>OY755186.1:7124037-7469338 GCA_963576735.1 Bedellia somnulentella | reverse complement strand
GGTCAGTCACCGATAGACGCGACTTTTCGAAAAACAATCTGTAACCAATTACTTTAATTAAGATAATTCTTTCGCTATTTTGGTCTTGCTGTGTAGTGTTGGCTTAGAATAGCACTACCCCATTTCTTCCAGGGGGTGTACGTAAGAGGCGACTGACGGTATTGGGGCCTTTAAGGGATTGGTGGGCGATGCGGCTGGAGACCCATCACTATCAACCTTTATTTTTACCATCTTTTCCCCAATCACATTTCCAAAAGTGGCTGAGGAATTTCTAATTCCTTGACTCTGGCTACCCCTTCTAGGGATTTATAGCCGTGAGTATATGTATGTATGTTTCGCTATAATAATTAGGTTATGCGACTATGGTAACGATAGGGCAGACAAGACTAAGAATACCCGGCAGAGGTCCAGCCGCTACAAACAACGACATCTACTGAGTCTGTTAACAACGATATCCGGACGTTGCAAACTGACGAGAAACTCATCGAGCTACAAAAAGTAACCGGCAAGTTGCGGTGGGACATAATAAGATTACCAAAAGTCCGAACAGAGGGGGAGGACACGATAACGCTGAAGTCGGGCAACTTGTTATATTTCCTTATCGTCCACAAGTACTTACCTAGCAAATAACGTGGTGAAGATCAAGAGTGTGTCGACAAGGGTAGCTTACTATATACTTAGCACAACCCAAAGTATTCAATATAGATTATACAGGTTTATGCACCGACCTCAACACACTCCAACGATGAGATGGAGAATATGTAAAAGGATATATCACGAGCCATGCATTAGTCCAAAACTCACTTCACCATTATTATGGGGACTTCAACGCAATACTAACTGAAGAAACGACTGTGGCCATAATATGCTAGCTGGTTTTACGGAGAGAAGTCGCTTTAGTATTAACTCCTCCGAAAAAAAAGAGTAGTGGAAGTCGACATGGATGAGTGCTAACGGTGTAACGAAAACGAGATACCTTATATTATTCATTGATTTGACATTTACCGGCGCGCGTTTTTATGAATTTCATTAAAAATATTAACGTGTAAATAGAGAAAATTGACCGCGATGGAATCGAAAATAACCGTCTTAATTCGTAATACACTATGTAACCGTTTTAGATGTGGATGATTTCAGTAGTAAAATCGTAGTAACGTGGTAATAACACCAAACGACTACCTGATGAAGCTCTTTAGCTCCTGACGCAAAGACAATTCTAATTCCAGCTTTCAGACAAATAAACAGATTTAAGAGTGTGTAAAAAGCTGCTTGAGGCGTCAGTCATAACACCGAGCGAATCAATACCAATATTGATCTCCAGGTCCAAGGTATTTGCAAGAGATCTGTTAATCGGGCAAAGCTAGTTAAAGTGATTGAAAACTGATGATGGTAGAATGTGTCTTGCAAACCGGAGGTTCTGAGAGAAATCGAAAAGCTTCATGGACACTTGTACTCGTCAGCGCAAAGACCTACTGAACTGGCTAAAGAACCAAGAGCCAGATTATCTCGACACTGTACCGAAGAGGTTAGGATACTATAGGAGATCTAGATTTATATTAATATGGCTCCTAAATCACTAATCAATAAAGGAATGAAAAATTTCGACACCAGCACGACTTGAATCCGCGACATCCCGGTCTACGCCCCGGTCGCTCTGCCAACTGAGCTATGGTGCCAAGTAAACACTGTTGCGAAATTTGTCTTTCCTTGCTTCTGAACACTTAACTGGTGTCAGCGTCCTCCACCTCCTAATTTTTACAAGGAGCAATATCTTCTAAAAAGTTGAGATTAGAAAATGAAATGACGATGAATGTCTGAAGCAAGAACATGCCAAAATTTTACAAACTAATGGTGTCTACATATGTAAGTATTTTAATTGATATTTGTACCTTGCTGTTTGTGCTGGTAATAAACCCCGCTCGGGCCTTAGCTGCGCAAATTGAGTGGCGTAGTGACGAGCCTAAAATTAAATATTTGATGTATCAACAAAATAATATAGATCTAATTTAAATCATAATAATGCCATGCCATGTAGTGCCGGCTTAGAATGTCGCTAACCCTTTCTTTTATTGGACTAACGGGGCTTTTTATTGGATTTTTGGGCGATGCGGTTGGAGACCCATCACCAAAAACCTTTATTTTACCGCCTTTTCCCCACTCAACTTCCAAAAGTAGCTGAGGAATTTATAATTCCTTGGCTCTGGTTACCCCTTCCAGGGAATTATAGCCGTGAGTCTATGTATGTATGTATGTCAAATAATCAATGATATGTCGTATGCACGACCTAGTTTGTAAACAAAATGTTTATGACAGCAATGCTTAGTAGAATAAGACACATCCCCTGATTACGGCTTTTTGTGGTCTCAGATTGTGTTGCAAGTGGCAATATTATCGCTGTCAAAACAACTACATTCCAGCAACATGCGACCAGTGACCGTAAGCGATTTCCCTTTCACGGACTTTTATTGAGGAATATTCGACATAATATTTTAAGCCACTAAAATACACTTAAATGATAGGGAATCCAAATCAAAAGTTAAACCCGTCGGAAAATCCATGTTATTGAATGGATTGATACTATTAGGGTCACTCATTTGGTGAGTAAGTGTTATAGTACCCTTCTATTTTATCAAGCTACCCATTTCTATAGGGTTACTTCATAGAGAACTAAGCGAAATAGAGAAGAAACGAAGAATGTCAATATCCAGCAAATTCCCACAATATCCCACAAAACATTGAATCAAACAATCAGGATGTAGGGAAAACATATTTTGACAATTAGTTTTTAGCGGAATTTTTTAAGATTTTTTTCTACTGCATTACGTTTGGTTTCTGCTCTATTTACTTAAGTGTGGGTTACTCAGGATCCATATAATTGGGAAAGCCAACTGTCGCGCGTCCAAACAAAGCGAAGGTCGTAAAATCAACCATTAAGGGAGCTGGGTCTTAGCGTGATAAATGATACTATTAAAATTATAAAAAAAACATTTTATGTGACTCTTGAACAGATTTCGGACTAAAAATCTATGTTTTATTTTAATTTGAAAATTTCAGGACCCATTACTTTATACAAGTAATAATGTATAATATACCTGTGTTGGAGTCATTGCCCATTTGGTGGTTCCCTCATCCGCCTCTTCTTCTGACGAATGACGGTCTGATGATTCCTCTTCTGTTCCTAAAAATAATACATCATCATTCTTTATTAAGTACTTGCTTTTTACCGCGTAGTGTCGGCTTAGAATAACACTACCCCATTTCCACCCGTGGGCGATCGTAAGAGGCGACTAAGGGTATAGGGGCTTCTTAAGTGATTTTTGGGCGATGTGGTTGGAGACCCGTCACCAAAAACATTTATTTATTATTACCATCTTTTCCCCAATCAACTTCTAAAAGTGGCTGAGGAATTTCTCATTCCAAAGCTCTGGCTACCCCGTTAAGGGATTTATAGCCGTGAGTATATGTATGTATGTTGCTTTTTATATACAGTTGCTAGCAGACTATTACTGTCTTTATAGCCATGCATAGTAACAAACATTTATTTCTCTACACATAAAGCAAAGCATATTGAAGTAAAAACTTCTATAGAGGCATTAAGCACATTTTGTGATTGTTAAAAAATTTGTAAAATATCGAAGGAAATTATGGATGAATATTGGAATGAATGGAAATTTTAAAATCTAAATTGTTGTGTTAGCACAATAAATGTATATATTGCATTTAACCACAAAAATGGTAGTTCTTTTATATTGATCATGAAAGCAATCCGTGCAATATTAATCTCTAACCATTGCTACATATAAAAAAAAAAACATACATACATACATACATATACTCACGGCTATAAATCCCTAGAAGGGGTAGCCAGAGCTAAGGAACTAGAATGTCCTCAGCCACTTTTGGAAAGTAGAGTGGGGAAAAGATGGCAAAATAAAGGATGTTGGTGATGGGTCTCCAACCGCATCGCCCAATAATCCCTTAAAAGCCCCAATACCGTTAGTCGCCTCTTACGAACACCCACCGGCAGAAATGGGGTAGTGTTATTCTAAGCCAACACTACACAGCATAAAAAAAAAACTATGTTAATATTCAAGTTTTCATTTACTGGCACTCTCGGAGTGCAACCTGTTGATTTTTAATTTGGTTTATAAAGGCCATTTCCTGTACAAGTAAGTTTTTCTGTTGCTTTAAATGGATTCTAGTAATGAGGGAGACGGAGTACACAAGAGATCATTACTATTGTACCAAGAAACTTTTACAAGACAAACAAAATAGGCTATTTGACTGTAATAAAAAAATACATTTCTTTTATTTCATTAGTCTTATTATTTCTTTTTTGGAGCAATATGTAATAATGCGAGATGAATTTATTGCATTATGTCTTTGATGCAACGGTCACGTGACTAAAAACGACCATGATTGGCTATTTATATAATGACGTAGATTGCACATAAACAGACTGTGTATCGCTTCGCTCATTGGTGTTTAATGCGGAATTGACGTCATTTGTGCTACAGCCGCCATATTACTTAGTCGCGTTTTCGCGGCACATTTGAATATTGCATTTTCTTTTTCGATTTTTTAATAAAATAGCTAAAATGAAGACAGAAAAATATTTTTTTAGGGCTCCTTATAAACAAATTAACACCGTAAGATAGTTTTCAAAATTTAGTCAAATAGCCTATTAAAACTTGGTAAGTGTGTGTTCAGCTTAGACAAGAAGGTTTGTGTACCATATCTAAAAGTGGTTATACTTCACTTACCAAGTAGTTGTGTGTGTTCCTCGCCAGTGTTCTGTGGCCAAACACCTCGGCCAGTTGCGCTGTGCTCCCAAACTGGGTGTGGTCTTTCTGCTACACTATTTGTTGGGGTCGGGCTCTCACTGGCTGTGCTCCAGGGTGAGCCTGCCTTACCTCTTCTCTGAAGTATAAAAAAAAAGTTATTGTATTATAGGGAAGTGTATAAGTGTTATTAAAAGATAACACTCAATATAAAGTGAATAAGTGTGATATAGATGATTGAGATGTCTTTAAGAATAAAAAAATATAACATTTAAATGGTTCTGTTTCTAAAATACAAGAAAAATCATATTGATGTCCATCAAGCCCTAGGGTAGTAATAGTGTTTTATCAGGGATGTGCAGGGTTAAAGTGTAAAGAAGAAAATATATTTTTTCAAATACCTAGTGCAACAAGTAGTTTAAAGATATAAAAGAAGAAGTCTAACAAGCCAACTATGTACTAAAAACTGCAACCCAAACACTTGACAGTTTGTTCTATGTTTAGACATTATTTTAATATTTTTTCAGATAGGCAGATATACATACACACTTAAAGCAATGATATTGCAAATTAGAAATATAAGAATCAGATCGTCCAGCACCACACAGCAAATGAGGAATTATATAAATTGCTAATATTTATTTCTTTCGCATGCTTTTAAAATATTTTGTAATACATAGATATTTTTAAAGTGGTGAATTGCATAGACTTTTATTTATATACTAAAATCAACATTATAATAACAGTTTGACTCTTTTGAAATGAGATTCCAATATTTATATTCCTTTATATGATGACACCTGCACCATTAATATTTAATTAAATAATAAGTACTATAATTATTTTTGTTTTTTTTTTATATAATTTCAAATAATCAAAACATGACAAATTTCATAATTTATTCTTCAATTTATAATTGATTCTTTCCAAAAGAAATAATTGTATCACATCCCCTAATACAACCCTTAGCTTCAGACATTAATTATAGCAATTTATAGCATACAAGGTGGATGGCTAACTCGGCGAAAGTTCAGGAAGTTGATGGATGACAGAGAAATAGAGAATGAGTTGTGGCAAAACTTTGAGGGAGGTCAATTGGCAACAGTCTTTTTGTTGTTGTCTAGCGATGATGATCTTGGAGGGAATGCAGTATAAAATAGTTTTTTGTCACACATATGAATTGAGAAAAATACACAATAGGCTTGGCAAAAAATATAAATATAAATTGAAATTCAAAAACATAACTTACCCCATGATTTTGAGATAATGGCTCAGATTCAATTTCAGAGTCAGTACTGACACCCTCGTTCATGTCATGTGAATTGGCTTGAGGAACATCACTGTCTGATAAATTTGAAGAAACTCGGATGGGCTCATAAGCACCCAAATTACCAAAACTTCGATCTCTTTTTGAATTTAGATGCTGCTCTTTAGGAGAACTAGATAATTGTATTAAATCAGCACTAGCCTCAGAGTTTAGTGTCCAAGTAAACCTAGGTAGTGGTAAGTCTATAGGTGTTGACAATAAATCAGACTTTAATGCTATATTCTGTTGATATGCAGCTATTAGTTTTAGTGAAGAGTAAAACTGTTTTCTATTTAAATGGCTCAACGATGCACATATACTAGGTGCTACACTTATGTCCATAATCTGAAACCAGAACGAAAAGTTAGAAGTTATCAAAAACGATAAGAAACAAACCAGAAGTGATCAAGGTCTGTGTCATTTAAACAACATATTGCTATGAATACTGACCTGTTTGAGGGCATCGTTAGGTACGTTTGAGGACCTAAATAATTCGGTAGCCTTTAAGATAGGAATTTTCCCATTGGATTCTTCATCACAACACAAAAACAAGTCGCCGAAATATCTCATTTCGGTTTCCGTCAAATTAAGATCCTCCATTATAACTAAACAACCACTTAATAAAGATAAGAGTTCAATTATAAGGCTGTATATTCAAGAATATAATTAGCCATTATCTATTGATGTACATCATATTATTTGATTAACAGACGGTTTAACAATCGTTCACTTATCAATTTTACACGAAGCAAACTTGTCTTGGATCGTTTTGTCTTGGTAGATTTGGTAGCATTCACTCAAGAAGGAATTGAATTGTCAAATTATTATTTATTTATTTACGGCCCTGGAAACTAGTCCTTTCAGCCAGTCTGTTTTTACATTTATACTTAAACTCTACACTTATGTTATTATATTTTTTCAACAGTTGTTGAAATAAACTTAAAAATAGCACTATAATATTTTGGAACACTTAATAACTCAGTTAGTACTTTAGGTATTTCCTCTTCGGTTAATGATTCTATGTCACTGGCTAAGATAAGTCTTTGAATTGTATACTTTTTACATTTCATAACAATATGTTCTAAGTCTTCATCATATGCAAGTTTCACATTTTGGATCACTCACAATCTTCAATTTGTACAAATGTTTTCGGGTTAAACAATGACCAAGTCTTAATCTTGATATAGTTGTTATAAATCTTCTGCAATCAATTTCTTTGTGTATGTTGTACCATGGATGGGCGGGCAAGACTTTCTGGATCTGGGCATACCATCTGCCCTTTTCAGAATTAACTCGAGACCAATAGTCATTCCACAATGATCTCATTTTCTTCCTGAATATAGGATAATAATCAGTGAATGGACATTTCAATTTGTGGGAGTGGTCTTCATAATCATCACTTTTTGTGGCTGCATCAGCAATCTCATTTCCAGTAATGCCTGAGTGGGAAGGAACCCACATAAATTCAACCTCTGTGCCTTCACTATCTAAACTTAGTAACAATTGCTTAATCTTATACACAAGGTAATTAGTATTAAAACTAATTTTATTTGACTCTAATCCTAGCAAAACACTTAATGAATCTGACAGAATCAAACATTTATGTACATTATTTAAATTATAAATATAACAAAGTGCGCAGTAAATAGCATAACATTCTGCTGTAAAAATGGAACAACAGTTATTCAATAAAAAGGTTTTACTAAGTTTTTCCTGGGGATCATAAAAAGCTGAAGTGACTTTAACATCTGTTTTAGAACCATCTGTATAAATTCTGTAATATGAATTATTTATTTCAAAGTCTGGATAAGTCTGCTTGATTATTGATTTGTGTTTTGTTTATGGTTACATTATAATTATAGCATGCTTCATAGTCATTATTATAGAGTGGCCACACATTTGACTGATATATGTTATTAAGACATGTGTTTTTAACATCATTAAAAATTCTGCACATTTGAGGGGTATTATAGTAAATAATATCTGTTGGAGTAAGTGGGGCTGAATGGTCCAATGATCTTATTATTGAATCAGGTATTTGTAGTTTATCTAATAGAATTGAATTTTTACAAGAAACTGCTTTAAGGGCAAACCTTTGAGCTATAAGTAATCTACGAATTTGTAATGGTTCAATACCTGTTTCAACTTCTAAAGCATTAATTGGGGTAGACTTCATGGCACCAACTATGATCCTAAGTGCATTATTTTGAACAACATCTAATTTTTTAAGTAATGTGGGACTTGCATTCAAGTAAGCTAAACAACTGTAATCAAAATGACTCCTTACTATACTTTTGTAAAGTAAACATAAATTTTTTGGATCTGCACCCCAGAAAGTGCCAGTTAAGTATCTTAGAATGTTTATCCCTTTTAATGCTTTTTTGATAATGTAATTGATATGTTTATCAAATTTTAATTTGTCATCAATAATTACCCCTAAGAACTTTTTTTCTCTATTTACAACAATATCACTATTATTATATATAATATTTACAATTCTTTCTTTGCCAAAAATTAATGCACAACTTTTATCCCCATTAATTTGAAGATTCAAGATTTTTTCATAGTAGACATTTAATTGTTTTAATGCAGTATTCATCTTAAGCTCAGCTGTTTTGAGGTTTTTATCAGAACAATATAAAAGAATGTCATCAGCGAATTGTAAAATTTTAACATCTGCTGTTACATATTTATTTATTTGGGAAGTGTACAAATTGTATAGTATAGGAGACAGAGTAGCTCCTTGCATTAAACCTTTATTTGTAACATTAGGGCCATGCAAAATATTATTATACTTAACATACAGAGTTCTGTCATTCAAGAAATTAAAAATCCATTTTAATAAAATTCCAGGAAGGCCTATAGATGATAAAACTTGAATAAGCTGCATTAATCCTGTATTGTCATATGCACCCTGAACATCAAGAAATGTACATATAGTTGAAGACTTGGAAAGTTGACTATTTTTAACATCTGAAATTAAAGCAACAAAACTCTCTGCACAACTTTTGCCCTTACGAAAACCAAACTGGTTCGGAGGTAATAGGTTATGTTTTTCAGTGTAGTAGTCTAATCTCATTTTGATTATTTGTTCAGTAATTTTTCCTATACATGAAGCCAGAGAAATGGGTCTATAGGAATCAGGGTTCAATGGCGATTTGTCACATTTTAAGATGGGTAATATACATTGTGTTTTCCATTCATTTGGAACTATTTGATTTTTCCAAAGACTGTTAATTATATTTAAAAATGTTTTTTTACTAGAACTATGTAAATTCTGAATCATACTATAAGAATAATTATCAAGACCAGCCGGGGTAGCATGAGGCGTGTGAGAGCCTCTGAGATAGGGCTATGTCACCGTTCAAGGGCGAATTGGCCGCCATATTTGACCGTTTCTCGCACGCCCGAGCATGAGGCATCTGAGATGTGAGAGCGCTAGTGACTCGCCTTTGACATCGCAACGCCGAGTCACATGTGCGAGCATGAGGGGCGTGACAGCGACATAAACTGAGATGTTTGTCATTTTATGTAAAATTTATGTCGATGTCAAAATTGAGCGCGAGAGCCAGTGAGAAAGATTACTTATCAAAATATGAGTGCTGTTTTGCAGCTTTTTTGACTGTTTTGTGTAGTTCTTAGTGTAAAAAAAAGATAGCAAAGCGACTACATCACTTAGATTTGTTTTGAATGGAAAAAAAACGAAAAATGGATATGACACTCATCCGGGTGAAAGTTTGCCGCAAACAAGGCCTATGAAACATATTTCTATGTCATGACGATTTCCGAGGACCTCTATGATAGCTTGTGACCTATGAAAAGCCTCAGGGTATAGTTTCACATAAGGATACATACAGGATTTAATGATTCCACATGATATCATTTGAATTGTAAATTTTAACTAAATTAAGTGTAATCTACAACTAGTGCTTGGGTATTAAGGTTAAATTCATTAAAATATGTTTGGCTTTTATAACCAGCAATGCACTAGGCATGAGGATACAAATTCTACAGCCTAAATCCATGCGTCCAATTTTCTGATGCAGTTGAAAAAATCAATAAATTTCATTGATCTTCTTTAAAATAACTATTAAGAACAGTTTCTTAACTTATGGAATGTTTCAGAGGTTCAATACAATGCATATAAAATAGATTTCTATTCATTATTGTTTGTTATGTAGGGTTTGTAGTCTTAAATTTATCATTATCATCATAAAAGACACCGGAGCTCATAGCATATGCTTGCATCAACAGGCACAGGCAAAGTCTGGATAGTGTGAGTAGACAATAGTCTGCTTGCTGTCTTAGTGTGGCTAGGAATGTAAAGAATGGTGAAAGCATAATTTTGTTACATCTTTATCTACCGACACATTTAATGCTACAAAAGTTGTTTAAATGCAGGTGCAGGTACTTTGTGCAACATTATAAAACAAATTTGATAGTCACCTTACTAAGATATTGAAATGACTAAATATGAACATAATGCTCATGTTGTTTTCTTATTTTCAGTAAAACATATTGATTTTATACAAAGATTCTGGAACAATTTAGTGACTTGGAAGGAGTCTAATGAAATTTATAAAAATCAGCAAAATGTAACAGTTTTTAATTAATTATCAATAAAATTGCCTAAATATTAATGAAAACCACTTGTTTTAATCCCCTTCATTGCAAGTAAATCCAACATTTTCCAATACCCAACTCATAGCAGAACACTCAGACCTTTAGAATAAAATGATAATCATGGCATGTTTGCGCCTGGGGATAAATTGGATTATTGTAATTCAAAGACAATACTACACATGGTTAAAACTGCAAACTTTGAATACATAGAAAATGCAATGTTATTTTATTTTGAGCAAATAGAGATGATGATGAAATGAAACTGATGGATACAAATTAAGTAACAAAAGAGATATATAGGTGGGAATAATGGTTGTAAGTATGAGTAAGTTTATTGATGAGGCAATTAATATTCTCTGCCTACTGCAATGGGAAATAATGTATAGTAGAATATATGCATGCACATTTTACAACTGAAATCTCATCTCAAGTGTAAAAGCTACCTATGAATGGGCTTTATTTGCTAGTAAAACACATTTTGTGGAGTTAACTTTATTTATTGAATAAACACTTTTAAACAACCGCTCAACATCATAGTTCTGTACACAAACTCATCTGTACTTCACATTTTTATTCTATTAACATCACTTTTTCCTTATAGAATCACTACATCTTGTTTACACACATTGCAGTCATAAGAATGCTCTTTAAGTATGGATGCATACTCAAATTCTGAATAAACAAGACTATTTCCATACATCAGAGCTTCACTAGCTTTTGGGAATATAGGATATTGTTGAAATTGAAGTGTAGTGAAGGTTGTTGAGTTAAATAATGCCCATCTGTGCGATGGAACTGGCAAATCGGAATCTGAGAATGGACTGGCGGGATGGACCTAAGATGTTATAGGCAATATGTGCCATAGGCTGCACAGCATTTCTTCAATTTTCTCATCAAACACTTATATAGCTGTGCTATATCTGCAAACAAAAGACAATACAAATCATTAAAAGTATGCTGCTTACTTTCTAGTTAAATAATAGTTACATAGAATAATAAAACATAATTACTTACCTAATATTTTATGATTCCCCTATCATTGTAAGGAAGTTTAGTCGGACATTCCCTACAATACAAACTAAACTTGTTATCTTAAAACTTTTGATTTAAATTGAAAATATCAAAAATATTATTTATGTTTACGTTGTTTGGTTACAAAATGTCAATATTTGACGTAAAATTAGTGAAATATGACAGATTTAGCTACTATTTTGGTTCAAAAAGATCGAATAAAATAGAGAAAAAATATTCACAGACCAATGATGGCAACAATGCTCTATCGATTCGGTGACAGGGCTCTCAGATCTCATCCATCTGTCACATTGACGCTCATGCTCGCAAAAATGACATAGGTTGGCTAACTGAGATGTTTTCTGACATGGCTCTCACTTCTCAGATGACAACTCATGCTACCCGGGCTGGTGTAGTGTTGCGTCTAGAGCCTAGTGCTATTTCTAATTCAGTACTGGTAAAATCTTTAATTAATATCTGGCTATTACTAAGATCATTATTTTGTGAAAATAATGTATTTAAAGAATTCATGTCAATCTTATCTGTATTAGTTAACTTATTAATAAAGGATGGGATCCACTCATCATTCTTGAAACAATTTCTATTAGTAGCTACTCTTTTAAACCTACGTATATAGTTCCATATTTTTGTCATAGGAGTGGTTCTATTTAATGACTCACAAAGATTTTTCCAACTATTTCTTTTGTTCTCATTTATAATCTTTTTTTTCTGAGCATCTATCTTTTTATATTCAATAAAGGAATTGTTCCGTACTGGAACAAATTAGTTTATAATTTTCTTTATTAGGTGTGCACAAGACAACAAAACATAGTTTACATACTTTTTAATTCACGTTAGAAATAGATTTATTTCATGTGGCTTATTTTCTCTAACACTACCTCGTTGATGCGGGAAACTGGCAACATTGACGTCTGACGTCTTACAACTACATCCGTTTCCGCAAGTTAGTCTCTCTTTCTCAACACGCCGATGTGAGTGCACACGTTCGTATAAAAGTTACCAAATAAATTCCGAATCAAGTCTATTTCCCGAACAAAGTGAAAAAGGACTGAACCACATTTATCTATGGACCTATGGTGAAAAGTGTAAGCCTGCGCTGTGATTCATCAATAAACTCTCGAGAGTTCGAACGCCACCCCTGCCAGCCACGTGCCTGGTAAGTGTTTAAAGTTTAAATAAGTCACTCGCGGCTACATAAATTATTTTGATCCTATCGAACCGAATCCGATTTCATCTTTTGTTTTGTTGTCTTGTGTTGTGCAGTACTACGTACTCAGTAATTTCAAATTCATTTCAATCGTTTGAGTCGCCATCTTTGTTACGCAAAATGGCCGAGAACGATCATGTTTGTGAACAAGACATATTCGAAAGGGACTTGATTCTCGAAGAACTTAGGCGTACATTACAGTTTGCAACTACCGATGAGCCGCAATTTCGTTCGCGAACTATAGACATTTCAGCTCATCAGAGAAAGTTTACGAAAGTCCAGTGTAAAATAGAAAAAATATTGTTTAAACATAAGTGCTTTGATAAAGATGAACAAATAACTATTCGGAATGAATTTAACGATTTGTATTATGGCATCTTAGCTCATCTTAACGACCTTAAGCAAAAGGAGGAACGTGTCCGTCGCTCAAGTCGTATTTTTCTTTCATCGTCTGAGGCTCCTCAGCAGTGTCATCACAGTAAAACTTTGCCTACTTTACCATTGCCCTCGTTTAGTGGCGATCCTACGGATTGGCCATCATACATTGATTTATTTAAGTCGTTAGTGCATAGCAACAGTGCCTACACGGATGCCGAGAAGCTTAGGTACTTAATACTTACTGTAAAGAACGAACCTTTTAATCTTATAAAATCCTTGCCGATTTCCGAAGATAATTACGCCATCGCTTTAGAAATATTAATTTCTCGTTATGAAAATAAGCGAGTCATCGCGTCAAAACATCTCGATCGAATTCTCGACATCGAAAATTGCAGTGATAAATCGGTTCATAGCCTGCGTCGGCTACTTAACGTCTACCAAGAAAATATTAAGGCACTTGAAGCTATGCAGTTTCCCGTGGGCCAATGGAATTTCATACTTTTAAACATTTTACTACGTAAAATTCCAGTTGGTACTAGGAAGTGTTTTGAAAGATCGCTAGTGAAACCATCTTCTATTCCCGATGTAAACACATTGATCACATTTCTTGAAAAAGAAATTTCCGCTGACGAAATCATAAACATTTCCGTTGGTGGGCAGTCCATTTCACAACAAAATACAAAAGTGGGTAGTTCGCTATCAAGCCGCACTATCACGCAGCAGCGATCATTCAATGCATTAGCTGCAAACAATGTCGGCCTTCCTACTCGTCAAACAGACGAAAATCAACGTAGTTACAACGTAATTAAGAAGCAAACTTGTATATGCTGTGAAGCTCAACATTCGTTGACAAAATGTTCGAAGTTTTTAAATCTTACACCTCACGCGAGGTACAATTTAATTCAAAATAAAAGTATTTGTTATAATTGTTTAAATGTAGGTCACAATGTTATCAATTGCAAATCGAGTTATGTGTGTCGCTCGTGTCACAAAAGGCATCACAGTTTAATTCATTTGTCTAATCAAGCCTCGCCGGTAGTCAGTGACTCCGCTGTTATCACCCTCCCCCCTGCCAAGGTAGACCCAGTGCCGCCAACTCAGTCCGAGTCGAATTCTATTCATAATAATTGCGCTTCGAATTCCAATGCTCCTTCTATGCGAACTAGCACGGTGCTACTCTCGACCGCGCTCATCGATGTATGTGTTGGCTCTTCTATACTATCGACCGTTAGGTGTGTTGTGGACTCGGGAAGCCAGGCTTCCTTTATAACTGAGTCGTGCGCGCAAAGGTTAGGTTTAAATCGTAAGAAAATAAACATTCCAGTATATGGTATTGGTGATAGCGAACCAGTTAAACCAAAGGGTGTAATTTCGTGTTTAGTCAAACCCAAGGGTAAACAAAACCCTATAATTCAAGTAGAAGCTTTAATTCTACCAAAGTTGATGTCTCACATGCCGAGCGTACCACTTCCCCAGAAAGGGTGGACACATTTAACCAATTTGACCTTAGCTGACCCCGATTTTCGTACTCCACAACCCGTGGAAATGTTGTTAGGAGCGGATATACTATCCCATGTGTTATTAGGTAATATCGTTTCCGGTTTGCCTGGTTCTCCGATCGCTGTAAACAGTGTATTCGGTTATTTATTATTGGGTAAATTAAACTTAGATCCCGTGGTTTCGACTCCACCCCATGTGTGTTTTAGCTCATTCGACAATGACAATTTGCAAAGGTTCTGGGAGCTGGAGTCCCTTCCTGAGAAACGGAGTTACACTCCTGATGAAGAGTTATGTGAATCCCTTTTTCAAAGGACGCATACTCGCGATGGTATTACCGGCCGCTACGTCGTTTCTCTTCCGTTTAAACCCGATGCTCCGCCCCTCGGCGAGTCGCGGCAGACAGCCCTCGCGATGCTACATAAGCTCGAGTATAGGCTCGAACGTAATCCAACCCTCAAACGTGACTACCACGCGTGTATCCAAGAATATTTAGATTTAAACCACATGGAGCCCGTGACTAGTGATGCCGCCCTGGGCGCCCACTATTATATTCCGCACCACTGCGTGGTTAAAGAGTCCAGTGAGACCACACGTACCCGCGTAGTATTTGATGCAGGGTGTAAATCATCCAACGGAGTATCCCTGAATCAAGTGCTACTCACTGGACCCAAGCTTCATCCCGACATTGTGGATATCCTTCTTAAGTTTCGTATTCATCTCATAGGTTTCACATCAGATTGTAAACAAATGTATAGAAATATAGGTATGTGTAAAGATCATCTGGATTACCAACGTATCCTCTGGCGGAGTTCACCTGCGGAACCTGTACAGGATTTTCGTCTTCGTACAGTCACCTTCGGAGTTAGCTCGTCCCCGTTCCTCGCTCTGCGTACTATTCAACAGTTAGCTCATGATGAAAGTCACCGGTTCCCGTTGGCTGCACCTGTACTCTTGGAATCTATATTTGTAGATGACGTGGTCGCGGGGGCCAATTCCGAGTCCGATGCCCTAGCGTTACAGCGTGAGCTTATTGGTATTTGCTCCTCGGCTGGGTTTGAATTAAGAAAGTGGCACAGCAACTCGCCGGCGATACTTGCCGCGGTTGAGTCGTCATCTCCTCATGGTGGGCGGCAGGAAACCGTCTCCGTTGCGCACCTCGAGAAGGATACACACACTAAAGTCCTAGGGTTACATTGGGATCCGCAAACTGATTGTTTTAAGTTTAATGTTCAGGTCAATTCTGAAAAATGCACTAAACGGGCAATCCTTTCTGAAATAGCTAGGATTTACGATCCGCTAGGATTTTTGTCCCCTCTGACCTTATACGCAAAACATTTAATTCAATTGCTATGGGTAGCTAATATTGGTTGGGACGAAACCCCACCTATTGATATTATTAATTCATGGAGACTTTTTATTCAAGAGCTACCTATAATAAAAGGTATTTCTTTTCCGCGTCACATTTTAGGTAATACTTGTACCATACAGGTGCATGGATTTGCTGACGCGAGTGAAACCGCGTATGCCGGTTGTGTTTATCTTCGCTTAACAAGTAGTGACGGAGAAATTCGTACTTACCTCGTTATAGCTAAAACTCGTGTGGCCCCTTTACGGGTTCGTCTAACAATACCCCGCCTCGAATTAATGGCTGCCTTATTATTATCAAAATTAATAGACAAAGTTCTTTGAATCTACGGCAATCGGGTCGATATGGATAACGTGTATGCATGGTCTGATGCGTCGATCGTGCTAGCTTGGTTACACCAACCACCTCATACTTGGAAGACCTTCGTCTCCAACCGCACCAGTGATATCTTGTCTGTTGTGCCCGCATCTCGTTGGCGCCATGTCCGTTCTGCTGACAACCCCGCGGACGTGGCCTCGCGCGGTGCACTGCCCCACGCGCTACGCGCACACCCCCTGTGGTATCACGGCCCAGCTTGGTTACAACGACCTTCTCATGCATGGCCGTCCTTCAATGAACAATTTGATACCAATGAAGAGAAGCGTATTGTTTCATCAAACGCGTCTACGACGATTAATACAGATATTGAGATTATACAGCGTTATTCTTCGCTAGGTAAATTAGTACGAATCACCGCTTGGATAATTCGTTTCTACAAAAAATGCAAACATTTAACTAACCACCACTCAGATTATATAACGGTTCCAGAATATAATGAATCCTTGAAAAAACTCGTTCTTTTAGTGCAACAATCGGTTTTTACCGAAGATATAAATAAGATTTCAAAAGGGAATTTGCCTTCTCAATCATTAAGGCGTATTACACCATTTCTTCATAGTGACGGTTTGTTACGAGTCGGTGGTAGGATTCATAAGTCACTCTTATCTTATGATAGTAAACATCAAATGATTTTACCAAAGAAACATACATTAACTAACCTAATCATAGATGATGCTCATGTGTGTTATCTACATGCCGGACCTCAGACCGTTCAGTACCTGCTCTCGCAAAAGTACTGGATAATCTCGTGTCGCGATATCGTGCGGCAACGTATACATCGCTGCGTTCGTTGCTTCAGCGCGCGTCCGACACCAGTGCAACCGCGCATAGGACCTCTCCCCGCTACTCGTCTGCGGCCCGCGCGACCATTTATTAAAACAGCTGTAGATTATGCCGGCCCTTTCTTTGTTCGCGCCAATAAGGTGCGTAATGCCAAAGTTATAAAATGTTACGTTTCAGTATTTGTTTGCATGAGTGTCAAAGCTATTCATCTCGAAATCGTTTCCGAGCTTTCCACTGAAGGTTTTCTTGCTGCGTTACGACGTTTCACTTCCCGTCGTGGATTATGTACCGATATATTTTCCGACTGTGGTACAAACTTTGTGGGTTGTGACAAATACTTGAAAGAGCTTTATGCCTTTTTAGGTAATGATTCAGTTCAAAGAAATTTACAAAAGGAAACTCTTCAACAGTGTATAACTTGGCATTTCCAACCAAGCCATGCAAGCCATTTCGGGGGTCTTTTTGAAGCTGGGGTGAAAAGTTTTAAGCACCACTTACGTAGAGTACTTGGAACTCGTACCCAAACGTACGATGAAATGCACACACTTCTGTGTCAAATCGAAGCGGTTCTTAATTCGCGTCCGCTGTCCGTGATGAGTTCGTCAGCTTCAGATCCGCTTCCCCTCACACCCTCTCATTTCTTGATAGGTGAACCGCTTACGGCCCTACCCGACGTTTCCTTGGTAGACGTTAATCCTAACAGACTTACGCGCTGGCGATGGGTTCAGCAATCCGTCCAACATTTCTGGAAGCGATGGAGTAGGGAATATCTTCACGAAATTCAACAAAGTCAAAAGTGGCTTCAAGACCGAGGCCCTTCTATTAGTGAAGGCACTGTTGTTATTGTACGCGACGACCACCTGCCGCCGCTGCAGTGGAAGCTGGCTCGCGTGCACGCGCTCCATCCCGGGACTGACAACGTCACCCGTGTGGTTACGCTCAAAATGAATAACAAAATTTTTAAGCGGCCAGTGGTTAAACTGTGTCCGCTACCTATTGAATAGAGTACTTTATACATATTTAAATCATAGTCATAGGTTAGGTTATATTTTCTTTTATTTTGTTAAAAGTTATATACTTTTAAGGTGAGCGGGTTTATGTTCCGTACTGGAACAAATTAGTTTATAATTTTCTTTATTAGGCACACCTAAACTATGTATGTAAACTATGTTTTGTTGTCTTGTGCACACACAAGACAACAAAACATAGTTTACATACTTTTTAATTCACGTTAGAAATAGATTTATTTCATGTGGCTTATTTTCTCTAACACTACCTCGTTGATGCGGGAAACTGGCAACATTGACGTCTGACGTCTTACAACTACATCCGTTTCCGCAAGTTAGTCTCTCTTTCTCAACACGCCGATGTGAGTGCACACGTTCGTATAAAAGTTACCAAATAAATTCCGAATCAAGTCTATTTCCCGAACAAAGTGAAAAAGGACTGAACCACATTTATCTATGGACCTATGGTGAAAAGTGTAAGCCTGCGCTGTGATTCATCAATAAACTCTCGAGAGTTCGAACGCCACCCCTGCCAGCCACGTGCCTGGTAAGTGTTTAAAGTTTAAATAAGTCACTCGCGGCTACAGGAATTAATGTCATATTTTTGTCTATATGTTTTTAATGCCTCTCTAGACTTCTCTACCATATTTTGACATTCATCATTCCACCATGGGGCAGGAACTTTTAATTTAGAATTGGACTTCCTCTTACACATCAATGGTATACATATGTCTCTAAGTTCATTCAAAAATTTGCAAAAAGTATTATAATTTTCTAATGGATCTTTATTGTTAAAAGTATAATTTAAAATAAGATTTTCTGATTGGCATAAATACTTATCCCAATCTACTTTATGAAACAAATATCTCTCCATATTTTCATTAACAGAGTAACTGTGTGGCTTAATGATAACATCAATAAAAGTGGGATAATGGTAACTGCCCAAGGGATCAGTTCCAACATACCACTCACACAACGGGGCTATTTCTGAGCTGACTGTGGTGACGTCTATAGCAGATTGATTTTTATTTGGGGCTTGCACAGTTGTTGGCGAACCTGTGTTTAAAATACATAAATCCAACTCATCAAATAAACTGTACAAATCATTACCTCTAGTATTTGATGCAGCGCATCCAAAGGCTAGATGATGAGCATTAAAATCTCCAGATATAATGCAAGGTTTCGATAATCTATTGATTATATTTCTAAGTTTATTAATTTTAATATTTTTATACCTAGGAGGACAATAAAAAGTGATGATGGACAAAGGACCAAGATCTGTGATAAGTGAAACTGCTACTGCCTGTATATCTTCATAAAAGTTAATATCTAGTTCAGTATATTTTAAAGTATTTTTAATAAGTATACCTACTCCTCCGAAGCCAGTATTAGAGTTTTTGTAAAGGGGTTGTCCATTAATCACGTGATCTTTTTTTAGCATTTTTTTAACCCCCCCTCCCCATTGGTGATACGTAGTGAGGTTTAAGACCACCCCCCCTCCCCCTTCTCAACATCACGTGTATTTTTAGTACCTACAACGAATCTTAAAATTTTCGAATATTATCTTAATTTAAATACAGGTATAAACTATTATCTTATTTTATTCTGAAATTAAGGACCATAATAAAAATGTGCCGCTTAATATTTGTTTAAAAAACGCGCGTTTGCCGAAAAAATAAATACACGAGATATCTTACTACACCCCCCTCCCCATTGTGTTATTTTCGTGATTTTTATCAAACCCCTCCCCCCCCTTTCAAGCCTCACGTGATTAATGGACAACCCCAAAGACAATTATAACCTGGAAAATGAGCATGGCTGTTTGAAGACTTTAACCATGTTTCATCTATACTAATATTATAAAGAGGAAAGGTTTGATTTTTTGTTTGTTTGTTTGTTTGAATTGAATAGGCTCCAAAACTACTGGACGGATTTGAAAAATTCTTTCACTGTTTTGATGCTACACTATTCCCGAGTGACATAGGCTATATTTCATTTTTTTTTTAAAACAGTGATCCTTACGTAAACTACAAAAATGTAACCCAAGGTTTTAAAGAAATACCAAAAAAAATCCTTTTATCGCGTGCGCTGCGAAAACTATTGACAATAGAATAAAATTATGTACTACAATTTTATAGAACACATCATTATCTAAAAAAAATGCCCCGACAGCATGTCTCTAACTATTATAGTTATCTCACAACAAGCGTCATTATATAAAATTATTTAAAAATTAAATTAAAATCCTGCTTTAGAAAAGGCTCTTTATTTGTACCTATCTAATCCTTATAAAAAACGTATATATTATTTCAGACTACTTCAATACCCTTATATTACTTTTTGAATTATTCGATTCGAACATTCCATTCGAAAGTTAACTCGAATTAAAAAAATAGATAAAACTCCGCTCGATTAGCTATGCATAGTAAGTTGTTGCAGGCGTCACGAAGGGGTACGGGAGGCTGCTTATCAAAGAGTTAAAGCAAAATTTAATTGTAGCGCCTATTATCACTGGCCCAGCAGCCGGTCAATTAGCTCATATACCGAGGATACCGATGATCCCAACTGATCTGCCAATTCCATTTAAACGGCTACAATTTCCGGTTAAAACATCTTTTGCTTTAACAATTAATAAGTCCCAAGGCGAAACCTTCAAATTAGTAGGGATTAACATGCGAAAGAATTGTTTTACTCACGGTCAACTGTGCGTTGGCCTATCGCGGATGTGAGCTCCTGAACATCAATTTATTTTGCTGCCCCAAAATACAACAACGTCAAATATTGTTTACAGGGAAGCTCTAACTCTATAAATTGAATGGCTTTTGATGTAATTACTCATTATGAAAAATAAAAATAAATAAATAAATATATCTAAATATAAATACAAAAAAAATATAACATACATATACTCAAGGCTATAAATCCCTAGAAGGGGTAGCCAGAGCTAAGGAATCAGAAATTCCTCAGCCACTTTTGGAAGTTGTGTGGGGAAAAGATGGTGAAATAAAGGTTGTTGGTGATGGGTCACCAACCGCATCGCCCAAAAATCCCTCAAAAGCCCCAAAACCGTTAGTCGCCTCTTACGTACACCCACCGGAAGAAATGGGGTAGTGCTATTCTAAGCTGACACTACACAGCAAAAAAATATAACATAGCTTAAAACTTTAAAAAAATATATTAAAATAATAATACATGTAATAAAATAAAAAACAAAATGTTAATGATAATTTATGCCCGAGCGAAGCCGGGACGGGCTGCTAGTTAGCTAGATAAATGTCTACTTTATTTTCAAGTAAAAATTGTTTTAAAAGGGTTTTTTTACTATTAATACTCTGTATGTTATGCTGCACTATTCTTATAAAGTTATCCATTATTTGGTTTTAAGATTATTTAATAAAATTTCTTTAATTTTCTCTGTATTTCTTGGTGTATCATTGCTATTCCCTATTATTACCAATGTTTTAATTATGGCATTAATTATATCCATGTTATTTACTATGTCATGGTGTTTTACATTATTATTTGTACATTGGACTGCTTCGGTTATTTTTCTAGGCAAAGGTGGAAAAGACTTAACATTTGTATTGTTACTAACTATGTTTGCATAGCTTAGGGTTTTCTTTTTATTAATTTTAGCTTGTTTAATCGGACATGTTTTAGATATTGCCAAATGGGCCCCCCCACAATTACTGCAATTTCATTTTCCTTATTACAGTCTTTGTAGGAATGCGCACCGGCACATATGGAACATATTTGATTACACTGGCCAACAAAAAAAAACTTTTTTTTTGGTGCGGTAAAAATTTGTTTAGATATTGTTTTTGAACGTGTCTCTGATGACAAACCTACAACTGCCATTTTTGTATCAGCTCTAATTTCATAACTACCCTCAATTTTAAAATTTCGTCACTTTGACTTCAACAAAGTATCGCAATTCTTTTATTTTCATCAATTTCGTTGTTTTGGCATAATGGCAAGCTCATCAAGATGTTGTTTGACCAATCCTAATTCATTTTGTTATATTTGTGGTGAATATACGTTTGAGGAAAACAGAAAACCCATAACAGAGTTCGTGAAAAATGCATATTTCGCATACTTCAACCTATCTATTGAGCATCAAGATAAGCCTTGGGTGCCCCATTTTGTGTGTAAAACATGCAGAGAACATTTGAGACAATGGACAAATTGCAAAAGAAGATGTATGAAATTTGGGATACCGATGATTTGGAGGGAACAACAAAATCACTTCAACGACTGTTATTTCTGTTTGGTTAAGATTGTCGGCATAAATCGAAAGAATAGAAGTAAATGGACATATCCTGATATACCATCAGCGAAAAGACCTGTACCTCATTCCGAAAGTGTCCCTGTGCCTACGTACCACTCGCTGCCAGATATCGAAGTGGAACAATATAACGAAATCCAAGCAAATCCCGAGATCGACAGTGATTATGGCGAGTTGAATCGAACCTCTCGTTTTTTTCACAAGGTGAGCTTAATGATCTGATAAGGGATCTAGATCTTTCAAAGGAGCGTGCTGAATTGTTGGCTTCTAGATTAAAAGAGAAGAATTTGCTTTCACCAAACACAAGAGTTACATTTTACCGTCAAAGAGAACGCGATTTGCTACCATATTTTTCTGAAGATAACAATCTTGTTTATTGCAATGATATTGGTGGTTTATTAACAAGAATGGGTTTACAAAAGTACGACTCAACTGAGTGGCGTCTTTTTATAGACAGTTCCAAAAGAAGTCTCAAATGTGTATTGCTTCATAATGGTAATAAACACGCTTGTGTTCCAATTGCTCATTCTACCCGAATGAAAGAAGAGTATGAAGCAATTGCACTGCTTTTAGAAAAGATTAAATATGATAACCACCAATGGTTTATATGCGTCGATCTCAAAATGGTTAATTTTCTGTTGGGACAGCAAGGTGGATATACAAAGTATCCATGTTTTATGTGTCTTTGGGATAGTAGAGATAAACCGAATCACTGGGTACGAAAAAATTGGCCGATCAGAGAAAGCCTAGCTGTTGGAAAGCAAAATGTTATAAATACACCTTTAGTCCCCCGAGAAATGATCATTTTACCTCCTCTACACATAAAACTTGGTCTCATGAAACAATTTGTAAAAGCATTAGACAAATCGGGCTCATGCTTTCAATACATTACGAGGGCATTTCCAGCTTTAAGCACAGAAAAACTCAAGGCTGGAATATTTGACGGTCCTCAGATAAGACAGTTAATTAAAGATGATAACTTCGCAACATCTATGAATGAAACGGAACTTGCTGCGTGGAACTCATTTGTGCAAGTGATCAAAAATTTCCTTGGTAATCATAAGGCAGAAGATTATGAAAGTATTGTAAACCAAATGCTTTCTTGCTTTCAAAAGTTGGGATGTAATATGAGCATCAAGGTTCATTACCTACACAGCCATTTGGACTGCTTCCCGCATAACCTGGGTGACTTAAGTGAGGAACAAGGAGAGCGGTTTCATCAGGACATCAAAGTCATGGAGGATCGATACCAGGGTAGATGGGATACTCACATGATGGCTGATTACTGCTGGGCTCTTATGAGAGACAACCCAATGCATAAACATGAAAGAAAATCTATTAAGAGGAGTTTTTTGTACACTGACTAATAAAAAATGTGTTTTTTCGTTGAAAAATTTTTTTTTTTAATATTTTCAAAACTAGAGCTGATACAGAAAAACTGATTACATATTTGAAATCAGTGAAGAAATTACTTTCATAATCAGGTCTTAAAACAACGGCACCAAAAATAGTGTTGGCCAGTGTTATTTTTACAAATTTTTGCTGAATGGTTAAACTTTAAACATTTAAAACACTGGAGCAGAGGAGAAATGTATGGAGACACTTTTGACCTCCATCGGTCCAAATAAATAAACTCTGGTAATGAACTAGATACAAAAGTGACAGAAATTGATTTTAATGGAAATAAATTACCATCTTCATCCTTCTTCATGAATCTCCTTATAGAAATAATTTCATATTGGCAGGATAGGGATCTAAAAAGGTCCTCATTACCCATCTCTTCGGGCACAAACTGTACCACTCCCACTTTCTCGACAAAACTACTTGGAATGAATGCCCTGATACCATGCTTTTCTATCAATTGTTCGCTGTAGTTTAAGAAATCATTGGCAGCAGTTGATTGTTTGAAATTAATTTTCAGTTTGTAAGCATTAATCCTGTTCATTTCATATTGCCCTTTGATATATTTGCTAAATAGCGACTGAATCTGAATGGGGTCTCTATTACCGATTTTGTCATCGTTAACAGATGCCACGAACACTGCATATTCATTCAATATTAAATTATCAAGATAAACTCTGATATAGTTTGCTTTAATGAATGGTTTATACTTATCCATATTACTGGTAATTTTGCTGTCAATTTTTCGCTTCTTAGTATTTGGCGCCACACCGCCACTATCGGTGGGCATTTTGATGGTGAGAACTAACCAAATAAATTAAATTTACTACTTTAATAATCAATTTAAATATTTAACAAATTTTAAACTCCCGCTCTCGTAGACTTCCCGCCCGGTCGAATTGTCAAAATAACTTTAGTGTTGCCTAAAATATCTCAACGTTTTCTACCGGCCATACCGTCAAATTTCTTTAGTGTTGTAAGCTGTTTTATTATCGATAAAGATAATTTGTAAATATTCGAAATGATTTTTGATTGATTTATTGAATGTTGGCTGAAACTTCAGATGGTATAATAATACAGGGGAGTCAAAAGAATAACTGATAAATAAAGAATAAATAAAGGAAAGAAAAATCTCGACACAGGCGGGAATCGAACCCGCGACCTCGGGTATACGCCCCCGTCGCTCTGCCAATTGAGCTACCGTGTCAATGGCTGCCAGTGCGAAATTCTTCTATCCTTTATTTCTTTTAAACGTGATGTTCAGAAGTATTAGTACCTCTGCCAACCCCTTCGGGGATATTCGGCGTGAACGTTTATGTTATGTTTATTTCTTTTACACGTTTAAGTAGTGTTTGCGTTTCCTACCTCCGAATTTTTCATAATTCGGTATGCAAAGTTTTTTTTTGGTATTTATTAAATATTTTTATTCGATAGTAAACACGAAAATAAAAGACTATTTTGAATATTTTCCATTTAAAATAAGTAATTGTAAAGTTATGATTTTTTAAAGATTGTTCAACTTTGGTACTTAATGACGTCATCGATCGATAAAATCACGTAGCGACATGCAAATGAAGCGAAATGTTTTATAAAAATGTTGCTGATTGCAAAACATATGACGAATTTGTGATGTCAAATGAAATTATTACGATATTATACTAAACAAACCTATGATTTTCGATATTTTATTAATAAACTGCAAAACCGTATGTCTTTGAAACAACATTGAAGGTCAAACACTGTTACAGTTTTTTGATAAAATAACAGTCATCTTAGCTTCAATTGATATAATTTCAAGAAAATATTGTTGATAACCATAATATCTCGAAATGGTTTTGTAATCAGCATCACTTTAGTAAAACTTTGCATACCGAATTCGGAAGGCCACTTGTCTACCCTTTCAGATAGAATGCAAATGTTGAAAACGCCTAACACATAATTTAAATCTTTTTGTTCATGAAAACCTCATGTGGGGATTATAACTGACAAATAAAGAATAAATAAAGGAAAGAAAAATCTCGACACAGGCGGGAATCGAACCCGCGACCTCGGGTATACGCCCCCGTCGCTCTGCCAATTGAGCTACCGTGTCAATGGCTGCCAGTGCGAAATTCTTCTTTCCTTTATTTCTTTTACACGTTTAACTTTTACTTTAAAAATATAATTTAAACATGTAAGAGACTACATTACGTGTACTTGTCATGTGTCAGCTTCATTAGGCCAGGGTTAGTTAGTCTAAGTGAGGTCACAAGATTACACCACTCCCCGCGCATATGAAAAACAAACAGTAAAATCTGTAACAATACATACAAAATAGCCTTACTTAAATAATAGCAATTAATTTGATTAAATAATATGCATATCAAAACGAAACTTTGAAAAATCTGCAAAAAAATCCTAATCACTTTTCTGCTGGAGTGTACCACCTGGACAGAAATGTATGAGAAAGTTAATGCTTTTTATTTACATACTTGGGCTTAATAATTCGGATGGAAATCTTGCCAAGTCTCGAGCAAAACGGGCACGGCCGTACCATCTTTTCTCGAAGCGGTTCGCGGCTGTTTCGCCCCCCCTATATCTTCGACGTGGACAAAGCTAGGAGTTTAGGTTTTCGGTGACACTGATTCACTGACAGATCATCAAAAATCTAAGGTACTTCTAGCAGACTTAGAAACTTCAAATTTTGCACCAAGATAGGTCATTAGCCACATATAAAGGAAAAATTATAAAAACATTAAAAAAATATATGCCATAGAAAACAATTTTATATTTGCGGTTTGGCAAGAACATTATGTATGGATTTTGACTGCATTGTTAACTTTGTTCGTTGTTCAAGTACCTATTCAATTGGATGAATACATACATAGAATAGAAAAGAATAATATAAATGTAATACATAGACTATCATTAATACAAATTAATACATAAAGTTCATTAAATTAATAAAGCTAAAACTCCATTGTATTGCGATAAATATTGTATGAGCGCTCGATAGATGGCGTTGTACCTGTCTGAATCGCTCTATGGTTTCGTTACAAAGCGCAGTGTAAGTAGTACTTCAAAATAATGAGAGGTTTTCCATTTTTTCTTTTTTTCTTCTTCCCTGTTCTCAGGATAGATGGCGCCAGACTTGCTATGTTACTGGAAGGAACGGAACGTTCTTCACACTTGGATGTAATGATATCGTAAAACGGAACGTACATAAAAACGTTCTGATTTGAAAGTCTAAATAAATATCAGTTTAACCCAAGATAGCTTAAAAGTAAATAAACAAAGACGGTATTTATATTTAACATTCTTTTTGTTGTTTTCACTCGCCAAAAAGAAAATGTCCCTAGAAAAAAAGAAGAGGAGTCTGTGCCTTGTAGATTTATGTAAAAATGAACGAATACATCTTTTTCCCACATGGCTGAGTTGTACTTAGTCATGTGACAGTGTATTCGTACAAAACGGCGATAGGCCTGCCCCCTATCACGTGAGTACACTGTCCATGCAAAACGTGGGTACTCTGAACACCAGGTGACAAAGTCACGTGATGTTCAGAAGTATAAGTACCTCTGCCAACCCCTTCGGGGATATTCGGCGTGAACGTTTATGTTATGTTATGTTATGTTACATCTTTTTCCTAAAGATGAAAATCGTAAAGCGCAATGGGTACATGGTGATGTGACACATGTTTTTAAAGTTGACATTGGCGAAATTATTGTAGCAACACGACTGACGCCACGAAAAAAGTTTGAAGTAAGTAACGTAGTTACATCAACGCCATCTACAGAGCTCTAGGGAACTATGTTGTTTTTTTATTTCTCAAAAAGAAAACCTCTCATTCGATAATATTCATTTGATACATCTGTCAATGAAAACCCATTTCGAAACTAAAAAATATTGTAGTGATAATTGATATTCGGAGAACTTTACGTGTTATTTAGTTTAGTTTAGTTATAGTTTGTAAGTTAGTAGATATATATTTATTTAGTTAGTTATTTGTTAGTTAGTTTAGTTCTATTTAGTTTGCATATATATATAAGTTTAAGCCCTATTGTTATAGAAGTAATTGTAAATATAGTGTAATGGAACGTGAAATATTGTACATAAATGGCGACCTTTGTCCACACAGAGTCATCTCTATTCCTGGAGATGGGTCGTGTTTATTTCATTCGTTGTCATACAGCATGTATGGGAGTTTTCAGTCGTCAAACGATAAGGGAATTTTAGTAGTATCAAAGCTCAGGAGACAGCAATAGCTGAATATAATCGACTCCGAAGTATATATCGCCCAGACTTGTCTACCTTAGAAGTAACGAAGCCTCAGAGAAGAAACAAAAGAGATAGAGACAGAGAATGGGTTCTAAGCAAAGCAGTAGCTGACGTCCAAGAAATTGTGAGGTCACCTAAAAGTAAAAGAAAGAAATACACTTACAAAAAATAAATGAGATCCCACCAAAAACATTAAATGTAAAAAAATGCCAAGTCTCTCGATGCAGTCTTTCCATCGTAAAAAGTTTTGAGATCTCATAGAAGCCAAGTCCTATTCAAAATATTTCGTAGTTATAAATCAACATTTAGTAATTGTATCAATAGTTTTCTTTATATTATAATTATAGTGACTTGGCAATGAGCACAAATTAAAAGCTGCTTGCTGCCTGGAATTATGTGCAAATGTTACTGACGAGACCAGTGATCAGATTATTTGTTATGTGTGAATCATGATGGTCACTACCGACTACATTCTCCAATACAATAATTAAGAATACCTTAAGGGCCATCGCTTTATGAAAGTAAATGAATCGAGAGTGCACTAAGACTGACTGCCGTTGCCGAAATTCGGTTGGGACGACACGGATAAACCAACAGAAAATTAATTTTGTGATATTAATGTTTACGCATGCGGTGTGTGTAACTTTAAACTCCTCCAAATATGCCGTTTTATTTGTTTCTTCTTGTGCTCATTGCCAAGTCACTATAATTATAATATAAAGAAAACTATTGATACAATTACTAAATGTTGATTTATAACTACGAAATATTTTGAATAGGACTTGGCTTCTATGAGATCTCAAAACTTTTTACGATGGAAAGACTGCATCGAGAGACTTGGCATTTTTTTACATTTAATGTTTTTGGTGGGATAATTATAGTCCGGAAGCACTATTTTTTGACATAACTTTCAACCGAATAGCTGCAGACATTACGGAGATATTTGAGGTTTTCAAAACCTCAAGCCATAATCCTCATCAGGAAACCTTAATAACTCCGGAACCAATGAACGGTTACTTCTGGGAATTGGCATAACGTGAGCACTATTTTTTGAAACCTTAACCTAGAATCTAGGCCGCACCGTTTGTTTGCTGCAGAGATGAGGATTATGGCTTGAACCTCAAGCCATAATCCTCAATAAACTTTAGCCTCAATATAACTTTTTAACCATAAGAGCACTATTTATCTGGCCTATGGCACTATTTTTTAGCATGGATCAAAATCAATTTCATAAAGTTTTAAAATTTGAGGATTATGGCTTGAGGGACACGTAAACTTTGAGTTATGGAAGTACTAACTAAATAGGAATGAAGTGTCCTGCACAAGGATAACTGTGTCTCGTTTTAAGTAGGGTGACCATCTTTTGGTGTTTTAATGAGAGTCCCTCTTGAGACCACCCAAAGAAGGAAATGAGTTTGAGTATCTCCGAAGTCTATCGTCATTTAATAACAATACACTGTTACAGGAATTAAGTACAAATCAGTCATGTGGGTTTCCTCACGATGTTTCCCCTCACCGTTGATAATGAAAATTAACCACGCATATATCTTTAGAAAAGACAAATTGGTGTAGGCCCGAGCCGGGATTTGAACCCTCATATCGTTTGCACGATAAGTGGTGTTCTACCCACTGAGGTATCAGGACTGTCAATGGTTGTATTATATATGCTGTTATGTTTTATAAATTAATAAAACAACTAATTAATTCAATAATTTATTGTAATCAATACGCATTCTGAATATATTAATGAATTGAACAAGGCTAACAAACTATGTTTTGTTAATCATTGTTTCCAGAATTTATACTTTAATAACATCATGTAATAGTATAATTTTAGGCTTAAACAATAATGGTCACTGGTGGACAATATAAACGTAATTTTTGTTCTACGTAATCTTAACATTTAGTCCTTGGTTTGGATGTATTTGATGAGATCAATGACTCGGCTGGAGTACCCGTACTCGTTGTCGTACCAACTGATGAGCTTGACAAAGTTGTCGTTGAGAGAGATACCAGCAGCAGCGTCAAAGATGGAAGAATGCGTGTCACCGATGAAGTCGGATGAGACGACCTGGTCTTCTGTGTATCCGAGAATGCCCTTGAGGGGACCTTCGGCGGCCTCCTTCACCTTCTGTTTAATGGCGTCGTAGTTGGCGGGTTTGCCTAATCTGACTGTAAGGTCCACAACCGATACGTTGGCGACTGGAACGCGGAATGCCATACCGGTTAGTTTTCCATTCAAAGCAGGAATGACTTTGCCAACAGCTTTGGCTGCTCCAGTGGCGGCAGGAATGATGTTTTGTTGGGCACCACGACCGTCACGCCACAGTTTGCCAGAAGGACCGTCAACAGTCTTCTGAGTAGCAGTGGTGGCGTGCACAGTTGTCATGAGACCCTCTACAATTTCGAAGTTGTCGTGGATGACTTTAGCGAGAGGGGCGAGGCAGTTGGTTGTGCAAGAAGCGTTGGAGATGACTTTGAAAGATGGGTCGTAAGCATCGAGGTTAACTCCGACGACGAACATAGGAGCGTCAGCGCTGGGGGCTGAAATGATAACCTTCTTTGCTCCACCTTCCAAATGGGCTGAAGCTTTCTCAATGGTTGTGAATACACCGGTAGATTCTACAACATATTCGGCACCAGCTTTTCCCCAAGGAATGGCTTTTGGTTCCCTTTCGGAGAAGACAGCGATTTTGTTTCCATTAACAATAAGGAAGCCATCCTGAGCGTCGACGGTTCCCTTGAAACGACCGTGGGTAGAGTCGTATTTGAAGAGATAGACCATGTAGTCAAGACCGATGAAAGGGTCATTGATGGCAACAACTGTGGCTCCCTTTTCAACAGCGGCGCGGAGCACCAGGCGGCCGATACGACCAAATCCGTTAATTCCGACCTTAGACATGATCTGAAACAAATGAAAAACTATTTAAAAAATAATAGTGTAGGTTTAAATTTTAATGTTTACTTCTATATATTTTATTGTCAGTTGCCTTTTTTTTAGTTACCAGTTATAAGTAAAAGCATATAAGGTACAATAAAACCTAAAAACATGTATATTGTATTATATGTATAAATACAAATTTAAAGTTTTTTAACAAAAAAACAGAACAAGAAATGAACAGGATAAGTAAATTTATCAAAAACTTCTACACAAATTTTATGAATTGCCATGACTAATAATAATAAAAAATATAAATCATCTACAAATAAATTCTGATTAAATTATTAAATTAAATTTATATCTGTAATTTAATTTAGATTAGCCCGGACAAAATGTCAGCACACTTAACCCACTTGTTACTACCGTCGTTTTAAAACAACAGCATGAATAATAAAATCTACATCGAAATGTAGGTAGTTTTAATGAAATTTTATAATGTGATTGCTTTCGTCAGTGCAGCATCTAACCGAGGAAAAATACAGTTTACATCAAGATATAACGTGTTTTTTTGTATAAATATCTATAAAACACGAAAAATAATCATGTCTTTTCAAGGGTAAGTACAATATCATTTGAATATAATATTGGCCTGAAGTTACATTTAACTTGTTGTTATAACGTAGTTTTATCTATGCAGGAAAATAATATGCCTTACAATTAACATTTTGGTACCTTTTTTGTCGAGAAAAGTAGGTGTTGTTTATAAACGACGATCGTAAAATGAACTACCTTATCCACTTATGCAGTAAGGATGAGGACGGTGCATAGAAATACATTCTTCCTACTTGAAATCTTTTGTGTTACCTACGCTTTTATTGTTTTATCTGTGTTTTTGAAGTAGGTATTTCTTATTATTACAGATCCCGTTTCCACTCTTTGAGGCTTCATGAAATCGTTGAAGAATTGGAGAAGGACGATGACGGTCCTTTGCTAGATTCCATCGTAATACTTCCTCCGGATAATTGTAACAGTAATGTGACCGATGAAGATTCCGGAGACGAAGAATATGTTAACATTCAAAATCTACCAGGCTCCCAGCTTCGAGCACCTGTGCAATACAACTTGATAACGGCGGCGATGATTCCAATAGTGATGACGAAGACGACATTCCGATATCGCAGTTGGCAAAGCGTCAACGTGTGGATGATGCGCCCACCGCCTCTTCTACGGACGCTCAAGATACCTTACCAATACCTACGCAAGGTAAGAGTGGTGTCATCATGCGAGTACAAAAAACTAAGGCGTATTCCTGGATCGCAAGAGACATCAAGCCAGATTTTTCTTCCTGGCGTCCCCAAATGACTGCTAAGTTACGTCAAAAGCCGTTATATTATTTCGAATGTCATCTCAGCAGTGAGATCATAGATATGTTAGTTGATTTTACTAATTTGTACGCTGCTCAGAAGAATAAGCCTGGTAACATAACATCAAATGAGATGAGAACAAACAAAGAGATGCAAAAAACTGAGAGGGGGTCTTTTCAGTACAAATCTACTAGGGCAGAAGAAATTGTCGTGTGCAAATGGAACGACAACAGTGTGGTGACTGTTGCTTCCAATTCTCAAAAAGTATTGCCTCCGTCAAAAGTCAAACGTTGCTCTCAAAAAGAAAAGAAATTCATCCATGTGGATCAGCCGGCCCTAATAAAGTCCTATAATGAAAATATGGGGGGCGTAGACAGGTCTGATCAAAATATTGGGCTCTATAGGACTTCAATTAGGGGCAAGAAATGGTATTTCTGTTTATTTTCTCACTGTATCGATATGGCACTGCACAATGCCTGGCAGCTGTATAAAAACGACGGTGGTGAATACCATCATCTAAAGTTCAGAAGAAGTGTGTCATGTGGTTTACTGGAGACATACAGAAAAACAGATCATCGTATGCCAGGTCGGGCTTCCGGTAGTTTACATGAATCTTCACGATATGATAACATAGGACATATCGTAACATATCGCCCTAAACAACTGCGTTGTGGATATTGTCACAAACATGCCAATTTTTTTTTGCGTAAAATGTAACGTCACGTTGCACCCCAAAGATTGTTTTGCAGCCTATCATAAGCAATGTTAAAAGCGTACCTACATACATATGCATTATTCAATAAAAGAAGTACTTATTTTGAAATATATTTTGTTTCAATCAACTCACCATGAACCCTTGCAACAGTAGTACATATTACTACCGTAGTTTTAAAACAACACCATTTTCCGGCTTTCCCAGAAAATTCTGTTTTTTTTTAGTATTTTTTTCTTAATCGTAGGCCATTAAACTGCCCCCAAACCAAAAATCAACTTATAAACTTAACTTTTTTTGTTCCCGTAACAAGTGGGTTAAATATTGTAGCTGTATGCAACAACAAAAAAAAATAGGGCTGTTATTCAATTTGTTTCATCCTAATCATACATAGATATACTCATGGCTATAAATCCCTTAAAGTAGTAGCCAGTGCTTTTGAATAAGAAACTCGTCAGCTACTTTTGAAAGTTGAGTGAAGAAATATTGTAAAATAAAAGTTGACCTATAATCTCCAACCGCATTGCCCAAAAATCACTTAAAAAGCCCCAATACGCTTAGTGTTTCCTACAATCACACACGAGAAGAAATGGGGAAGTTTTCTGTGCCAACACTCAGTTATCAATCATTATTATAATATCCTCGTAACGCCCGTTGTATCACTAGAGAAACAAAACTCCTGTGACCAATAGTAACTATTAAAAAAAAATAAAGCCATAGGAATAGTGCTTGTTAAAAATATCATTAATTTTAATAATGGGCAGTGAGCACATTTTTTTTTTTGTTTCATGAGAGATACATTGGATAGAACTTACAAGTCATAACAATTTCTATACGGGCGTTACGAGGATATTAAAAATTTATCTGTGTAGTGTTTGCTTAGAATAGCACTACCCTATTTCTTCAGGCGGTGGTAAGTACGTAAGAGGCAACTAACGGTATTGGGGCTTTTAAGGGGTTTTTGGGTGATGCCATTGGAGACCCATCACCAACACCCTTAATTTCACAATGTTGGAGACCTATCACCAACAACCTTAATATCACCATCTTTTCCCCATGCAGCTTCCAAAAGTGGCTGAGGAATTTCTAATTCCCTAGCTCTGGCTACTCCTTTAAGGGATTTATAGCCGTGAGTATATGTATGTATGAATGTTAAAAATGGATACTGTAGGTTACTTTACCCTTAGTGTATTGGCTTAGAATTACAACCCAAATTACAGATAAAACTTTTGCATTTTCTCCTGTAAAGTTCACAAATTGTTGCCAAAAACCCAGTGTAGAATTTTATTAATTTAAAAACTGAATACTATAAATGTTATATAAAGCTTTTAAAAACTATGCAGCAAATTTTATTATCACTTGGAAAACATAAGTTTGATTATATTTCAACATTTTATCTATTTTATGCTATCAATAAAAATTGATTTTAATTTTCTTAATCTTTCAGGACTTAAAGAGATTAAATAAAATATCTTGTAATGCTAGTATTGTTTGATGTTTTCAGTTTTGTATCAATAACAAGGTTAATAGGTCAATTCTTAGCAAAAATAATAGCAGACCCGGTAAACATTGTTTTGCCACATAAATTATTTCAAGGGAATTTATAGTCTATTTAAAAAAAATAGGAGTGGAAAACCCTTATTATTTAGGAGTATGAAAAATCTATTCAAATTCTGACCTACCAAATGTGTATGCAAAATTTCAATGAAATCGGTTCAACAGTTTCAGAGGACTTTGATGACAAACACTGTGAGACATTTTTTTTATACTAGATAGATATGTTTCTACTTCCAATTGCTAAAATTCCGCGATGAAAAACCATTAACTTAACATATAAAGAAAATCAAGTCTGTCCTCTTTAGAACAAATTCAAATCTCTCAACCTTATGCAATAAGAGCAGATATTGTTTAATTTTTAAAAAAAGTGAATATTATATAACTTTGAAAGAAAGTTTTTTATATATTACAAATTAAAGGATAAGAGTGTTTTTCTATCATTACTGGAAAATTACAGAAAAATTAGTGAAAAAACCAATAATAGCCAAAAAATTCTTAGTAAATACGCTGTATAATGCATTTTAAAATGGGTATAAATTTAAATCAGTATTTATACTAAGATCATTTAATAATCATTTGAATATTAAATACATTTGTTCCCAATTTAATTCACCGGTACCTGGAGGTCACGTAGAGGGCGATAGGATGAAATCAATAATCTAAACTTTTACTTTAATATCCAAATCACAACATACATACAATTGATAATAGATTAATGAATAGTTTTTATCAGATGTCAGTCATTTAAAAACTTAAAAAAGTGCATATTTTTGTACACGTAATAACAACCTAAAATTAAATTCCGGCGGGGTGTATAGAATTAGTAATATCAATGATTGCTTCATTGTCTGGCTTAATGTTTAAATGAATACTTAATCGTTATTAAAATGTAAGTCATTAAAATGGAAACTTACGTGGAGTAATTTGTGTTCAATTAAGTAGATACTACACTGCTTGCACAACCTCGTAACCACCCACAAAATGGCAATTGCAAAGTTTTACACAGTAAAATGTCAATTCAATGTCAGATGAAGGACATTGAGCAGTGTGACCAGTTGCAAGATGAAAGACACGAATTTAGGGTATATGAATGTATAGTTTCATTAATATTTTTACATTGTGTTTCGTCATAAATAGTACAATGAAGACTTAATAAAATATTTACGGTTGAAATCTGAAGAATAAAAAGGCATTTATGAGAAGATGGATGATTATAAATGAAGCTCGAGAGGTTTGCCAGAATCGTTCAAAGTGGCGTAAGACGTAATGGCGTGAGAGAGCATAATTATGTACTGTATAAATATATATATATATATATATGTACCTAATTATATCACGCAACTCACTCGTTGATAGGCATATTTATAACTTCAAATGACAGTTGGAAAACCCCTCATTAGACGCGGCTTTTTTTTAAATCGTTTATTCGCCGGAAACATAGACGCGGCTTCCATGAAGATTATTGCCATGGAAAACATTGTAATTTCCTAACAAATTTCGAGTTACTCTAACATTCAATCTACTTTTATTTTTTGTCCTATCCATTCTACATACTAGCGTCCACCCGCAGCTTAAACTGCGTGAGTTTCGAACTTCAAAACAGAGAAGGTAACTATGTCCGGTCAGGATCTGATCCTGATGAAATCGAAGGAACTCCTCAAATATAACAGGCAGGCCTATAACGATTGCGATATTTTCATATGTAGGGTGGGTGTACCAGTCCCAAACCAGGTACCAGTGGTTGTCCATTTGCGCGTTGAATTGAATAAATTAAGGAATCTAACACACATTTGACTATTCCTGTTGTTTTATTAGGTTGCCTAAACTGTCACCCACCCTTTAAACATCGTTTTTTAGAATGAGAAAGAAATATATAGCTGTCTTGCTTGTTTCTTCAGACCAGTGTCTCGTTCATTTGCCTTCCGGCCGCCATTACAGTAAGAAGTGCATATAGACATGGTGAGTGAAATCTTTTATAATCCCTTTATTTTCAGTCATAGATGTCACCAAGTTATATTATTTTAATACTTTAGTGTACATTGAAGTGTTGTGGGCTATTATTTTTAGAAAAAACCACGCCTTACAGTAGTTTATTAGGTGGTCAACTACTAGAACACACCTTGTACTGGTCACCTATTGTTGACCAGCTGGTTTGCCTCTGGTTGTCTATGGTGTTTTATTTTTTTACAGTTTTTTCTATGGCGATCATTGAATTTGACAGCTTAGGATTTTAGACGTTACATAGGCAGCCGTTTTGAACAGTGTGTCCTAGTAATTGACCACTGGTTTGCTATTGGTACACAGAGTGTGTTCCCATGGATGACCAGTCTTATATATTTCTTTTAGGAGCACCAAAATAATGCACTTATTTTAGGTATTTCTGATTGTTTTAGATTGAAAATGCCACCAAAGAGAATTTTTTTTCAATATTCACAAGAGGATTTAATGAAATGTCTCGACGAAATTAGTAAGGGCGCTAAAATAAGATCGACATGTCGAAATTACAATATCCCACACTCGACTGTCATCAACAAACTCAAAATGAGACATCCTGTTCAACGGAAAATGGGGCCACCAACTATTTTGACCCCACAAGAAGAGTTGCTGTTAACTAAGTGGATTAATGCAAATGCAAGGAAGGGAATCCCCATAACAAAAGAATCTTTATTAGAAACAGTTGCCGAAATAATACGGAAAGACGGCAGGGATACTCCGTTTAAAGGTGGAATTCCAGGGCGAAAATGGTTTAACAGCTTTCTCAAAAGGCATCCTGATGTAACACAACGACACGCTGAATCTATAAACTCACCGCGAAGCCGGGTTACGGAACAAAGCCTGAGAAAATGGCACTCTGATCTAAGAGACTTTTTAATAGAAATACACGCCGAGGATATACTGAACGATCCTGATAGGATCATAAATGCCGATGAATCTGGATTCAATACATGCCCTTCGTCAGGTCTAGTGCTGGGTCCTAAAGGAATGGCCAATTTATACGAAATTAAAGATAAATAAAAAGAAAGCATTACCGTCCTCGGGACATTCTCAGCATCTGGAAAAGTCTTGCCTACCCTTATAATTTATCCCTACCAAAGAATTCCATTTGAAATAGCGCGTAATATGCCTGAAGACTGGGCTACCGGCAAATCACCAACAGGATGGATGACATCAAGAGTTTTTTATGGCTATATAGCCAATACTCTATTGCCGGCATTAAAAAGGAGTGGTGTCAAATTTCCTGTTCTTTTTCTAATTGACGGCCACAAGTCGCATATAACTTACGAAGTCAGCAAGCTTTGTAATGATAATCAAATCATTCTGTATGCCAGCAGATGTCTCTGTTTTCAGACCACTGAAAAATTCATGGAAAAAGATAGTCCACAAATTGAAAACAGACACTGGAAACAAAGTTGTTACAAGAGCTCAATTTGCTCCATTGCTGAAGACTGCAATGAAAGCCGCAACTCCTGAAATCATATGTAATGGATTTCGCAAATGTGGATTATACCCGTTTGACGTTGAGGCTATCGATTATACTAAATGCATGGGTGATGATAGCAGACATAATACTGCAGATAAACCAGCTGAAATAATGGTAGAGCACGTTCTGTATTTTGAATCTCTTATGACCCGAAAAAGAGTACAGGAGTTCCGAGCAGTCGATCCTAATGAACCTTGGACTGGACCAGAATCAGCCAAAGAACTTTTTTACGTATGGCGTAAAATCAAGATGAGCGTTCAAACAACCCAAGAGGCTCTTTCATTTCCTAATAAGGGAGAAGAAAATGAGAGTGTCCGTGAAATTGATATTCCCGACAATCTTGCATGTATAACAGAGCAACGAACGCCGAGTCCAATTTCTCCAAATTTGTTAGAGGGAACGCTGTTTCCAGGTTTGGAACCAAGGTCATCAAACCAACAGCCAGAAGAAATTGAAGTTACTACACCCCCTCGGAAAGAGCTTGAAGAAACCCCATCAAAACCCAAAGATATCCAAAAAAAACAAAACCCTATTTCCGGTCCGTCCAAGATGCCCATAAGTCCAGCATTTTCCAACGCAATTCTGTGGCCCACTGAGTCTCCTCTAAAAAATGATGGTAAGAAAAAGCTTTCGAAGCAGCGTTTACCGGATGCTATCGGTGCGGCTCAATGGTTAAAGTACTGGGATGAGAAGAAAAACGCTCAGGAAGAAAAAGAAAAGAAAAAATTAGCTCGTGCAGAGAAAAAAATGCTGAAGGAGAAAGAAAAAAACAAGCAACCCAGAAGAAAACGAGTTAAGAAAAGGGTTTTAGTAGAATCTGATTCAGATGAAGACATCCCACTGAATACTTATGTTCAGAAACCGACAAGCCTTAAAGATGGATTAGAAGTGGGATCTTATGTCATTGTCAAGTATGAGGGTGAATACTTCCCTGGGAAAATAAAAACCATTGATGGATGTAATTCTGAAGTTAGTACTATGGTGTTATCTTCTGCAAACACTTTCAAATGGCCAGAAAAAGAAGATATTTTATGGTATGACCGTGACAGCATTGTTGAAGTTATCAATACACCTGTTTCGTTAAATACCAGAGGTTCCTATAAGGTAGAGGAGATGACATAATTTTTGCAATGGGTTTAGGTCCTAAAAAGATTTTTTTTTTTCATAAAAGAAAAATATTTTGTTATCTACCTCGTATTAAGATTTTTCCATTTATATTAGACATTTGTGCAATTGATGAGACTGATTTATATAATTCTAAGCACCTACTCTACTGTGTTATTTGATTAAAATATTTCATAATAATATAATGCTATTAATGAGACTGATTCATTTGATTCCAAGTAAGTACCTAGTACGAAAAGCGGCTGTGTTATGTGATTACAAATAATAATAAAGTCAAAAGTATATTTCTGTAATAATACTATGTTAATTAAAGTAATTCAACTAAAAAAAAAGTCAGTACCTAAATAATAAACGTGTTTTATTTTAATTTAGATGAGTTTTTTCATAATCTTTCATTGGTCAACTATTGGTGTAAAAACGGTCAATGATTGGAGCGTACTGGTCAAACTTAGGCACATTCCCCTTTTTTGTTTACTTGATGAAATAAATAAAAAAACTAATGTTATTGATTCGAATACACTTTCGTTATTTCAGCTCTAATAAGTAATAAAACGCTTTATTATTACGTTTTTAATATAACGCTGCATAGTACTGAGTTAGAGCACTTCAAAGTAAAAATTTGTTCTTAACTGGTTTGGGACTGGTACACCCATCCTAAATTGTTTGTCTGTTTTTAAAAATATGTTGATGCGTTGAACCCATCATCATTGGAACTCCTCAATAAATCACTGTTTCCCTAATACTCCGAGGCCAGTGGACTGATTTGTATAATTCATAACATGATCAGGCAGTCGATCAATACAGGGGATGACTTGCCATTGGCATCTCAATTAAGAACGATGGCTCACCCTTCCTGACCCTTAGCTTAATATGTGTCGCTGCTGTTTACTTCTTACGATGAAATGTCAAAAACGATTTATTTGATTGATTAATTTTAAAGGGCAGTTTTAATCTGCGTAAATTGCCTAAGCTAACAAACATATTTATTTGGATAGGAATCTATCCCGAGTTAATGAAAGTGTAAGTCAACCTTAAGAGATTGAAATAAATTTCTCAGCAGAATGGTGAAAGAGGCACAAGGTTTTGTTGAACAAGTACTAGCGAATTCAAACACTATAAGAATACTACTTAGGGCTCGCACACAAAACGGCGATGAATTGCGAATTTTCTGCTGAATTATAAAGAACCTTGTGCCTCTTCAACTACTCTGCTGAGAAATTTTGTGTGAGTGCCAGTAGGCATACAAGCTTCTTTAGTTTGCTATGACTTGATACTATAGCTCAGTGTGTAGAGCAACGACGGGGCGTATACCCGGATGTCTTGGATTCGAGTCTCGCTAGTGTGGAAAAAATGAATTTGCTTAATTGATTAGTACTATTCGTAAGTCTACTTGTATTACATTAAAGACTATTTAATATGTATATCATAAGCATATTAAATTTTGAAGACGTGGTTGCTATTAAGTTCTGTGATAAGGTAGTACTTGTACTGTATTTAAGACTTCTGACACTATTACTCCATTTTCAATCGGAGCGGCAGTTTTTTGAAGAAGTTGTCCCGCAGTTTTCCTTCACACAAACTTTCGAGAGTTTTCAGAAAAAAATATTGATGGTTTATTGGTCTGGAAATTTTTGAATCAGGTGTATTTATTAGTTTTTCTATATTCGACGATGCCTGTGGCCGAGTGGTTAGGTAACTAGCTTCTGGGTCCGGAGGTCGCGCGTTCGAATCCGGCTGAGGCTAATTATGTATGTAATGAACATAAATGTTATTTCTTCTTCTTGGAAGAAATAACGTTTGAATAAATATTAATGTTATTAATAAGTGTATTACATCATAAAAAAATAGAATATAATCGTGATAGCATTGAGTGTAGAACAGCAATAGCGTGATAGCATGGTGGGTTCAAATCCCTGACCTACCTTTCTGGCCTATCCGAATTTGTGTTTTCTAAAGTCATACGTGTGGTTAATTTATCATGGTTATTATCGATATCGATATATATAGGCCTGCCCACTATTACGTGAGTAGACTGTTCCAGTAATACGTGGGTACCCTAGGTGACAATAATGTGACGTGATGGTCAGAAGTATTAGTACCTCTGCCACTCATTAGAGGATATACGGAAATAACGTTTGAGTTTAAACTTCTTGGCATGGAAACTATTACGGTAACCTGTACCTACTAGTTGTTTCGAACAAGCAACGGCTGAAATAATAAATCCGATGGTAGTACCCGCAACAGTACTAAAAAAAATTGTTAAGGAAGCAGCGTATGTCAAAAGATGTCATTTATTAGTCAAACAAAACGTTTAGTAAATAAATAGCCTAAGTTTAGAGTTAGGATAGTTTAAGACACTCAAATGGTTGTCCACAAATCGTAAAACTAAATAGAATACAGCGTTAAGTCAGACATCTGAAAATATGTCAGGTTCAGGAAAATGTTCGATAAAAGTGGGAATAAACGGCTTTGGGCGTATCGGTAGAATTGTTTTCAGGACTTGTTGCAAAAGTGCAGATATGGAAGTAAGTTGATAACATAGGTACATACATATACTCACGGCTATAAATCCCAAAAAGGGGTAGCCAGAGCTTCAGAGCTAGAAACTCCTCGACCACATTTGGAAGTTGATAAGAGACAAGATGGTAGAAATAAAGTATCGTTGGTGGTGGGTTAAAACCACTTAAAACACTAACCCTCAGTCGCCTCTTACGTCACTCGTGGGTAGAAAGGGGTAGTGATATTCTAAGCCTACACTACACGACACGGCATATAGTCGACATAGGCATAGTTGATAAGTATCTTTTACTTATATCTTTTATATTATACTACCGTATTATATACCAACCGTGATAGCCCAGTGGGTAGAACACTCGGTTATCGTGCAAACGACTAGTGTTCAAATCCTGGGTCAGGCCTACACCAATTTGTCTTTTCTAAAGACATATGTGTGGTTAATTTATCATGGTTGTTAACGGTGAGGGAAAACATCGTGAGGAAACCCACATGGCTGAGTTGTACTTAGTCATGTGACAGTGTATTCGTACAAAACGGCAATAGGCCTGCCCCCTATCACGTGAGTACACTGTCCATGCAAAACGTGGGTACTCTGAACACCAGGTGACAAAGTCACGTGATGTTCAGAAGTATTAGTACCTCTGCCAACCCCTTCGGGGATATTCGGCGTGAACGTTTATGTTATATGTTATGTTATATTATACTAAGGCCGGCCAGACATACAGGACTGCTCAAGCAGAAAGGAACCACCCGAAGCAGTTGCAACTGTTTTCGAGGTATTATTTAAGTGTGTACGTACAATAATGCAGTTTGCTATGCAGATTTAGCTTCAAGCAGTCTGTAAATGGCAAGCCCAGGGAAACTAATTCTTTATTCATACATACATACATATACTCACGGCTATAAATCACAAAAAGGGGTTCAGATTTAGAAATTCCTTAGCTACTCTTGGAACTCGAGTGAGGAAAAGTTGTAAAATAAAGGCAATATAATTCTTTATCTTACCTATAAATATCACATATTAAATAGTATAGCACCAATAAGTCTTAAAGTTTTTATTATATATTGCACTGAAACCGAGACAATAAAAAAAGTAATAGTAGATATAATTTCCGTGATTACCGTGTAGTGTCGGCTTAGAGTAAGTTTTTTTAATACATGTTGGATATTCTCTGGCTGTCCTAATAGGAAGTAATTGTATAAAAAAAGTACTTCACTATCCCATGTTTCTCCTAAGGCTGCATTTCCACCAGAGGTTTGCGATGGTGAATAGTGAGGAAGAGGTGTGTTTATAAAAACCTAATAGAATCGCCTCATTTACCTCGATCAGATCAGATAGCCTCGCTCTGGCGCTCTGGCTATCTATGTGCTGTGCTGTGCACATTACGTGATTAGGTCAGTTAACGTAGCTGTGTAGTGTCGGCTTAGAATAGCACTACCCCATTTCTTCCGGTGGGTGTACGTAAGAGGCGACTAACGGACTTGGGGCTTTTTAAGGGATTTTTGGGCGATGCGGTTGGAGACCCATCACCAAGAACGCTTATTATTATCATTTTTTCCCCAATCAACTTCCAAAAGTGGCTGAGGAATTTATCATTCCAAAGCTCTGGCTACCCCGTTAAGGGGTTTATAGTCGTGAGTACATTTACCTGGTGGAGTACAGTTACTATTTCTGTTCTGTAGTGTATCTATTATATATTGTATGTTAGTCTTAAGTCTTGAGTTAGTAATAAACGTATATTCAACCAGCAAACGAAACGAAACGAACGAGGGGGACAAGATGCACTGGCACGCACTACACAACTGTACAATTTAATTAAGAAGATCGCACTTTAACTGGCATACATACATACATATACTCACGGCTATAAATCCCTAAAAGGGGTAGCCAGAGCTGAGAAATTAGAAATTCCACAGCCACTTTTGGAAGTTGAGTGGGGGAAAGATGGTAGAATAAAGGTTGTTGGTGATGGGTCTCCAACCGCATCGCCCAAAAATCCCTTAAAAAGCCCCAAGTCCGTTAGTCGCCTCTTACGTACACCCACCGGAAGAAATGGGGTAGTGCTATTCTAAGCCGACACTACACAGCTACGTTTACTGACCTAATCACGTAATGTGCACAGCACAGCACATAGATAGCCAGAGCGCCAGAGCGAGGCTATCTGATCTGATCGAGGTAAATGAGGCGATTCTATTAGGTTTTTATAAACACACCTCTTCCTCACTATTCACCATCGCAAACCTCTGGTGGAAATGCAGCCTTAGGAGAAACATGGGATAGTGAAGTACTTTTTTTATACAATTACTTCCTATTAGGACAGCCAGAGAATATCCAACATGTATTAAAAAAACTTGTGTAAAGATAAAAGAAAAAAAAGAAAAGAAAAGATATCATTTATTCATTGCCTCAGGGAACAATACGACATTACATTTTTTACAAAAACACACACATTTCAACAAAAAAAAACAAAAAAACAAAAAATATATTAATAAAACATTTAGGGACATGCATAATTAAAGTCCCCTCAAAGGCAAAGAAATGGTTGCTGACTCAGCATTTATTAAAGGCATAGCCTTTAAAACTGATTTTCAGTCAGAAACGATTGTGTCACGTCACGGACCCGAGCAAAAAGTATATCTATAAATCATAATACTACTATAACTATAAATAATACTTAAACGAATACATTTACATAGTATAACCTTAAGATATATTATTACTAAATATAAATACATAAAACTAACGATTAGAGATAATACTTAGACGTACGATAAAACGATAAACTAAATCAGACTTTTTTTGTACACTACATAAAATTTAATCATAAATACATACATGCAACCGTTACATAAAATTACTTATTGGTGTGCTGGATTGTTTTGGAAAAGGTTTTCTGCAGAGATTGTTCTGAAAAGATCGATTACCGTCCTGGATTTGAATTAGATTCCTAAAAACTATTATAGTGTATGGTTCAATGCTGTGTAATATGGCTTAGAATAGGCTTAGGGCTTATTAAGTTATTTTTGGGCGATGCGGTTTTGAGACCCATCACCAGAACCATTTACTTTACAATCTTTTCCCCATTCAACTGCCAAAAGTTGCTGAGGATTTTTTTATTCCGAAGCTCTGCGGCTACCCTTTCTAGGGATTTATAGCCGTGGATATATGTAATTTAGGGTGCAATTTTGGTGGATACGCACGTTTGTAGTCTGATTTCAAATGTGAACTGAAGGTGTTATAAGCCGTGAGTGACCGTGATTTTATTTAGTATGCATGCATTTTATCATTTTCAGGTTGTGGCAATAAATGATCCCGGTATTCCTTTAGACTACTTATGCTATCTGATTAAGTTTGATTCTACCTACGGAAACTTTGAAGGCGAAGTAAAACCCAGCGAAAATGGTGTCCTAATAAATGGTATAACTTATTTGTTTTTTTTTAAACAACCATACTTTTTTTACAAACTAGTCTTGGGCAAAACCTTGAATTTGTTTGAAAAGAGCCCCAATTTTATCAGCATATATATTTAATTAGTTTTTGTATGAATTCAGGTAAATTCATACACGTATCACATGAAAGATCGCCGTGCCTGATACCGTGGAGTAATGCTGGAGTGAAGTACGTTGTAGAAGCTTCTGGGCTATTTACTACATATAGCACATCATCAGTAAGTGCTTTCATATCCATTCATTTCACACAGCAATATTCTTTCAAAAATATACCTATATTTGTATATATCGGTGGTAGATAATTTAAACTGCACGTAATAAATAATGAAGATGTATTAATCTAATCTCTATTCGTTCTTAACTATACCCAATTTATCTATTCACAGGGTCACCTGAACAGTAAATCAGTAATCAAAGTTGTTATCACAGCTCCTAGCCCAGATGTGCCTATGATGATAGCAGGAGTCAATGATCAGGATATTAACTCGGGTAATAATTGCTTTTACATACATATACTCACGGCCAGAAATCCCTAGAAGGGGTAGCCAGAGCTAAGGAATTAGAAATTCCTCAGTCACTTTTGGGTAGTTGAGTGGGGAAAAGATTGTATTGTAAAGCTTGTTGGTGATGGGTCTCCAACTGCATCGCCCAAAAATCTCTTAAAAGCCCCAATACCGTAAGTCGCCTCTTATGTACACCCACCGGAAGAAATGGGGTAATGCTATTCTAAGCCGATACTACACAGCAACAACTTTTACCTTAAATCAAAAGTAGAAAAACTATATGTCAGCTGCTTATTTGTGAAATTATTTATTACAACCGTATAGTATTTGTTTAGAATAGGACTAGACTAGCACTAGACAGAGTCTTCCCGTGAGTTCGTACAAAGCGTCTACATGGTCACGGCGCTTTTAACTTAAAAGTTTTAAGTGATTAGTGTTCGAAATGGTTGCGATAGCATGTATACACTTCCCAACTACTTGTAAAAGTGAAGACTTATGGTTTTAAAAAGCCCATCCCTAATTGTTATGGGATTTGAGTAAAGATGAGAAGTATATAGATTTTTTGAAGTATGCTTAATGAATGACGCAGATTTTGTTTCAGACGCAAAAATTGTATCATGCACATCCAGTACTCTGCATTGTTTAGCGTCAATTATTAAAGTTTTGGACGATAATTTCGGAGTAATAGAAGGGTTTGTCAGCATCATTCATGCAATGACACCGTCTTTGAAGCCAGTCGATGGATTATGTACAAAAGGAAAAGTATGTATGGATTTTACGAAGACTAATTTAATTAAACTATAACTGTAGTCGATTTTGATGTTAATGTACGAAGAAATTAATAAAAAAATCAGTAATGTTTTAGAAAAGATTTTAAGTTTAAGTTTGGTCCTTACTTTACCCTGCTCTTTTTCTCTCAATTCATAACGCATAGAGCAAAAAAGGCATTTAATTAGCTTACTGTTATCTTAAGGGCGTCCTCGGAAAAATAGGTTGATATTGATTGTTTGGAAATTCTATAAAGTCTGATTTGATGATATTGATATGACATGAATAAAATATATGTTGGTGATTAGTTCATGGTGTTAAAATTTGATGTATAACATTTTAATAATTTGTTGAAAAATATGATGAAAAAAATTGAATTGGAACATGCTTTGTTTTCATAAAAACCGTATAGGCTCCACTGGCATAACATACAAGTGAACTCATTATGTGTCTATATACGCGTAGCTTTAAGATCTGTAACTTTGATGTTTAACTTTTCATTTAAACATTATATTTATTCAATAAAACTAAATAAACTACATTTATCCTGCGCGCGCGTTTTTTCCGTCCCTGTCACTCTCAGTAAATTTGACGTAAGAGTGAGCGCAATAGCTGCAAAATGCGGGGAGGCCCTTAAACTAAGAATCGACTATCTTTTCGTGGAGACTCATAATATTTATTATAAATACTTATCCTACATGTTGCTTTACAAAGTCGGTGTTAACTCAGGCCCCCTACCCTCAGGTTCCCTACCTTTAAAATCAATACAAGAAATGGATAGTTACGAAGAAATTATCTCTAAAATAAGATATATTTCTAGCATTGGCGTGACTACAGAAGTATCCACCAGAATGTGATTCCTGCGTCAACAGGAGCTTGCAAGGCTCTGGGTAAAATTCTACCGAACATGGCCAATAAACTAAGCGGCATTGCTTTCAGGGTGCCTATAGTTAATGTATCAATATTGGACCTTACTGTGAGGTAAGTCTAAATTAAATTTACAAACATACATTCTCAGATAAATTTTAGGCTATAAATTCAAAAAACGGTAGCCAGAGCTGCAGATTTGAAAGTTAGCCAGGTACTTTTGGAAGTCCGATGGAGTACGATTGTAAAGTGAATAATGGTTTATGTTGACCCTCTAGCCACATCACCCAGCAATAAATTAAAAAGCCCCATAATCCTAAGTTGCTTTTGCGGGAACACAATCTTATGAATTTTTGACTCTGTAAAACTGGATGGTTAAAAATACAAGTTTTGTAAGTACAACAGATATCAATGCAGTTAATACATATTTGTTGTAGATTGGCTTTGGATACAACACTATCTAAAATATTCAAGAAAGTTGAAGAAGCAAGTCGCACTAGTTTCAAAAACGTCATAAAAACGAACAAAGAGGGAGAAGTTTCCTCTGATTTTATCGGCGATGAGCACTCCTGCATCGTTGACACTCGGTCTTGTTTAGCATTAAATCCCAATTTTTTCAAAATAATATGCTGGTATGAAAATGAGTACTCGTATGCTTGCCGCGTCTTGGATACAATACGATTTTTTGAATCACATACAAAAGTGCAATTCCCTGTGACAATGGTAAAACAGCTTATTCCTAAAAAAACAGTTGCCCCATTGACGTCTGCTGCTGGATTGCAAACAAAAGAAATTCCAAAGTTAGAGGTTTTCAAATCTTCCAAACATATAAAGCAATTGGAAAAACACAACATTGACAATGATTTGCCTATAATTAGGACCCAACAAGAGCAATGTCTACGCACAAGACAGCGTCTTGAAAAAGTAAAACAAGATTTTTCGAAAATGATTCAATTAACGAGAGAGCTGCTAAAAAAATCTTGCGATTATGACGAGAAATCCAAACGATCGACAACAAGATCTTGTGTTTTGTCCGAAGATAAACACACTATGAACAGTATGAAAAAAATTGGTTGCATATCTCTGAACCATACTGTAACATCTAGTTTGCACGATTGCAACAAAGCCCATAATAATTCAAATATAAACATTGTGCCCGTACATCGTTTTGGGTACGATAAAAAACTTTCGGAAAACAATTTATCAAAAGAGATAGCGACAAATGAGAAGAATAAAATTTTTACTTCCGATTGCACAAAGTCTCATGAAATTAAATTCACAGCTACTGAAACCTTTGACCCGATATCAAAACAAGAGTCTGAAGTTAACAATCTTAACTATGAAGATTGTATTGCCGAATCAGAAAGCAAATACGTTGTTCCATCTCGATCGAACTCTTTTATTCTTTCAAAGGAGAACTTAAACAATGATGCTGTTGGCATAAACAGGAGATCTAGTTCCATGTCAGATATTGGTAAAAATGAGGACTATGCCGATATACGTACTAATGCAATTAGAAACAGTACCTCATATGACATCTATGATAAATTGGATAGCGTGAGCTGCAGTAATTCTGATGCAGATTCAAATTTTAATGAAAGGAAATCAGTTGTCCTTAATATTAGCGATTTAACAAACTCATTGGAAAATCTTGAAAAACTTGACAAGATATGTCGGATTATGGAAATATCGGACGAATTATCTGACAACCTATTCAAAGCGCTAAAATCACCAATTAAATCAGCCAGTGGGAAATGGTCGCTTAAAAATTTATGTGAAGAAATTAAACTGCAGGAATTTTGTGAAAATCTACATGCAAGTATGAAAAGTGCAAATCTGTAATTGTTTGTGAATCAACTCTCATGGATAAAGTTCATTTCTTATTGAATCCTCTGAATTAAAACTATTGGTATTATTAAAGTTGTATCTATTTATTTAAGACACTTTAAATCACAGTACAACAAGAAAACAGTTTGTAAAGGCAGTACAACTTAATGGTAACTATTTCAATATATTCTATTTTGTAAACTTAGAGGTAGTACAACAGTTGCAGTAGCACAATAAAAAATATGTGTTGGAATCGTAATTGTACAAAATATAGAAATCAGGTACACTTTTCTTATTATTATCTTAACCTATATTTACAGGACTTATTAGTAAATTAAATCTCAGTTTAAGTTAAATTATCTATCAGTTTTTATCCAGTTACTTCTGGGGCGTTATTGAGTAATTTTAAATTAAGTTGTATAACAGTCTTAGAGAACATAGAGTCTTCTAGATCAACGAAATCTGCGATGACCACGTTGACTGGCGCTTTCCCGTTAACACCAAACTCTGGTGGAGGGCCGGGAGAGAATTCGGATAACTTCGGAATTACATCTTTTAATACTGGTTTTGCGCATTTGTCTCGGAGGTTTGATGTCCATCTGAAAACAAGAAACATATGCTGAAAATATTTGGACATAATAGCGCGGAACGTGATGAAGAAACGAGACACTGTATAACTTTGTATCCTCTCACAACATAACCCATTCCGACATGGTGTTTCCCGTAAATAACACATACACAGATAGACACAGTAATATTATCACGGCTATAAAATCGAGAAAAAGGTTACTAGGATTGGAAATTTTTCAGGTATAAAATAGTTATATAAAAGTTGGTTGGTTATGGGACCCCAGCCACATCGCCCAACAATCACTTGTAAAGGGTGATTTTTTAAGAGGTATAGATTTGACATTTTAAAAAAAAACACAAAAAATTTGAAAAATTTGATGAAATCTTTATTGGAATCGATAGAACGATCAATATAATTTAATGTTTGAAGATGATTTCATGCAAATGCTGGCCGCAGCTCCGGTTTAGATAGCCCATTCGCAAGGCCCAATTTCGGCACACTCTCTCCAACATATCAGCCGGTATATCACGAATAAATGCTTCAATATTGGCTTCCATTGCGTCAATCGTTGCTGGTTTATCCCTGTAGACATGAGCCTTAACATGGCCCCACAAGAAATAGTCCAAAGGTGTTAGATCACACGATCTAGGCGGCCAATTGACGGGCCCAAAACGTGAGATAAACTGTTCACCGAAGGCGGCTCTCAATTGGGCCATTGTTTCGCGTGCCGTGTGGCATGTGGCACCGTCTTGTTGAAACCACATGTCAGGCATGTCCAATTCTTCCATTTTGGGCAAAAAAAATCGCCAATCATCACACGGTAGCGCTCGCCATTCACAGTAACGTTACGGCCATTGTCGTCTTTGAAAAAGTACGGCCCGATGATGCCACCGGCCCATAATCCACACCAAACAGTACATTTTTCGGGATGCAGTGGTAGCTCTTGCAATGCTTCTGGCTGGTCTTCACTCCAGATGCGGCAATTATGCTTATTGACATATCCATTCAACCAGAAATGAGCTTCGTCGCTGAACACAATTTTTCGATAAAAAAGTGGATCTTCCTCATGTGGATAATGTAAACTGGGTTCAAAATTTAGTCACAAGCTTCCGAATAGCTGCCTCAGTAGGCCGACCAAACTGCCCATAAATTGGAAGAAGTGCGCGATGCACTCTCTTAACCGAGCATGCATTTTGATAGTAAAATTCAATAATTTGCAAGCGTTGTTCGTTCGTAAGTCAATTCATGGTTAAATTATAGACCAAACTGAACAAGTTTGACAATGACACAAGACACGATTCACGCGTGATCTGTCAAAAACAGTGTTGCCAAAAAGATACAAGAAAAAAAATCACCCGTTACATGACTTCTATTATTTCCATTAAAAGATATTTCGTACAAACTATTCAATGCTCCGTGTCTAAGTTTTTGCTTGTCATCCCTCCCTCAGAAGTACGAGTATATGTATAGTAAGGTTGTGCGACAGGGTGAAAAACAGTGTGATTCGTGAACGGTTATGTGTGGAAAAAAACGTTGTGTGGAAGTTGAATAGAAAAATTTAAGTGGTTTCGCCACATGGGGATGTTGGATGAAGGTAAAGCTGCGAAAGAGATATGTAGAGCCAATGTGGATGACGTTGTTAGAGAAGGACGGCCGCGCACGACGTTTGAAAGCTAAATTGAAAACGTTTTTACAAAGGCAAAAGTCCGAAGTGAAAAGAATAAAAGAGCATGTACGAGAAGAATAATGAATGTGAGAAAAGCAGAAATATTTGTCAGGATCGTATAAAGTAGCGCTCGACAGTGTCTGCCTACCCAGTTGGGAACAATAGGCGTGAGTATAAGTAAGTAAGGGCCAGTTTTTTGATCCGTAGTTAAAAATATAACCATTTGTTACATTGACTATAGTTAAATGACTAACCATTAGTTAAATCGTAAATCCATTTTGGTTCGATATTCGACATTAGTTACTCTAACCACGGGTCAAAAAATGCATTTTGCTGATATTTAACTAATAGTTACGATATTTAACAAATTGTTGAGTTAACCACGGATAAAAAAACTGGCCCTAAGTCTAAGATACGAAATCTACCTAGTAATAAATAAACTTTAATACTAATTTTAACTTACCTTAACGCTATAAAGTAGGGAGTAGGTGTTAATACTGCTTGGTGTACAAATCCAACGCCGGAATGTCGTTTAACATTGTTTAGGAAGTTTAATAATCCTTCCGTCGTGTCCTGTTTAGGCCACGGCGACATCAAGGTTTGAGGAGGCCATAACTCGCCGGTCGTGTAAACTAAATTATGGCGGTATACTATTATTATCTGAAAATAATTTTCGTTTATTAATATTTCATTTTTCATCGGATATATTGGCAGCTTAAATATTATTTTTATAACATATCTGATAGAATAATCTAATATGGATAGAAACTAGACCGTTTTTAGAGGAGTATCACAAGCCAGTAGTAATGTTCTAAAAGCTTTGCTAACACGTATATTTAAGTTATGAAACTTTTCTAATATATTCGGAGATGCCATTGCCATAATGAGTTAACCCACTAACCGAGATTCTTGACATGTAAGAGTTCAATTCAAGTGCATAATTCTCATCCAACCAGCCACGTCAATTATTTGGACTGCTGGACATACTGGTTCACGGCTGATGAATAATTATCCTTCAGGCACTTTTAGGGCATAACTCACTTTAGAACATATTGGTCAGATATACGTTAAACATAAAATGGTTTTCAACAGGACTTAGTCACATTGTACGACCACGCGTGTTCTTAGTCAACAAATACATATACAGTATACAACAAGTACAGACTAGGGTATAAAGGTTAACATTATATCGTTGGTAATAGTTTCCGTCAACTTATCTTAACTTGTCAATAACATAAAAAGCTATATCTCAAAGTCACTCTGTATCAGACCCACAGGATAAAAGTATAAGTATGTTTTAAATTAAAAATCCAATTGTTGGATCCAAAATGGTTCGATGTGAAATGGCGAAATGACAATGGCGAAAGTTTGTAGTGAAAGGAATAAAAGAGCATGTATGAGAAGAATGATAAATATGACATCATAAGCAAGAGAGATTTGCCTGGATCTTACAAAGTGGAAATCTATAGTCTCTGCCTACTCTAATGGGAACAACAGGCGTAAGTATAAGTAAGTAAAATGGTTCGAAACTTCTAATATAACAACAGCAAAATTCTGTTTACCTGTTGTCTTAACCTAGCCATGGAATTGAGAGTGACACTGGACACATCTCTTTGTCTCGGAACCAGCCGAGGTCCATACAAGTTGAGCAGGTATCTTATCAGCATCCTGTGGTCTTCTGCTGTGAAACTGTAGAAATGCTGGAAGTCTAGGAAAACTACCTGCAAACAATAAAAATCTGTTTACTCTTCATCGTTATTACAGCTGATATTTGTTCACATAGATGGCTCGAGCCTACTATGAGTAGGGTTTTTTGGCAATAGCCGATGAGCTTGTGAATTGTGATATTGTGAGTCAAACCTGAGAAATTTTAGATCTAACTGAGTTCATCCAAAGTTACTTTAACATTCCCTACCCTTCAATAAAATTTTGAATTCATTCCTCGTGGACCATCTCTATAATAGTAGGTCTCACAGTACTTTTATTCCCCGTGGATCTTCAAAATCACCAGTGTGGAATCTCAAATAATTGTATAACCTGATTAAGAAGCACACTTTTGCTAATTCAGAGGTTACTTTTGAAAACTTCTGAGGGTAAAACCAATAAATTCACAGACATAGTATATGTAATGGGTTTTTCCAGCTGTATCAAATTGTGTTAAAAGGACCATATTATGTTTTTGTTCAAGAGACATAAAATATTAATCCTTTTATCTTACCTCATTAGGGTGTGTTTCAAGGAACTGCACTATCTCTTTTAACGGGTCTGAAATTTCACCAGCATACAGCCCGTGCGTGAAATATAAACTGTCTGTACCATTCTTCGTTGCCACTCGTAAATCAAAGTATCTGGAAGTAAACATATAAAACATTTATATTTTAGTCCTACAGAGTTAAACTTTAATTTAAAAAAATACTTACAAGTTAAGGTAGATTATATAAATTAGATTAAAATAATTAGGTTTTGTTAGATATTTTTTAGGTCAAATGTTATTTAGGAACCAGTCAATCTTACATAAAGTTTACACATGCTAGATTTTCACACTTCACACACAAACTTTGGCTTTTATTAATTGTTTCTTAAGATTTCTAATGTTGGCTTGGAATATCACTTTCCCATAACTTCTCGTGAGTCTCCTTCTTTCCTTCCTTTATATTTTAATACATATATAAATTAACATAATTTCTATATATTCCATTATAATAATTCTAATACTTTATTTAATTAACACACCACACACCTTACTAAACTTCCAAAGTGACTAAATAATTTCTAATTCTAAAATTTTTGTGCCCCCTTCTTATGATTAAAAGGCTGACACTTTCTGTCCCTACCCAATTCGTATTTAAGTTAATAACCATTAAATTCAGTTCAGAGTAAACAGGGAATACTCTGCATGCACCGACTGGTTAAGGATTTCAAAAGGGCTAATAGAGAATATACTACCCAAGTGAATTTTTTAAGAGATTAATTGGATTAATTTATATCCATATCTATTTAAATAGCTGTGTAGCATCGGCTTAGAATAACACTACCCCACTTCTGCCCTGCCGGTGGGTGTAGGCTACTAACGGTATTGGGCTTTTAAGGGATTTTTGGGTGATGCGGTTGGAGACCCATCACCAAACAACTTTTATTTTGCCATCTTTTCCCCACTCAACTTTCCAAAAGTAGCTAAGGAATTTCTAGTTCCCTTGCTCTGGTACCCCTCCTAGGGATTCATAGCCGTGAGTATATGTATGTATGTGTATGTATCTATTTAAAATAGATGGTATGTTGCTGCAAAAATATAAGAGATTAAGAAATTTAATTGGGATTCTGTAAAAAATAGAATATTTTGTGCCTGATGAGTTATTGTGGCTGTGGCTTAATGGCAGACATACAAAAACAGTTGAACTAAACTGCATAAAAAAATGACATGCTGAATGAATACAATTAAAGAAATTGAATTTCAATAGCATGTTATTATGTTTTTTTTTTTATAAAAACATGATCTTTACCTTTTTATAGGTGTTCCAAAATTCAATAGCAGAAAGCACATTTTAATTGATATACTATCTTAAACCTTATCATTGCTGCAAACATCCTGTGCAGGGCAGCTATTAATTTACACACACTGTTACTTCACATTGGGGTAAGCAGAGAATATTAATAGCCACATTGTTTTTTACTGGAGAACCTCTCATGCTTCATTTATATTATTCAATATTCTAATACATCCCCTATCATCCTATGCACTTTAGACATTTTTAGTAATTTAAGCAAGAAAAGCTTAGATAATTTAATATGGTGTGCCGACACTGACTCAAAAGTTTCTTCCTTATCCCAGAAAGATGTAGGTTTGAATTCTGAGTTGGGCCTACATCAATGTGTCTTTTCTTAAGTCATAAGCACAGTTAATATGTCACAAGTCACATATGTGGTTAATGTTGAGATGTCACATTGTTAATGATGAGATAAAATAATATGAAGAAATCCACTTGGTTCAGTTTTGCTTAGTAGTGTGACAGTCTTTTTATGCATACAGCAATATTATTTTTTCCTATCACATGAATGCATTCATATACCCAAAATTCGGGTAGTTCGAACACAGTGACACAAAAATAAATTGTTATATATGGCAACAACATTGAGCCTGCAAGGAGTATTTTTAAAAACACACCTGATTCCAACCTGGAGCTGCTGAGTAACATCAAGGTTTTGAGTGATGGTCCACCTCCTGATAGTTCCACCAAATAAAGGATACAGTCTTTTTAGTGTTGGATCGGCGTCCGGTGCTAGTCCACTTGAACTTGTGATTCTGTAGGTCATTGAGTCATGGCTGCCTGGAATTGCATGCAAATGTTTTTAAAATAGATTTAATCTTTATAACATTTGTGTTGATTACATAAATAAGTTTGAATGAGTGAGCAATTTTGGCAAAGTACAAAAGTATACAATATACATATTTATACTCACGGTTATTTAAGAGTAGTAAGCTGTGTAGTGTCGGCTTAGAATAGCACTACCCCATTTCTTCCGGTGGGTGTACGTAAGAGGCGACTAACGGTAACGCTAACGGGCTTTTTAAGGGATTTTTGGGCGATGCGGTGGGAGACCCATCACCAACAACCTTTATTCTACCATCTTTTCTCAGCTCTGGCTACCCCTTTTAGGGATTTATAGCCGTGAGTATATGTATGTAATGTATGTATGTTATTAAAGAGACTCTTTGCATAGCCACTTTTGGAAGTTGAGTGAGGAGAAGATGGTAAATTTATTATTATTGAGAATGGTACATGACACCAATTCAAAGGTGGAACATTCATGGGTAAGCAGCGTTGGAGATAATAATTTTTAAATTATTCTTGTTTACAGTATCCAGGGTTCAGTTTGGTGATATAAGCACATATTAGAATGTTTGTTTATGTCAAAATGGAGTTCTTTCATGATGTGTTTCCTCTTTGTACAGCCAGTCTAAGTTTCCATGTCAGTGATTTCATCATTATTCCAGTCATCTTTAGACTTGATTATTTTTAAGGTTATATATGTTATGTTTACACTAAAATATGAAATAGTATTTACCAGGAATAGCTAAGTAGATGACAGGAAAGTCCCGCAGTGGTGGAGGCAGATCACGCATCCAGTTTTCTAGGCTCATTCTTAACGTCCAACTATCTTCTGCCAGTAGGACAACTGAAACAATTGAAGTAAGATTATTCCTAACCTTATTTTTAAATTACAGATAAAAAAATGTATATCAGTGTTTTTTATTTACTGTATTAAAATAGAAACTTCTGTCTTTTCTTAAATCTAGGACTACTCGCACAGAAGTTTTTGTATGTCTTCGTTAGATTTACCGAATTGAAATGAGCTACATGTTCCACTAGTTTAGTTTCATTAAATTTCCCGTTGCTGCCTTTTTCTGTTTTTGGATGGCTGTTTCACTAAACAATTATCACAAAACGCACGCATACAAAACAAATGAATGCTTGGCTTTCCTTTGATTTGTTGTTTTGTTTTTGTCACGTTTTTGTTTCAACAAATTCATAATAACAAACGGGAAAGGGTTAGTGACCTTAATAACTGTCACTGTCATCAAGTCAACGACCCCAGTTGTTTTTAACCGACTTCAAATAAAAAGGAGTTTTCTCAATTCGACCGTATATTTTTTAATGTGCAGGAGTGAAGTTATTAAAAACGAAATAAAAACAAAAGTTAACAGAATTTAACCAGAATTGGCCACAACCCTGGGTGTGAATTTTCAGAGAAGGTTTTTACGTATTCAATAAATGCTTATTTTCACAGATAATATCTTATTTCATAGTCATGGTCATATTCCCGCGATTACTTACCTAGGAAGGCAGAAGTTATAAGAACTTTCTTTTGCAACTATCTATCTCACTAAATAAAATGCTTGAAGTTAAAAATTTATGCGCGCGTAACATTCAACCTATAACGAATTTACACCGATAAGTTTCTTAGTAGTCATTATATTTTAAACATTAGACTAGCTAGAGGATATACCTAGTTTAGACCTCGCGCTAAGACTAGCTATCGTAAATTCGTAAATACTAGTTATAGTATAGAAAATTGTACCATGTACTTACACAGTAGTTGTTTGTTACGTTAGCTGTGTCAGTCCGTTCATGAATATATCATACATAATATGTATCTGTGTTATTACTAAAGTGACTCATGTTGTGGAGATAAGCGATTTTAGATAGTTGTTAGCCTTAGTCATCTTATATCCATATATTAAAGTAATCTTATAAGAATTGTGTAATACTTATTACCTAGTTGGCTTTGTTCAACACGCGGTGTGTTTTATGGAATCTGCACTGCAATTAATGCTGCTAAGCTGTATAGTGTCGGCTTAGAATAGCACTACTCCATTCCTTCCGTTGGGTGTACGTAAGAGGCGACTAACGATATTGGGGCCTCTAATGGGTTTTTCGGCGATGCGGTTGGAGACTCATCACCAAGAACTTTTATTTAACCATCTGTTCCCCATGCAACTTCCAAAAGTGGCTGAGGAATTTCTAATTCCTTAACTCTGGCTACCTCTTTCTAGGGATTTATAGCCGTGAGTATACGTGTGCACTGCATTGAATTGGATTATGAACACTTCTAATTATTTAAAATTTATCTGCCACCACTTTTCCCTTAATTTCAAAATCTTTTTATTTATACGGAATGCATTAAAATAAATTAAACCGCCAAGTATATGACTAAATACTGATTTAGTCATATACTTGGCGGCATAATTTATTTATGCATGTATAAACACAGGGCTCTTGGCATTCAGATTTAGAATACTTATTCAGGATTAATCGATCGACAGCTACTTTTTACTATGTGGTGAAAAAGGCACGTTCAATTCTGATTATAATACATAAACATAAACGTAGACATAAAGGTTCACGCCGATTATCCCCGAAGGGGTTGTCAGAGGTACCAATACTTATGCACAACGTGACAGCGCCACCTAATATCCAAAGTAGGTACCCCCCATGATAGGGGGCAGGCCTATCGCCGTTTTGTACGAATACACTGTCACATTGCTAAGTACAACTCGGATATGTAAGTTGCCTCACGATGTTTTCCCTCACTGTTAACAACCATGATAAATTAACCACACATATGACTTTAGAAAAGACAAATTGGTGTAGGCCCAACCCGGGATTTGAACTCACGCCTGTGTGTCTACGGGCGGGTGTTCTACCCATAGGACTATCATGTCACAATAAATATAACACATAACTCTTGATATTAACAAGTACCTATAATACCCAGCGTTTGGTGATAATATCTGAAACTCGGCAGATTGAACCGCATGTGTCGATCATTCAATTCATTACTACTGTTACGATCTCTTTGAATTACTGTCACAGATAAAGTTCAGTAGCACGTAGTAAATAAATCAAAAGTGAATAATACGCGGCTATGTTTGATGAATTTAATAAAATTGATGATTTTTTTTGTGTATTTTTTATCAAAGATAAGGATTGTGGTTGTAATTAGTGTAGTTTAATTAGATAAAAGTGGCTGCCTCCGTGGTCTAGTAGTAAAGCGCTCGGCTTCACATTAAACACAGTTTGGAATGATATTGCAGGTTTGTATAGATTACACTCCCGCAATTGGCTTGCGTGGTGGGCTATGGTCATATCACCTTATTTAGGGTAGGCTCGAGCCCCTCGATGGGGATATATATGGGTTGTGATAAAGTATATATTTGTAAGAATATTATTGAAATGGAATTTTATTGGATAAAGTATAAGCTACCAAAATCATTGTCTCAAGGGGACGATACCGGGGACAAATGTTAGTTATTAATAACACAACTGCAATGGCCAAACTTACCATAAATATAAAGAAAACATAGTAAGAAAAATCGCAATAAAGAAGCCACAGTAAAACAAACAAATGATCCCAATTTCTTTTTGGGATTAACGTACTCAAGAGTGTTTAGATAAATGAACGAGTCTTCACTCAAACTGGAATATTCAATGATAAGATAAATACTCTCAGATAGCATACATCTTAAAAGCCGAATAAAAAATACCTTTAAGCTCTTTGGCAAAATAGTATTTACGTTTTTAACTTGGAATGAGGTTCATATGACTTTGGTGTCATTAATAGTACTCTTATTCAAAGTGCTCGCTCCCTTATCGCACGGCATTCAATCCCAAAAAGAGCTAGCCAGAGCGTCAGAACTAGATCTTTTCTCAGTTTCTTTTGGAAGTTTAGTAAGGAAAAGATTGTAACATAAAGGATAGTTGATAGGTCTCCAGCCTCATCACCAAATAACCACTTTAAAGTTACAGCAAACGCTTTTATTCAAAGTGTCACATACTAATTGTGATCTTTGCTAGATCAGTATCATTATCGAATATATTTTATAGTGATATTAGATCCAAACTACCATGTTAAAATATAATCTTCGAACACGGAACAATATCGACAAAAATGAACGAGTTTTGTGTTATAAGGTCGTGCAACATCCTTTGCTCTAGGTCGAGTCTTGTATTCCGGTGTTCTCATTTCAAATGATAATTTGATCGATTAATTGTTTACTTCGAATATAGGAATTGTAATCGATAAAAGGATAACATAGTAATTATGGCTTTCTTCCGATACTTAGTGAGCAGTAGCGAGTATCAATGTAGGCATTACCAAATGTTTTAAAACACTCTAATACAAAGGTTCACATGGGTTCACATTATAATTAATTACTTTAGTATTATATCTTTCACTTTACAAAAAAAATGGTTGCTTTGTTTTATTTATGACCAATATCTATAATAAATTGTTTTAAGTATATCTATATAAAAAGTGTATAAAAAATAAGTTGAAAAAATAAATCACGGCTACATAAAAACGCGTATTTAATCGTTTTAAACAAGAACTATTTTGCTAAACCACGTAACTTTCAGGAAAAAATATATATTAAATTCAGATCAAAAGTTCAGTATAGGTGAGTGGTGTCGGCTTAGAATAGATCTATCCTATTTCTTCCCGTGGGTGTTCGTCAGATGCGGCTAAGGGTGTTGGGGCGTTATTGGGTTATGCGGTTGGAGACCTGTCACCAAAACCCCATTGTTTTCCAGTCTTAACCCCACACAACTTCTAAATTTTTAACTATATCATCTTTCGCACAGCACAGTATTATTAGATATTCATAGGTACAATATCGGTAAGGGTGAGCCCTGTTCAAACCTACTGCATACTAGAGGAGAAAAATTGAGATGATTTGATTGAATTTAATTAAAGATTTTTACAAAGCTTTATAAATCCCCGGCATTATCATGGCAGGTAATATAAGTGTCGGCTTAAAATAGCTCTGACCTATTTATTAACAAGTGTGTCGTAAGAGGCGATTTGGGTTTTTTAAGTGATAATTGCACGATGTGGCTTGATACCTATTACAAAACGAAAAAAAAACAAATTCTAAAGCTCTGGCTACCCCTTTTGCACAATTCATAGTCGTGAACATAAGTATTTATGTTTGTATACATAGTAGTTTCGACCACTACCCAACTTTAACAATTATTTCACTATAAATAAAATGACTGAATTTCTATTTCATTTGCTGTCTTGTTTCGTCGTTTAAACCTTTTTATTTTTAGACTCATATTTACGTAACTAGGTTGGCATGGGACCGTCGGATGCCAATAAAAGGAGCGAAGCGAGCAATTGCCTGATTCTCAGATATTACTTATCGTTGAACGATTTATTCCACAAATATCTCAACACGCGTTGCTATTCAATTTGTTATGATTCTTTGAATATACTTGTTGGTTTACCTAAACGCGTTATTGATTCTACACAAAACTGCAAAGGAGTTAGAGTCCTGATTTTTGAAAACTTAAATTGTTAACAATTATTATTGTTGAAAATAACATATCTAAATAGCTAAATACCTATTTTCTTTGAAAAGGAGTATGTTCAAAAAATTTTACGTTCAAAAAAATTTTGGGAGTAATGTTGTAGATTTCGAGTATTAGCGCTCAAAAGTTCGAAAAATCACCAAGTGTCGGAGCGCAAACGGACGTGACTTTGGGACGATCGAATATGAAAAAAATCTATTTTCACGCGCTGGCATTGTATACGTAATTTTTCTATAGACTAACATTGTAATTTTTTAGTGGTGATTATTCTTCCGTGGTACATCCGATTTTTATCAAAATTGCAAAATTTCAGGGTTCTGAGTTGAGCCGTTTGGGAGGAGTACGATCACAACGAAATGCAAAAGTCGGGGGTAAATGGAGCTTCGCTCGCTACGCTCGCTTCGCTCCAAAAAGTTTGATCGTTATTAAACATATTTATTGTGTAATAACTTATCTATTACACGACAACAGTAATTTGTGGATGTTTTAAGTTATCGACTTATTTTTGTTTCTGGCTATTGCCTATACTATCAACTACTTTTTAATTTCTAAAACTTCTTATCAGTACGATCTTTAATATTCCGCTCGGGTGATGCTCAGCTGATGATGAATGGCTAATCGCATCATCCAATTAACCCTTTGCAGGTCTTTTTTACACGTGTATCTTTTACGCCAATACTACGATACTCTGCATTGGCTGATATATAATTTATTTAAATTGAAAAAAATATATAAATTCATAAAGTCAACCCCGAAGTATAAACTACAATAATTTGCTTCTCAATGACCAATTTTTTCATAAATATTCGTTTCAAGTTAAAAAAAAACATCTAAATTAATCAATCGAACTTTCGTACTTAGAAGGTTTAGAACCTGCAACATACGATCTACATATACTAAACACTAGACGACTCGCACCAGTTTGCACTTAACAAACACTCACATTAAGTTATTTTAACTATTCATTTAATTAAACGTAGAAAAGGATAAACATGATTATGATGGAATAAGTATATCTGCAAACAAGTTTCGTACGTCAGCATTCCATCAGTCTCCATAAGGAAGTGGATATCTTATATGACAAGCCATCTGAGAAAAACCAATACCATCATCGCCATCAAATCAATTATTTTGTAAATATAAGCATGCTTCTCTACCGGTTTCATATTATCTAAATTGGATTACCAGTTTACACGCAGGTGGTAACAGGATTCTTGCCACGTAACATCCCTATTGATAAACCTAGGGCTATATTATGAAAATATACACTGAACACAAAATTCAAAACAGTATAAAACGTGAAACTACATACCAATCACGACGAGCAGCCACAATATTTTCAATCCATCTAAACTCATTTTACTGCACGATTTCTTGGTCTAATAATAAACTAAGTTTACAAGATATTCCGTCTAAAAGTTGCAAGTTTATAGTGACTACTAACGCCGGATTTAAAATAAGAAGACCGTTAGACGAGCATTATTTAAAAGTTATTCCACGTATGATTGTTGAAGTACACTGCCCCGACAGACGGGATTAAATGAATAAGAATCACGCAGGTACAGATATATTAACAGCTACGAACAAATAAACGTAAAATTATCACGTAATCGAGTATCTCTGTTTGCGGACGAAGTGCAAATGATTGGTTTTTGACGTGAAAGGGATTTACTAATGTTACTTTTAATCGATTTCGCTGCTGCTCTAAATATAATTATGGCCTTGAATAAGTGATCATTGACCGTGGTCGTGACACTAGGTCTGGTCGGGTTATTGGTCTTCTAAGTATCTACAGCATCGAAGTTAGAAGGTACTTAGAACTCGCTGAATCATTGCATATTTCATATACTGCTTGATTATAACTGAAATAAGTTAGTATTAATAATATTGTTCTTTTTGGTAAGATCCAGGAGTCAAGGATTTGAAGTGAAATATTCGCTTATAATAAAAAGTTTGCATTAAAACTCTTTGTTTCCGAGAGTACCTATTAAAAGTGAGTCAGGATTCCCGAGTAGACAGCCCGTCCACACGCCGCGTCTCCACGTATCAGATCAAGTAAATTGTTAAAGTGGACCTTTGTTCCTTGGCCTCTTTTGACTCGTAAAATCAACTTACTATGTTGACATAAGCAGACAGAACTGATTAATCTCTACAATAAGTAATACACAACTTTCTCAATTATTAAATTAGTAATTTTATAAATAATACTTTGAGATTTCGTATATATGCCATTTATTCCCGAAAGCGTGGCTAAGGTACTTTCTAATTATGTTTCACATCAGGTGACTCTGAGTACTCGCTTTATGCCTCAACAGTGTGTTGACGGGAGTATTAGGCCTGTTTGTATGAACAGTAATGCTACATGAAAAAGTTTGCATCCACGATGTTTTCCGTAACCTTGGTACACTGACACATAAGTTTAGAAAAGACAAAGGTGTAAGCCCCATTTCATAATAGCTTCGTTTCTGGTAACTACTAATATAATAATGCTTTATTTTTGTAATTTTCTGTATGTTTTACACGAATACATTATCTTGGCATATCTTCTTGGACATTTGAAATTATACTCTTCCATGATATGCTCTCAACTTAACCAGTAAAGCTGTGGTGTATTAGTCATTCAGCCAGTCACTTAAACGTTCCATATATATTTAGTAAGGCTGACTCAGAGTAACATTAAAAAAGCATTACTATATTGCAGAGCATAACTGTAATTTTCACCAGGGTCCTCACCATTGGTCCAATCAATACGAAGCCTACAGTGCTTTGACCCGGTCAGTTGCACAGCACAGCTGAAGGTACTCCAGTTAAATAATATAATGCCTGCTTAAAATAGCACTATCCCACTCCCGCTATCATTTCCAAAAGTGGCTGAGGAATTTCTACTTCCTTAGCTCTGGCTACCCCTTCTAGGGATTTACAGCCGTGAGTATATGTATCCCAACTAGCACATAAGCTTTAAAACAAACTGTATATCGTTTGTATATCGGTTCCGTTTGAGAATCTACGTGTTAAGAATACCTGTAGTAATAGAGTTATAGAGTGCTCTAACTCACTTATAACCACGAAAGAGGCCCACGATTTTAGAGGCTAAGGTTCTAGAGAGGTTACAGAGCGGTGGTATATAGGTGCTAAAGTACCTACACAAGAGTGTTTATTCATTCTCAGTTATAGCTTCAACCGGTATAACTGCGGTTGTGATGAATTAGTTAACACTATGGGTTATAGAAAAACGTCAGCTAAGAATTATTTACCATTAAAAACTTTATTAGACCTATTAAACAGTTGTATATATGTCACTTTGAAGCGTATTAGTTATGTAAAATATTCTCAAGTAAGTATCATGCCGCTACTTGAGTATATTTACTAACCAATTGTATTTAGTTCTATAATAAAATTGTGTACCAGATCTAGTGTAACATCATGGCGAGATAATAATTGGCAGAAGGATAGTAAACATATAAGTATTCAAGTTATTGTGAAGTGAAAACGATCTGCCGTTGTGATTTTACGGTAAGTGTATACCATGTTTTCCATCTCAATTTTAACGCGCTTGGAATTTATTAAAGATTTCCATAAAATTTCAAATTAAACATATAATGAATAACATAGACACTTCAATTTTTTACCATTTTTTGTAATTTTTTTTGTAGTTAGTAGCATTTTAAATAAAGTGGCATCAATGGAATGAAAAAATAACATGAGTAATGAAGTATTTTGTTTTCAAATATTGAATAATTCAGTCAATTTATAGGTTAGTTCAACAAAACAATGGCGAACTTACATTGAAGGTTTTTGTCATCACTTAAGACATCTATTACACTTTTTGTGATACAACATCTTTAGTCAAGAATATTGTGCAGGCTTTAGTACACTTAGCAGTGCAATAATAGACTTAAATAATTACACCTATTATAGCCAAGACACTACAACCGGCTAAGCATTTTACAAACTGACTGGATTAGGGTTCTTCAATGAAGGAATCATTTATACCTGTTGTTTTTTTCTTTTCAGACTATTGGCGGTCTCCTCACAAATATTAGCCTCTTCACTCAGTTTCCATTTGTATTCAAAGAGCTTACTTAAGAAATACGTCTATACGTACTTGGTCATAATAAATCAATCTAGCCTAATGCGGCTTATTTTATACATATTTGAGTATCTAAAGGTTATCTGAATATTTTTTGTAACGATGTGTGATACATAATTTATTTGACACAACAATGTTTTTCTTTATTATTTTATATTCGCAAGTCCCATGATTAAATCCCCAAAAGTGGCAGTCAAAACTTAAAATTCGACAATCCAGCAGGAACTGAAACATGAAGACTGATTATAAGACATATATATACATGTCCGTGAGCGTTATAGTTCAGTAGATATAACACCGCTTCGTAATATCTCTTATGTTTTAGCTGTGTATTGCCGAAGGGGTTGGCAGAGGTATATATACTTCTAAATATCACGTAACATTGACGTCACGTGAATAAAAATTGGTCAGTGCTATTCAAAGCCAACACCACACAATTAAGATACTTAATGACCTTTTATTTCACTCTTAGCTAGTAGCTGTGTAGTGTGGGAGATTCCTTTTTTTCTTGTTCTACGGAACCATGTTGTTATGCCTCCACTCGAACTTGACCAAAATTGCTCGTATTAGGGCTATTTAAATTTCTGCTTTGTAGCGAATCTTCTTTATTTTTCGTAACTACTGGAACAACATAATCTAACAGGATATTATCAAAACTATTTGATGGTTTTGGGTCATTCGTACCAATATTACAGAATCCAAAAAGTACGACTTTCCTGTTGAATATATTAAGGCCTGCCTCGGAGTGTTAATAAAAGTCCATAGTTTTGTCTAACACTATTACTTTTATAATATCTTTAAAGTGTACCTGCCTAGCGCAATTTGCTTTAATAAAGTGAACATTACAGCTTAAATCTATATAAATGAGTTGTTCAACACTTTTAGTATTTTGAGTTACTATACTCTTGACCAAGTCTCTTTTACAACCAATAACTGCACCTTATATTCAATATAATACCTAAAGACTTATAAGACACTCCGCGGCAACAACTACACAACAATAAGTGTTAACGTGAGTCAGCGAGCACTGTTGTGTAGATTTAGGTGCTACAAACAGGTTTGGGCTATAACATCTTAACGGTACTTGCTGCGATCAGCACTATTCTAACTCTAAAAACTGTTTAACACCGTTCATTAAAGTTTTAGAACCACTGTTGGAGCTAAATTTATTTTCTAACCCCTCTATAACATTTTAAGTTAGAACTGAGATAATTATTACTCATTTAAACAGAGTAAAGCTATATTAAAACCTGCAATTGACACCAAAATGTTAGTTGGGATGTATGTTAAAATAGCACTATATTATGAAAATGTGATTATTATTTATCTTCTTACCTTAATTATTATTACTACTTATTTTTTATTTTCCCTTTTTTTAGATGTTTCCATGAAAGGTGTTCGAAGATGTAAGACTTTTAAATTGATGACGGGTGAGATGTTTGGCACACTATTACCTTTGTTGTACTAGCTTTTTTGCCGAAAGTTTGGGATTTATAGCAGTAGAAAAGTTGTAAAGTAACTCAGCTCAAAGGCTCAAACGTTCACACCGAATATCCCCGAAGGGGTTGGCAGAGGTACTAATACTTCTGAACATCACTTGACATGGTCACCTGGTGTACAGAGTACGTTTTGCTTGGACAGTGTACTCACGTGACGGGCATGCCTGTCGCCGTATTGTACGAATACACTGTCACATGACTATATACAACTCAGCCATGTGGGTTTCCTAACGATGTTTTCCCTAACCGTCAACAACTATGGTAAATTAACCACACATACCTATGTCTTTAGAAAAGAAAAATTTGTGTAAGCCCGACCCGAAATTGGGACACTAGTCGTCTGCACGATAAGCGGTGTTTCCACTGAGCTATCAAGTCGTCACGTAAATTACTTCAAAATCATTGGCCTGGCAAGAAAATTATGCAAGTAGTTGTTAAAAATGTATCTTAACATACATTGGTATTTGAAAATTGTGGTTGATAATATGTGTAGCTTATGTTTTAGATTGTGCCACGTGAACCACGTTTTCAGATTAATTTTGCACGCTACTGATTAATTTTGCTTTTATTTTTACCACGCAAGCAGTTTCGGATGCAGTTCCCAGCAGCATGATTAAATCATGGTTTTCAGCCGTATATTTCCAATTGCTCATTATGCCAAAGTCTGAAGCTCCGGTGACCCTTTTTTGAGATTCCTCAGCCACTTATGGAATTTGAGTGAAGTAAAGATCGTAAACAAGGGATATCGAAAGGCCTTTCGGAATATACGTAATATTTGAATGTGTTCCTATAGGGTAATGCAGGTCTTAATGAAAATTTAGTGACATTTACTTAGTTGTCTGATTTTCCTACAACCCTTTTCATATAAAATTTGCGTGACAAATTGCCATCGTTTCTAATACGAAACTAAAGTACTCTCATTAGAGATCCCAATATGTCAATGATTGAGATCCCTGATTATAAACCCAGTATAAGACTTGGTTTGTACATGTTGTACACAGATTTAAAGACACTACTCATCTTCAACACAGACCTCTCAAGTAAAATATTAGTTTATTGACTTAACTTTGTTGACTCATTCTGCTCAAATAAGCTGTTGGTATCCTTGTTAACTTGGAAATATCCTTGAATAAAGAGAAACAACTTATTTAGTACCACATTTTAATGAATCATCCTATATTGTCATCCGTAACGCCAAACAAGCGTTTGACATGTTACAAATAAATAAAAGACGTTATTAATATATTTATATGGCTTTGTAGCGCCGGCTTAGAATAACGCTACCCCATTTCTACCGATGGGTGTACGTAAGAGGCGACTAACGGTATTGGGGCTTTTAAGGGAACATTGGGCGATGCGGTTGGAGACCCATCACCAACAACCTTTATTATACCATCTTTTCCCCACTCAACATTCCAAAAGTGACTGAATAATTTCTAATTCCTTAGCTCTGGCTACCCCTTCTAGGAAATTATAGCCGTGAGTATCTGTTTAGTAAACACATCTGAGAGTGTAAGAAGCGATACATTCCACTCTGCACCTAAAGTAAAACACCCTTATTATCCTATGGGGAAAAGGCAAATTTATTAAAGGTTAAGGCATCCTACACCAACATTTAATAGTCTTACCCTTCAATAAAAAAGGAGATTGCCGTCAATTTTTCATGTGCAATGTGTTCGAAATATATCCTGGGTCGGGCCTACACCAATAGGTATATTATGTCTTTTCTAAAGTCATCATAGTTGTTAACGGTGAGGGAAAACATCGTGAGAAAATCGATGTGGCTAAGTTGAACTTATTAATAAGTTTTAAGTACGGAAGCTAGGGAGGTTTGCCCGGATTATACAAAGCGGCGATCGATAGTCTCTGGCTACCCCACTGCGAACTAATGGCGTGAGTATATGTATGTATGTATGGTTTAAGCACGGTGCAATCGACAGGAAAAGTTTAAATAAATAAACACACAATTTAGCCATCTGAAGCTTCAAATGCAGGGGAATAGATTAAATATGTGATTCTTTGTGTGATGTGTGGTTTAGTAGTGTGGTGTGTTAGTAGTAAGAGTTCTTAATAGGAAGGACATGGGTTCGGAACCCAATTATACATTGACAATATCGCATATATTATAGTATCGCATATATATATATATATATATATATCATATATAGAAGTTCCTCTCTTTAAATACACATTATTTTTTTTTAATATCATATATTATATATACAGTGCACAAATTATTTAGTTTATATTGTATTGTATTATAGTACATAATTATTAGTTTATAACTATTTTTTATACTCCTAAGTGATAAGGGTTGTCCACACCTAAACTTTTATTTTTATTTTATAGACTAGAAATTTCCTACAAATGATTTATATGACAAAACAACGTTTATTGGGTGAGCTAGTAAATAAATATAGATGAATATCAAGTGTACATATTTAAAAACTTGATTAAATTTCAATAAAGTCCCAAGAAAGGGTAATTTTAGATGGTACTTATGCATATAAATATATTTTGTTTGTTCAATGTTGTTGATGGATGATAGAAAATTGGTAAAAGGTATCTATAGAGCTAATGTGGGAGGTAATGTTAGTAGAGGGCGGCCACGGAGGACACACTTCCCAACTAACATTTTGGTGTCATTTGCAGGTTTTAGTATAACTTTACTCTGTTTAAATGAGTAATAATTATCTCAGTTCAAACTTAAAATGTTATAGAGGAGTTAAAAAATAAATTTAGCTGCAACAGTGGTTCTAAAACTTTAATGAACGGTATTAAACAGTTTTTAGAGTTAGAATAGTGCTAATCGCAGCAACTACCGTTCAGATGTTATAGCCCAAACCTGTTTGTAGCACCTAAATCTACACAACAGTGCTCGCTGACTCACGTTAACACTTATTGTTGTGTAGTTGTTGCCGCGGAGTGTCTTATAAGTCTTTAGGTGTTATATTGAACATAAGGTGCAGGTATTGGTTGTAAAAGAGAGTTAGTCAAGAGTATAGTAACTCAAAATACTAAAAGTGTTGAACAACTCATTTATATAGATTTAAGCTGTAATATTCATTTTATTAAAGCAAATTGCGCTAGGCAGGTACACTTTAAAGGTATTGTAAAAGTAATAGTGTTAGACAAAACTATGGACTTTTTTATGTGTTATTGGTACGAATGACCCAAAACCATCAAATAGTTTTGATAATATCCTATTAAATTATATGTTGTTCCAGTAGTTACGAAAAATAAAGAAGATTCGCTACAAAGCGGAAATTTAAATAGCCCTAATACGAGCAATTTTGGTCAAGTTCGAGTGGAGGCATAACAACATGGTTCCGTAGAATAAGAAAAAAAGGAATCTCACACACTACACAGCTACTAGCTAAGAGTGAAATGAAAGGTCATTAAGTATCTGAATTGTGTGGTGTTGGCTTTGAATAGCACTGACCAATTTTTATTCGCGTGACGTCAATGTTACTGTACCAACTCTGCCAACCCCTTCGGGGATATACAGCGTAAACATAAGAGTTATTACGAAGCGGTGTTTATATCTATTGAACTATAATGATCACGGACATGTATATATATGTCTTATAATCAGTCTTCATGTTTCAGTTCCTGCTGGATTGTCGACATTTGAGTTTTGAGTGCCACTTTTGGGTATTTAATCATGGGACTTGCGAATATAAAATAATAAAGAAAAACATTGTTGTGTCAAATAAATTATGTATCACAAATCGTTACAAAAAATATTCAGACAACCTTTAGATACTTAAATTATGTATAAAATAAGCGGCATTCGGCTAGATTGATTTATTATGACCAAGTACGTATAGACGTATTTCTTAAGTAAGCTCTTTGAATACGAATGGAAACTGAGTGAAGAGGCTAATATTTGTGAGGAGACCGCCAATAGTCTGAAAAGAAACAAAACAACAGGTATATAATTGATTCCTTCATTGAAGAACCCTAATCCAGTCAGTTTGTAAAATGCTTAGCCGGTTGTAGTGTCTTGGCAATAATAAGTGTAATTATTTAAGTCTATTATTGCACTGCTAAGTGTACTAAAGCCTGCACAATATTCTTGACTAAAGATGTTATATCACAAAAAGTGTAATAGATGTCTTAAGTGACGACAAAAACCTTCAATGTAAGGTAGCCATTGTTTTGTTGAATTAACCTATAAATTGACTGAATTATTCAATATTTGAAAACAAAATACTTCATTACTCAAGTTATTTTTTCATTCCATTGATGCCACTTTATTTAAAACTAGCGACCCGCCCCGGCTTCGCACGGGTGCAATGCAAAATATACCTACTACAGAATGTCCTTATACACAACCTTCACAGCTTTTTTGTCATTAGCCAATACAAACATGTTTTGCTTAGACGTTACTCTTGACAGCGCGGCATATAATTGGCCATGTGAAAAACACTCAACACTCAAGAAAAGATACTTATTCTATTCAGTTTAATTAATTCTTGATATTTTCCTCGCTAGAGAGCTCCGATAAACGCGTGCGATCGATATTTATAGGCACGCGCCGCCCGGCGCAAACAACTACGACCCTGCATTTTAAATTTGTAATATCTTCGGTAATATTCACTTAAATTACATGCTGTAAAAAGCATATTAATCTATAATAAATGCACAATTTATTTAAGGTACTTAATTGGATGAGGATTAATGCTGTATTGTTTAAAATGACTTCGTAAATAACCATCTTTTAGTAAAGAATAAAAATGGTTATGCTGGGTTATCCCTAAGAGATAGACATATACCTTCGCGGACTTTTTTGTTGAACTTTTTAAGGTGAACAATACTGTACTACATTATTTTGGTCTATCTCGTAGGGTTCAGCCAGCGTTTGCAGTATAAGCGCAAAAAATGTGCTTATTTACGACATCACATTAGAAACCTTTAAATTTATCAGTGTTTCTCTACTATATTATGCATTTATTATACACACAAACCTTCCTTAAGAATCACTTTATCTATTAAAAAAAACCGCATCAAAATCCGTTGCGTAGTTTTAAAGATCTAAGCATACATACGGACATACAGCGAAAGCGACTTTGTTTTATACTATGTATTGATGCTACTGGCTACAAAAAAGATACAAAAAATGGTAAAAAATTTAAGTGTCTATTTTATTCATTATATGTTTAATTTGAAATTTTATGGAAATCTTTACTAAATTCCAAGCGCGTTAAAATTGAGATGGAAAACATGGTATACACTTACCGTAAAATCACAACGGCAGATCGTTTTCACTTCACAACAACTTGAATACTTATATGTTTACTATCCTTCTGCCAATTATTATCTCGCCATGATGTTACACTAGATCTGGTTCACAATTTTGTTATAGAACTAAATACATTTGGTTCGTAAATATACTTAAGTAGCGGCATGATACTTACTTGAGAATATTTTACCTAAATAATACGCTTCAAATTGACATATATACAACTGTTTAATAGGTCTAATAAAGTTTTTAATGGTAAATAATTCTTAGCTGACGTTTTTCTATAACCCATAGTGTTAACTAACTCATCACAACCGCAGTTATACTGGTTGAAGCTGTAACTGAGAATGAATAAACACTCTTGTGTAGGTATTTTAGCACCTATATACCACCGCTCTGTAAGCTCTATAGAACCTTAGCCTCTAAAATCGTGGGCCTCTTTCGTGGTTATAAGTGAGTTAGGGCACTCTATAACTCTATTACTACAGATATTCTTAACACGTAGATTCTCAAACGGAACCGATATACAAACGATATACAGTTTGTTTTAAAGCCTATGTGCTAGTTGGGTTGGACCAAATTGAGACTGTGCTCTTAAAGGTAGGCGTCCGAAGTAAGACCGACAAAAAGAAAACCGACTTCATAGTTGGAAAATCAACCGAAAATTATCAATCATCAATCACGAAGGCTGGCACCGACTCAAAAATTAATTTAAGAGAATTTTAATATTTAGGTAGGTTGAACCGACGCGTGTGGAATAAAGAAATTGCTAAGGTATTAATCACAGTACTCATATTCAATTAAAAAACTTATTTCGTACTTTTTAGTACAAGATTGTTTATTTTCGGTTGTTTTTCCAACTATGAAGTCGGTTTTCTTTTTGTTAAAAAATATTTTATTTTAACGAGTTTTAGAGATGGCAAAGATGCCTCTCGATTGATAGATGAGGAAGCGATGGTTACTGTATTATCCTTCGTATTTCCGGTAATTCTATTACTGTACGATATTAAATAGGCTCAACCATATGTAACTTTACATTGTTCTTGAAATCCCTCGAAAGGCGATGGTCTACAATTCTACATCTCAAGAAAAAATCAAACGTTCACGTCGAATATCCCCGAAGGGGTTAGCAGAGGTAGTAATACTTCTGAATATATAATAGTTGTTCAGAGTACCCACGATTTGCTTGGACAGTGTTCTCACGTTATATAGGACAGGCCTCTCGGCGTTTGGAAGAAATGCACGGTCACATCATTGTGAGTTTCGACAGTCCCCTCGATTTCCTGGGATGCCATCATCAGATCCTGGTCTCATGGTACTTTCTCGGTAACAATAACATAACAAAAGAAATGTTTAGTGAACCTGTACTTCTCTTCATAAAAGCTACGAAGAGGAGTATAAATCTATATAGAAAGTTGAAAGAACTGTTTCCTAACTCCTAGTGATTGAGGACCCACATCTTCCATCATCAGCTCAGGAGCATAACAATATTATTTTTAGAAGCAAATGCCAATATAAGTTCAGAAAGTATGTAAAACGCGGTACATTTGCCTATAAAATTTGAGGGTTCCCCTCGATTTCTCCAGGATCCCATCATCAGACCTTGATATCCTCATCATGGTACATAATAAAAAAAAAAACAAAATCGGTTCATAAATGAAAAAAATCATAGATATTTAGACATGAGTTAGCTCTTTGGTGCAACAGAAACTCATAAGTCCTGAAAAAACTTAAAGGAATAAACAACATTATGCCCTTATAGACCATACATAAATGCAGTATAATATCATTTATTTCTGTAGGAAGAAAAAAATATATATTTTAAACAAGGGAATAGTTCAACAAAAATATATATTATTAATGCATGATGCATAAACATGGTATATATCATTTGATAGGTATTACATGGATCTATAATATTGCATTCACATTAACATTTAACTAAAATAAATGTAAATTTTGTTTAAAAAAATAAAAGTTTCATTTTTTCGCTCTCCTCAAAAGTGCCGATTTTCAACTAATCCCTTTTTTACTGGAGGCACTGAGATATGAAGTGTAACCGTGATAGCTCAGTGGGTAGAATACCCCTTGTCGTGCAGACGATGAGGGTTCAAATCCCGGGTCGGGCCTACACCAATTTGTCTTTTCTAAAGACATATGTGGGCACAACATCGTGAAGGAACCCACATGACTGAGTTGTACTTGTCTGACTTGGGTTGAGTTAAAAGATGTTTTGATTAGGTTAAGTTACGAATCTCATCTCCGACCAATCAACACTACTCCACTGGAACAGATGAGGGTAGTGCCATCCCAATGAATATTTAATCTGAACTCAGTAGGTTGAATGAATTCTTAATGAACTTTTTATCCTACCCCAACTGGACGCAGGATTCCTAAAAACAGAGTTGTGGTCGTAGAAACTAATTTATTTAAGGCACCCTTGCCTAAGCAAATTTTATCGTATACGTACATTACGTTGCTGCAAACAAACCATTCGTTTGCAGGGTAGGGTTGCCATGCCAGTAGTGATGAACTATTTAATACCGTTAGATTTCTATGATGTTTGAAATCATATTTCTACCCTTTTCATCCGCCTGCCTTTTTCGCACCTCATCATCACTGTCCATCCATATATGTCATTATCATGAGATTATGAGGACCCGAAGCATAGAATCATCTTAATTTTAGGACAGTCAGATGATTCGAGCAGGTCGCCTATCCAACATTTGAAAATCACAAATTGTATTCGGAATTAAACCCGTGACATTGGCTGCTGTGAGATGTACAGATCTCTTCACAAATCAAACTGAAACGTTCACGCTATATACCCCCAAAGGGGTTGGCAGAGGTACTAAATCTTCTGAACATCTATAATTTATTATCATACTAGCTGACCCGACAGACTTCGTACTGTAAATTTGCTTGTGCCAAACTTTAGGCGTTTTTTCCGGTACTCTGAGTTCAATCAGGCGTGTATTTTTTATTGGTCAAATCTCTCAGGGATGAAAAGTATCCTATGTCACAATTTGGGTTATTATCTTATTATCTTGTATTCTACCAAATTTCATTCATATACATTATGTACTTGAGGAGCCTTTTCGCCTCAAACACACAAACATCCAAACATCTAAACTTTCACATTTAAAATATTAATATATATATATATATGTCTGTATTTTTTAATGGGCACTTATTCTACAATTTAGTGTCATTTTGAATTTCACTACCTCATTTCATATCGTGGACATGTCGGAGTGACTAATGAATTTAAGGTTTTCAATCTATAGGTTTAATTTGCCCTCTTCTTAAAGTGGATGCGCATTTTTTGATGTGCATAAATTGCATATTGTACGCCAAACACTGATAACTTGTTTTTAAAAATTATAACCATAAATGTATGAAAAAGAGCATTTTATGAGTCAATCCTTCTGACGGGTTTTACAGAAATCTTCTCCATATAATGCAAAAGATGCAGATCAACAGAATTGGTGTCACGAATCACAGCTGTTCTTAAACTCGTGCAATAGCAATGGCTGCGATCACAAGTGTGATTACGTTTCTTAAAATACGACAGAGGTTGCTAAGCAAAGCAATTCTCCAAAATTAAAAATGATTTGAATTAATTTGTCGTTTATATTCATAATTCGACTGAAATTCACAGTTTTTTACTCAAGTGTTTAAGTGCTTGAATTAAGTAAATAGCTACACTTATTTAAACAGCTGATTGAATAACTCCATGTATTTTATTTTTCTATACAATCTCTTTTCTGATGATAAACAAGTTGAATTACAGAAAAACAGTAGGTACATTATCGTGATGAAAAATTATAAGCAAGTATTTTCTTTAAGTTTCATCTATGTAAATACATAAAAACTGTTTAGTACACACGATCTGCGAAACAGCAAATTATACCAATTTGTAGTACAATTATTCGATGTGGCAGCCCTAAAACTCCTCTGTTGTCAGTCCTCTCAGGTCAACTCCCTCACAATTTACTCCTCCCTCCCTCGCACCGAACCGAAGTTTTCCGAACTTGAATCGATGTCACACGATCTCGCATATACAGGCTGTTCGTTTGCTCTTGTATAGTAGCACGCTTTCACAGTTCACACTTCACAATCGAAGTGATCATAGTTGTTGTCTATAAACAGCGCATTTAGAAATTCATAAATATCGAAGTTAACTACCGAAACAGTATAGTTCTTTTATAAAACCTAGTGACAATGTGTAAAATCAGATCCGGAGTGAAATAAATATTCATCAGTCTGCTGGACATATCGTAGTAAGGTGGCGACAAATATAGACAGTTTTGTTCGGTTTTCTGGGTCAGTTTTGGATAAGCAATCAGTTGTTGACGTTAGTTGGGAGCCCCGAATGTGTATAGAAACTTTTATTGCAATTCATGGGCGCACTGCTATGCGCCACGATCTGATGCATTTCATAAGGCACACCTCTTCGGATCATTTTTGCGAAGGAAAGCTTTAGTTGTAATACAGGTACGTATTTTTAATACAAATTCTACTGAGATTCTTGATTGCTGTTTTATAAATTGACTGCTTAATTTAAACTCTGCATGAGCCAGATGGCTGGAGTCGTGACAATCTATTTTCGATGGCCACCACTTTTCTTTGTTTCTAAAAACATTCAAGGATCAATATTAGCAAAGCAGACATTCAGCATTCTCTGTTCTTACGCAAATTGTGCTCCCACGTCACTGGGTTCGGCGGTAAAGGAAATCATTAAAATGCGAACATGATTGGTAAACGTTAAAGACTGAATTACATTCTACGAGTATAAAGCATTTTTTAAAGCAGGTATTTACAAAAGTTATTGAACGAGATACTTTACCTGAACGAAAACACCACGATATGGTTCGAAACACCTATATTGACGATAGTAAACTTCTCCTTTTAACCAGTCACATTTATTTATATAATCGTCAACATCATTATACTAATTAGTTGATCGCTTCATTTTAAAATAAAGTCGGTTGTGTTAAAATCTTATTCTAAAATATTTGAATTTCATAAAGCGCGTATTCAAGAAACAAAAAAGATGTTTTTATTGTTAACTAAATGATATATTTGATGTAAACAAGCGAAAGCAGGTCATCGGGGAGAGAGGGGTGAACAGGGGTGGGTTGCAGACTGGTGTCCTACTTTTGGGAAGACTGATCTAAAATTTCTTCGCGATATTTACTTACGTAGTTTATACGAAACATACCCAAAAGTATTAACGACATGATTTCTTATGGATGAGCAGGAACTATACATTGTTGTCACAAATGCTAGCTGACCTATGCAACATCTATCTCGTAAAGACATCATTCGTTATTTAAATATTTTTGTTCATGAAAACCTCATGTGGGGATTATTACTAATAAATAAAGAATAAATAAAGGTAAGAAAAATTTCGACACAGGCGGGATTCGAACCCGCGACCTCGGGTATACGCCCCCGTCGCTCTTGCCGATTGAGCTACCGTGTCAATGGCTGCCAGCGCGAAATTCTCCTATCCTTTATTTCTTTTACACGTTTTAGTAGTGTTCGTTAGTTAATTGTCTCCATTTATGTAATATTTATCATAACTGGACCTCTCCTGAATAATAAATGAGCCATTTAACACAAATCTTAACAAAAAAACAAATATAGCCGTGTCATGCCGGCTTAGAATGTCACTACCCCTTTGTACCCACGGGTGTCATAAGAGGCAACTAAGGGTTTTTGGGTTTTTTTAAGTGGTTTTCGGGCAATGTGGTTGGAGACCCATCTCCAAAAGTACTATATTTCTAGTTTCTTGTCCCCTATCAACTCCCAAGTGTGGCTGAGGAGTTACTTGCTCTAAAGCTCTGGGTACCTCATTTTAGGATTTGCGGCTTTGAGTATATGTATACGTAAAAAAAGACAAAAAAGCCAATAAAGTATTTTTTTTCATAAAAGCTTACAGATTTTAACTCTCGTTGTTATCATTGGGTTAAACCTCTAGCTGGAAATCTTTACTCACAAAGTATTGGAAAGAGCTTTCACCATTATGTAATTACCTGCTTCGTGAATGTTAAGGTGTGTCCATTGATGTTGTTAGATAACATAACATTTAACTATTTTACAGTTAATAGTAACTGATTAACTTACTAAGGGAAAAGTCATATGAATATTCAAAACCAAACTCTAAACATATTTTTTGATGATAGTAATTGTACGAAACAACATAAAAAAACGTGACAATATGATCGATTTTATACCTGAGGCTGAATAATACAAAAAATCAGCTTACTTAGTGAGTGATCTTAATAATTTGATTTTGTCGAAATAGGAAGGTAACTTATGATGTTCTTAAAGGGTGGATTTAAAAACAGGTAACTCGGTAATACTCAAAGAGAGAACAGAAAAATGTACAATAAAATATACAAAAAAATAAATATAAACATTTTATATTTGATCTAAATATGTCCTCCGTGGTCGTCGTCTACTGACATTGCGTTCCGCATTGGCTCTATAAACTTTCACCTATCTACAATTATTCATTCTCTGTATCTGCCCAAACCATATTAACATTCGTTTTTCTGTCTTTTTTACAATTTTACGGCGTGAGTATATGTATGTATATGGCACGAGACGGCGAAGTGCTTTTTTGTCCTCTTTTGAGTGTTATCTTTCACACCTATTTCTCAATCGATCTCATAACCTTACGTTACAAATTTCCCAAAGTTGCCATACATAAGAGTAGGAACAAGAACAGCATCGTGAACTGCAATTCGGAAAATAACGAATTAATTAACACTATAGTAACTGTGTAGTGTCGGCTTAGAATAGCACTACCCCATTTCTTCCGGTGGGTGTACGTAAGAGGCGACTAACGGATTTGGGGCTTTTTAAGGGATTTTTGGGCGATGCGGTTGGACCCATCACCAACAACCTTTATTCTACCATCTTTTCCCCACTCAACTTCCAAAAGTGGCTGAGGAATTTCTAATTTCTCAGCTCTGGCTACCCCTTTTAGGGATTTATAGCCGTGAGTATATGTATGTATGTATAGTAACACTCTTGCATGTTGCAAAAGCGTGATGCAGTTCGTTGTGTGATATGGTGATATCCAGCCCATATATATCCCCACCAAGGGGCTCGAGCCTACCCTTAGAGGGCGTTGTGTAGTCGGGTTTAAATAACAATGCCCTATTTCATTCAATGGCTATCGTAAGAGGTGATTTACGGCTATAGAGCTTTAATTGTGTTTTTAATGGATTTGCAAATTACCCTTCCACTCTATATTCTCACCAATTACCCCTATACCATCTCCTGAAAGATCTGGCTAGCCTGTTTCTGCTGGCGAATGTTTCAAAATATGTCTAAGTAACGTGAGAACATCATGTGCTAAAGTAATTTTACAAAAAATCGTTACATCAAATGTCATATCATTTATCACATTGATAGAAAAGTGCCAAGTGGGACGTTAAACGGATAGATAGAAATCACTTAAGGATTTCCAAAGTAAAACTTATAAGGAGCACGTATGTAATGTTACGAGGCGACAAGAGGATTTTCAAGATCGTACAATGTGACACCTCTGCCTACCTTGATGAGAGTTATTGCATGAGGATAAGTCAATGTGTATATCCTGTTGAGGTTCAAAGGCATAAGATTATGTATGTATATTAAATATTATAACTTAGTTGGAAATGTTATTGACTCAATTAAGACAATATTGACTCAAATGTGCCCGTTCACGCTGATAAAGCTGGTGGTTTTGTGATAGTGTAAGTAATGTCAAATATGGCGCGGGGGCACGGTTCTGGTGTCATCGATAGCACTATCATTCATATTGTTTATTGGGGAATATTGAGTTATGAACTTTATCCTTGTTGTATAAATTTATAGATGGTGTTTAGTGAAGTTAATTTAATATACCTATAACTTTATTTCTTCTTTAAAATATTTCGTAATGAATGACAGAAAAATAAACAAAAAATTCTCACTTAGATTTCTTGTTAAGCTACATGTCTTTATAAACTAACCATGAGACGATTTCTCCGGGTAGGGGAAGCAAGCTTTTTTCTTATACAATATTAATTGATAATATAATATTTTTTACTAAGAACTAGTGTCTATTTTTATTACCACCAACAACAAAATAAAAATGTTGGTAAGTGTAATTAAATTTAAATTCAAAGTTCATTGTTTTAATTTTTTTAATAAAAATATCATAAGGTGACTCTTTTTTATTTAATGGCGCACAGTTGAATTATTTAATCAGTTTGAAATCGTTTTAATGTATAAATGGTGATTATTTCTAGAATACTACGCTCCGAACCGTAATACTTGTTTAATCTTTATAGCTTTACCAGAATTTACCAAACGTTATCGTTAATATTGTGTTGTGATGTGAACGATGAGAACCTTAGGTTTGAACTTTTAATTTCTATAAACTGACCATCAGTCGTATCATTAGGCTTGTGAAAACGGATATCTCATGTGAGAAGTGAGATACTGGCAGATTTTGTTCGAATAATCTTTCAGTTTGTCACTTCTCACGTGGCACTCTCTCTCACAAATCTTATGCTACCTACACAGGCTGGTATATAGCTTACAATATTACAAAGTACTAGCCTCGGCTCGGCACCTGTATCTAGATTATTGATTATATTGGCTAAAAATAAAAACGCTTTAAAAATCAGTTTACATTATTCACAACTTGCCTCTATGAATATATAAACTTACAGAACAATTCTACTTCCAAAATAAAACACCAAGATTGCCCACTTTTAAAATAGGTTTAAGAGTGATGAAAGATCCTTTGTGATCCTGAATATTAACATACATACATACATATACTCACGGCTATAAATCCCTAGAAGGGGTAGCCACTTTTGGAAAGTTGTGGGGGGAAAAGATGGTACAATAAAGGTTGTTAGTGATGGGTCTCCAACCACATCGCCCAAAAATCCCTTAAAAGCCCCCAATACCGTTAGTCGCCTCTTACTTACACCCACCGGAAGAAATGGGGAAGTGCTATTCTAAGCCGACACTACACAGCAATATTAACCTGAATATTAAGTGCAGTTGAAAGTGTTTTACTGCCACAAATTCTATCCAAAAGAAAATAGATCTTTAAAGGATTGAGACCAAGTGTTTTTACTGAACGTTTACAGCTCAAAACGTTTACAACATTATTAAAATTCCTGCGCGACTTAGCTTAAAGTATGCTAAACAGATTATACATACAAAGATACATTACACAAAGTTTTCAAATTTTGCATTTCTTTGTTAGAATTTGTTAACAATGTAATGATGTCGAAAAATGTACGAGTAAGTAACAATAGCATTGGTAGCTTTCTTATTTAACACAAGTAGACCTCCCCGGCTTTGTACGACTATTGCCACACGATTAGCCATTAAGTGATTTAATGTGATGTTATATTGCTTATGAAGGTATCATCTTTTCATTAGTGGAAGAAGTTTAGAAATCGATTGAGCTGTTTTGGATTCTATTAATTAAAAACAAACAAACACACAAACAAATCTTTCCTTTTCATAAATTAATAAGTATGGAATATTGAATACCTGTGATGTAAGTACATTAGTACTTTTGTTTCCTGAATTTTGATACTTAGGCTGTAAGACTAGGTGTATGATCCATTGCCATTGTAGTCCATCAGAGGCAATTATCAATGGCACCTGCCATTAGACAAGATAAACTGACAAGTAAAGCTAACAAAATTTACATAACCTAAAACCTAATTCTACAAATATGAAATCCGACAACCCAAAGAATTCTTAAACCTCTCGAACAAAAACACAAAATACATCAAGCATTCTTTTGTTTCAGAATTCCATCGATGGCGTTAGTGATTATCCAAAGCGACTGGTATTCCTATATTTGGCTGATTTATCTCAAAATATACTCAGCAATAATACGACTAGTCGGTAATAATTGTCGTCGCACAGCTGATAAGAGCAGCTCGTTGATAAGCGCTGGAGAAGCCACACAGTCGACTGGAAGTATTCACCGCGCGCGCACGCACCGTCGCCGCAGAACACACCTCCCTTCCCAGCAGCCTCCGAGAGCAAAACACATTGTAGCTCTAACCAGAAGACTGTCAGTGAGACGTATTGTTATGGCACCAGGATCCAACACCGCTCACGCCATGATGGAAGACAAGGAAAAGACCCTAAGCGGAGTCGCAGTCGCCGGTAAGTTATCTTGATCGTATTCTTTGCGTGTATTGGAAATTTCGTTTGTTTACACAGAATAATACTTTTATCGAATATGTTAATGGAAATTTTGCAGATGATGAAATATAAACAGGTACATGACTACATATAAAGTTTTGCATTGTCGGTTTAGGAGAGCACAAACCCCCTTTATTTTGTTGGGGGACTTGGCTAGAGATCCTTTCAACCTGGAGAATTTTATAATCTTTTACCCTCTCAACTTCCAAAACTGGCAATTAAACTAATTCTGACTCCTTGGATACCGGGGATACTTTGGGATTAGTAGCCGAGAGTTTATGTATATGTTACGGCTAAAAGCCGAAGTGCGGCTGCACCTAGGTTTAGCCAGCTAGTCACATTTAGCCAGGGTTGGTTAGCTTAGGTTAGGTTAGGTTAGGCTATGTATAAAACGAGCGAGCGAAGCGCAGCGGAGCGAGCACTCTTAAATGCATAATCTGTATTTTAAATATATGGAAAATGTTTTATAGAAATAGTATTATTCTTATTCAATATTTTCAACATAACATAAGGCTGCACCTAGTTTTAGCCGGCTAAACCTAGGTGCAGCCGCACTTCGGCTATTAGCCGTAACATATATATGTAAAGATAACTAGAAAAACTTCTAAGTTAAATTAAAATAATCGCCATGAAACTACTTACTACTATCGCTTTCTGTTTATTAACTTTGTTGATTCAAAACCTGTTTCTGACTTGCAATTATTTTGTAACTATAAATATTTGCCTTCAAAACCTTGAACAGCGTAAAATATAATCTTATTGATTCAAAGAAGGTACGTTAGATTTCACCTTAAAATGGATAAAGACTAACAAAGTAAGATAAAAGTAAGATATCTTAAAATAGCCAAATAAAGCAATCTCTTCCGCAACCACTCCGTCATTGCCATTATTCTATTTAATATCCAAGGTTCAGTTTTAACTCAACATTGTAATCAAGAAATGATATCGAAAAGACACTTTGGCACTTGCAATTGAGCATAAAGTAAGTGACACGATTGATAGTGAATGAGGGCTGTTTCTCAGTTCAAAGTCCACATCTGAAAATAGCTCTATCTAAAGATCGCCCAATGAGGCGTTTCCTGGCATTTGACCAAATGGACTACACTCCAGAGTTTGCTAACAACGTGGATCCATAACGTCACAGTTACAAAATAATGCTAATTTTGTGTAATGAAACAAGAGATTTCAGTTCTCAGATTTGTAAGTTTTGCTCCATTATCCTTTCTCGTTATTGCGATGACTCATGCCAGTATATAATTTTCTCAGGAATTCCCTCGTTAATTTTACTCTACAAGAATGCATATAGCTCGGCTATTTTGATGATTTACGAAAACTTCCGCGTTTTATGCAAGTAACAAAGAACAGTTTTCATCCTGATCTCTCATTTCAAACAAATTGTCAATTACATCATTGTTTAAAGAAAAACCCATTATCACAAAAAGTGAGATTTGTCCAAAGTTGCTCACTCTTAATGGCGCGAATCAGCATTTTCACTGTTTACCTACGTCACCATGACCCTGATGGCTATATGACGTATGCGGTCAATGCGATGCCCTCTCGACTGCGCTGTCCGATCACGACGAATAATAGGCCGTCTGCACTGACACGAGATCATTCTTGGACTTTAGCCCATTGCATTGGACACAATTAAATTGTTGTCTCAATTATGGCCCGAGTAAAATACTTAGGGATAGCGGGTTTTTAAGTTGAACAATTATTTGTTGGGTTTGATGAGCGTTTAGCAGTTAAGTGCTATTACCGAACATGTGCATTAATCTGCTTTTGGTGGAAATGGTGAAAACTATAGATTAAGAGTCCGATTTTAGAAATCATAGATCTAACTAGAATTTTAGCGTTATTATCTGGCTTTAAGTGAAACAAGTCTCGTTAATGTTAAAGAGCTTAAGCTTATCAGTTGTTTAACAACTTAATTAGCTTGACGGATTAAAGTTGTGTAGAATCAACGAGAAGCAAGAATTTCACCTTATCATTCATAATTGTAAATATTATATCCATACGAATGCGCATACGTTAAATTTCAACGTAAACACTTTCTCTTATAATCATAGTAAATTATATTTTTCACCTAAACACCTACCATAGACTATAATCTGTATATTGCTATATTGTTATCTGATTTGTTTTATAGAAGGGTTTCCCTAGCGCTAAAATTGCGTTATCTACTTACAAAATGTAATATTTAATTAGAATAGCATATTTTCATCTACAATTTATACTAAAACACATACATGAGGAGTACCCAGAGAAAGAAAAGTAAAAAAAAGCAACTTTAAGAAAAATGTGGGCTTAGTAGAATAAACGGTGAGTGGTGATGGGTCTCTAGGCGCATCACCCAATAATCACTTAAAAAGCCCCAAACTCCAAAGTTGCCTCTTACGACACCGAAATGGGTTACTGTCATTCTAAGCGGACCCAGCATAAGTAGTCATTCCTTACTTCAAACTAATTTCTCGTAAATTCTTTATAATAATTTCTTTGAGTCTGTTTTCCTCGATTCGATTTATATGCTTATTACTTTGGATACGCATTTTATCGTATGTTTGCTTGTCAATATATTATGTTTCATATCAGAAGTATGTACCTACAAATACAATGACGAAACAAGAAAACTATATTACTCTTACCACGTATTATTCCGTTTGGAAGATGTTTAATATTTTGTTTAACGCACTATCACTCATTGAAGAGTTTGATATAAATTACTAAACAACAATAAACTATGACTATCTCTACATTTCTGTAAATATTTCTACAAAAATGTTTATCATCTTAAACTTTTACATAACAAAGTACATTATCAACATTCAAACAAGATATCAAAAGGGTCCTTACATCAGATACAAAACGCGATAAGAATCTTCGGAATCTTCGGCAGCAAATTTCAAAGAAAACTATACATACATACATACATACATATACTCACGCCGTTAATTCCCATTGGGGTAGGCAGAGACTATCGATCGCTTTTCTTTATTCAAAGAAAACTATGTTGGTCCTTTATACTGATTTCTATTCTAACGTGTAGTCCTTGTCTATCAAAAACTCACACAAAAGTAAAGTGAAACGTTATAAATGTAATAGTAAATATTCGTGACGTAAGGACACACCTCCTCGTATGATTAAGGCCATTGCCGGCATCGAACATCGAACACTTGCGAAACTCGTTTTTACTTCAACAGGCTTTTTACTTTGTCCATCAGAAAAAAATGTTCATCAATTCTATTTTTCGCAAGGAGCAACATCGCATGAGTGATTTGGCATTGTAAAAGTTTGATACATTTGTATTGAAGAAGACCTTGGTGTTGGTCTATGCTTAAAATAATATAAAGAAGAAACCTGCGTATTTTGTATGCTTGTAATGAATAGACTTTGAAAATACTCTTTTTTTATATGAACCGAACCTTGAGAACATTACGGTACATAAACCAGCGCAATTTCATAAGGGGTTCACCCCAGTGATGAAGAAACCTTAAATAGTTGAGAAATATTACTACCCGTGTGAACATGGGGCGTCCCACTAGCATATATTTTTATTAATATAATTTTATTTATTTTTTAACTTTCATGAATTATGATGAGGTATTTTTCTAAATCGTCATGATGCAGCAAATAAAAAATTAAATAAAACAAATTCCGTCATCGTCACCATTAGCGATGTTCCGACGAAGCAAACCTATTTCATCAACAAAAATATATAATCGTTTTAACTTGTTTACTTCAAATCATGATAATGAAATGAAAGATAAAACGTTTTAAGTTTTGTTTGCGCCCCCTACCGTGATAATAACATAGCAACAATTTTTAACAAAGATACCAGCTGTTATCTCATGCATAATAATTACAGGCAATATTACTGTGGGCATGGTACCCAAAAGAACTTACAAATTTAAAGTTATGTAGTATGCTATTAAAATTACCTCTCTAGAACCATAGGTTTCTTCTTAACGAATATATCCTTTTACTTTTCGGTTTAATTCTGCTTTGTATTTTTAAGTTACTAAGAGATAAATATGAACACAACAGTTAGGTCACTCACGACACGAGTATTTCTGTGAACCAATGAATATTTTACTTGTAGCCGAAAAAATACTGACATTATGTCAGTGTCAGACTTTGCGTCTTAAAGTGAAGTGCATCATAAGCAATATTCGTGTTTGCAAAAAGATCACTTCGGCTACTAGCATTAAACCAGATGTTAAGTACACAAGTAAAAAAAATATTTGTACTCGTCGCTTAAAAACGATACAAACTCTCATTTATAAAAAGAATCATTTGCAAAAAATACAATAGCATTACCTAACATAACAGGAACATAACATTGAAAATATAATTAAATTTAATATAAGAACTTATATAAATCAAACGACTCCACGTTGGAAGCAACGTGTTAAGAGCGGAATGGAATCATTTGACACGAGTCTGATACGGTACAAATTAATACCATCGATGCAACATAGTCGAACGCTAGCCAAATATCTTGGCCATTTTGGCGTTTTCCTAGAACATCTAATTAAGCATATACTATTCATCGTTTACGGAGAATCTTGAAGTAGTGACTGAAGCTTTAGAACTTCCATCAGACTAATGAATAAGAATCAAATTACTAATCTAAAATCTAAAAATTCATTCTAAATGGGGCATACAGAAATAATCGTCGCTAATCCTTATATTTTTAACGAGAGAGGGCGGATTTTGTGAACCAGCCTGTGTCGCGATGCTAAGAGCTAGAAAATTGGTTCAGGTATCAAATTGAAGGTCTCCGTCTGAAGTATTACCGAAAACTCATACATTTTCCATAACTGGATTAGTTAAATTGTTAGCGATTTATAAATTGTCAAAATTGGCCCATAGACTTTGCTGGAGTAAAAGCGCGCGCAAATGTATCAGTCACGAGATTGAATTGATTCGCTCGCGAGCTATTTTCAATTTTGGATTTAAACCGGATGCAAAAATATTTAGTCAACACGGACGTAGTCGCGGGCAAAAAGCTGGTTTAATATTAACTACTACGTTGGTTATTATATCTCTATGTTTAAGACGATAACAAAACAGACACTGTTGTGTTGAGATGTATCTATTCGAATATGATTGGGTCTTGATTGGTAGACAGAAACTGATAATTTTAACTGTAAAACTATAACTTTCATACTCTGTTTTATCTGGTTTTATAGTTATAATTTATCACAGTTATATCTACCATAAACTGAGCGTGAATTTTACTCGTGGCAATACATGGGCGCGCGTATTAGTGGACAATGACAAACGTTACGAATTGTGTAAGAAATGTTATATAAACTGAGGCCGGTTTGTTCAGTTGATATCTTGAAATGAATATGACGTCACTGTTACGGTTTTCAGGGGCGATCGAACTATGAAGTGTAAATTCAGTGGCTATTTATGATTTTCTTCGAAATTTTATCAATACCTTAATAAAGGAAGGTAGGACTGTAATATATTTTTGTTGATGTGTTTTACCGGTAATCGATGTCACACGCTATAAATAAGACTCTTTTATTTCAATACCTGACTAAAGAATTAAGAACTAGCATGAGTTATTGTAAATTATATTTTTGGTAACGCTGATAGAAGAATTTTAATTGGACATAAATAAAAAACCGTTTATATAATATGCATTATGCTAACGAGCCGGTCACAACGCCATTATAAAAGTGTCATGAAAGGAGATGTTGCTAGGTGACATCACGCAGCTAAATATAGATTCAAACATATGTGACTTGTGGATGCAATGTAAAGCTAAACTGCATTGCCCATTTTGAAAACTAAAAAACTACATTGTGATGAACAATATAATTGTAATTTTAATACTACAAAATAAGTTTGTTAGCTCTCGTAAATGAAAGAATTTATTAAAATCTTAGAGATATTTATGTGTTTTTATCACTTTACAAAACTTACATACATACCATACATATACTCACGTCTATAAATCCCTACAAGGTGAAGCCAGCGCTTCAGAATAAGAAATTCCTCAACAACTTTTGGCAGTTGATAGGGGACAAGATCTTTCCGAAACTTATCATCACAGTTTCAGAGTAACATGATAGATAGAAATAAGATAATTATGACGTTCCTAAACTAGATTTTTGAGCTCATGAAGGAAGTATTATATCAACGATAATTTATTTCAGTGATCTTTCGAAGGCGTGTTTTATTTTGATAGTCTGCTTCGCTGAATGAATGGAATGACACACCCACTTTTAAACTTTGTGACAAATAAATACCGTTTGAAATGTTAGATAAGACTTAATATACTTTTTTTATGATACAAAACTTATATGATCGATTTACGTCTAACTGCTGAAATGAATTGCCTTGAGACGAAAAGATTAGATAACACAAGTAAAATAACATTTAGTGAAGGATTCTCAGATCAGATATGATACCGCCTCTAGGTTCAAGGAGTAGTATCAAATGACTGATGGTTAAATCACTGTAAAGTAATAACATATAGACAGATATGTATAGTCGTGCTTTAAAAAATATTCACTTAGTGATGAGAAATTCTACGCTTAGTCGCCACACTGTGAAAAGCCTTGGGAGGGAGTAGATTAGCAACGTATTGACAGGATGTCTTTATCACTATTAATTATTTTCCTGACTTAAAACACTGGCGATTGCCGATTCGAACTACGACTGAAGCTCCAAATATCTCTGTTGATATCATTGTTAGGGGATACATAGAAATTTAAATGTATAGAATTCCATTTAAACATATGTACTTATAGCATACTGTGTGACAAGTTTATATTTATGCCTCAACCTATTTAAATTGCGCAGACATATTTTGCCCATTTTTTCTAGTATCTTCATCAATCATCAGAATAAGCCATCAGAAATTGTGACTCGTAACCCAACGTCTTAGCTCCCGCATAAATAATAACACAATATTCTCTCCTCCCAGGTCCAATGAAAACCCGGCGCATCAGCCAGTTCGCGCCACTGCTGATAGCGCTGGTCGGTCTACCGGCGCGAGGCAAGAGTCAGGTGGCACACCGCCTGGCGAGGCACCTCAACTGGAACGGAGAAAGTACTAAAGGTACGGCCATTTAACGTGCCACCACATATGAGGTTCTGTACGTAAGGTACGAAAAAATCGATAATATTGGTTTTCTATGTAAGCAAAGATTTTATACGAATCGACGCTATAAATTTAGCAGTATTTTTAATGACAAAATGAACCTTTCTGTAAAAAAACGGGTCACATAATATATATTTTTTAATAAGAACAACTCTCATTGGCTGCAAAAGCAAATAATATTAATAAGTTTATTAGTTACACGACTACTGTCATAATAGATTTTGTACATAAGGTACTCCTAAGAATACTTCGTCAATATTAGTTTTACATGTAGGTCATGCTTGAAACGTTAGGAAGAAACGAGGCCAGATTATCGGCATTGTTTCAGTCTATCTAGATGAGGTTTGTTCTCTATGACCTAAATTGAATCGTAGGAATTCAGCCTAGCTTCAAACCCCAATTTTAGCAAGGACAAATATGTTAAGAGAATATAAAACTCAGAAGATAAATAAGTTAACAGCATGGATTAAATCGGATTAATAAAATATTATTTCGTATGATCTATTTCTTTTATATCATTCAATGGCTTAGCGTCTTTCCTTCTTCCTATCATTAAGCGACATAATAAGAGTATTTAGCCATCCTTAACATGAAGAAATGGATTTAAAGTCTTCAAACATTGAATTTGTATAGCAACCAATTAAAGCTATTTGAATTATCAGTGAACGTAATTCCAGTATAGCAAGCACGAGCGCTACTTTATCGACACGATAACGGTTAGAATGAGATGGCAGTATACGATACTAAGTAAGTGCGTAAGAGATGGCTGCCCTATCCCACGCGATAACTAGTTTAAACACGGCTCGTGCTTGTCCTGCTGGAAGTTATAAAATCATATATGGCTATCGACTGATAATATAATGTATAATTAACAAAGTGACATTTGCATATTATTTATATCATGGTACTGCGTCTCTAGCGAAATAATTCTAAGTTAATCATTTTTATTGATTTTTGTTACGTTTGTGATAACATGACTTGCTTTTGTTTCAGTTTTTGAGAAAAGTGTAATTGCATTGAAATATTCGAGATATACATAGAGATTAGTTCTAATAGAAATTAGTTCTTTTTTGGGTGTTATGCAGGCAAATGTTGAAATACCACTCAGTCATAGGTTCCTTATGGTATTTTCTCTCGCTGTCAGCATTTTTGATAAACAAACCAAGAGACGCTTTCTGTGTGGGTCAGACTCTGGCTTAAAACCCAATCCCCTTTGAAGTCTGCTTGAATAGGTAATGTTCTCTTTCCACTTTTACCAAGGTTTTTAAGTTTGAACATTTTTTAAAATTGTATCCAAATTATGCAACTATTAGCTCATAAACATGATTTATTGTTGAGTACACATTATCTATTCTGAATTGTGCAATCGAGTGTTACATTGTCTTGACGGAAGCAAATCCTATTTATAAAGCTGAAGTGCTTGACTCAGTATATATGTGTATCAATTGACAATAAACAATATGGCTGCTCAACTGCCCTGACCCACTTCGGGCCGCTCTTGAAGTATAAATATATCTATTCGTTTTCCTATTGAATAATACCATTTAATTTTATAGACATACAAGACTGTTCTAGATTTGATTTTTTAAAGATGTAAATACGATGCTGAATCATGATGTTGACCCACAAATAAAAATATTAAACTATACTTACTAGAACATTTAAAGTCTTTGCCCACAAATTATGTTTAAAAATCCTCTAAATGACCTGATAAAACGAGATCACGATGTTTTTTCATGTCAAATATATACCTTCCTCTACTGATTGATAAATAAAAAAGTATGATGTATGATATACAGTTCTGTCAATGTTTTAGTTCTAGGAATGTTTATGCATACAAAATATCTGATTGTGCAATATGCATATGCAAACTTTAGCAAGCGAGATACTTAACACGTTTGCTGAAATTTGAGCGCTTTGTTTACTTGACCGGCAACATGTAGATCAATAACAAAATTGCCACATTGCAAAGTCAGTTTATTTTCAGTTGCATTATTATAAACAATAATAGCTTTCTTTTTTTAATTATGCTTACTAATAAATGTTAATGAATAAACAACCAAGCTTACAAAACAAGATATGACTTCTTCATCACTCAAAACATTGTTTGATGATCTCAAATATTAATTTAACGAGATTATGTTTTCGTGAAGTATCTTTACTTATTAACCCACTCCCAAAACGGCTTGTTAGAAGCCAAAGGCGTGTCAGACTTCTCACACATTTCACGTTTTCGCTAGTAAGTTAGTTTTGAGGTGCTTAACGTTGTATTCTCTTTCAATATCAAACCCTGTGCGACAATTTAACAAATCAAATTACAAATCGAAATCTGATTATCTGCAAAATTTCCTCATTATTCCTCAGATTGTCTAACGTATACAAACACATACATTAATGCAAATAGATCGTGAATTACATGTACAAATCCATTGTTTCAGTATTCGACTGCAGTCAATACCGTCGCCAACACATGGCTCTGTACGGCAGCCATGACATTTTCCGCGCAGACAACGCGCAGGGGTCCGCCATCAGACGCCAGAGTGCGCGGGAAGCCGTGCAAGACGCCATTTTGTGGCTAAAGGATGGCAACAGTGTCGCTGTGAGTTAGCAACAACTTTATTATGTCACAACATGTAACACCTATTTGCATATAAATCACATAAAGGAGTAAAGGAGGAAGTGCAAGTATAGGCTTTTACTTATGCAATGTAAATAAGGTCTCAAAGTCTAAACCTACTGGACATGGTACTAAGTAAGCAAGGCAATGTTGAACGACTAAAAAAAAGTATTATAACCGATGTACAGTACAGTACACACCATTTATGACTATGCAAAGCAATGGGCCTTATAACAGAACCAGAAAAGTAATCATTATCCCCCAACTGCAAAGCGGGCGTAGAATTTTATTAATCATTCGTGTGTGTATCACTGGTTACTTAAGTCTGCGACTAAGGACCAGTTTTTTGATCTGTGGTTAACTCAACAATTTGTTAAATATCGTAACTATTAGTTAGATATCAGCAAAATGCATTTTTTGACCCGTGGTTAGAGTAACTAATGGTCAAATATCGAACCAAAATGGATTTACGATTTAACTACTGGTTAGTCATTTAACTATAGTCAATGTAACAAATGGTTATATTTTTAACTCCGGATCAAAAAACTGGCCCTTAGGTATTTGTTTTGTCTATATTTCCATCTCAGAAACATACATGATGTGGTGATATCATCTTAATGAAATCAATGATCGCATGATGAAATGCACGAAACCAATGATATTTTAGCGGTTATGACACCATTTTCTCGACCGGATCGGAGCAATATTAATAAACTGATTGACTGAGAGATTGATAAGGAAGAAATTCTAACAGATTACAGTTTACATTAAAATGCAGATACATTAGCATAAGTTGTTGCCATGTTGACGAAGTTAAACAGTTTCAAAGACTTATTACGCAACAATGAAGCAACCACGTATATCTACAAAGCACCAGCATAACATGACGTGTAGTATGAGATGAATGATGCTATGTATCAGCTGTTTACTATTTTATTAGAATCTATACAATAACTATAAATACCTCAGAGAACTAAAATAAAACGTGATATTTATAATATTATTCGTGAGAATAACATTATATGTAAATAAAGCATGTACTGTTTTAATAGTTTTGTATGACCCTCATTAATACTTGTGTAAGTATAGATCAAATATCGCAAGACGTACCTACCTATCTCATTTATCACTTGTTAGTCATAATCAAAATGAGAGTAGAAATAATGTTGGTGGGTTTTTCGCGCTTTAACGCACTGACGTATTTATAATTTAATAATTGGAAGGACCGTTAGTAAAATGTTATAACATATTTTCCTGTCGTTCTCGTTTGTTTCAATAAAATTTTATGAGTAAACGGTTTATACGTTGTTAGTTTTCCATTACATTGACATTTATAATTGACCTTGTCGTCTTGTAGAAAGATGGGAGCAATTACAACAACATGTTTACATTATATGCAACAAAAGGTTATAGGGTCATCCTAATAAACAAGAAATGTTTGATTTATCTTTAAGATGTCTATTCTAGATCCGCCTTGTGTGAGTGACGTAACCATTCGTCTAGAACTAGATAGAAATTGATCTTATCAATGACATTAACACTGAGGTTTAAAGCAGTGTATCTTAGCTTCACTGCTTAGTTTTATCTCCTTACACGCTCGAATATTCTGTATTCTAAGGTTCGTGATCGAATAACCTTTATGCTTTTGTGGGTTTAACTATATATAAGCGTGCAGAACCTGTATCTGTGAACCTTCCCCTTGGGGAGGGGTTTCAAAAAATCCGTTCTGCAGTTTGGAAGTGTTATAGTATTTTGATATATCAGATTTATTTATGCGAGGTATACATTTATAATCTATATTAAAATACAAAAATAATTACTACAACTAACAACTATAAAAAGTACAGTAATATGTATTTGTTGGAATGGAGGGCGTTAGATTTACATTATAGAAGATAGTCGTCAATCATCAAAAAATTGTTAACATCACATTTATTCATCTAAAATATGTGGTAGAGATCTTAATTGAATAACGTATAGCGTGACTGATATATATTATCTACTTGTTCCAGATATTTGACGGCACCAACATCACCCGCGAGCAACGTCAAGAGCTCAACGAGTACTTCTTAACAGAGATGCGATTCAGGATTATGTTCATAGAATGCGTCTGTGAGGATCAAGATCTACTCGAAAGAAACATCATTGAAATTCTCCATTACTCAGCTGACTACAAAAATATGAGTGAGGAAGAAGCAGTTGACGATCTGAGGAAAAAATTAGAACACTACATGAGGCAATACGAGCCGATTGACGGGTCTGTTGAAGATATCAGCTTTGTTCGAGTGGAGAATATGGGGGAAACGGTGACGGCACATAAAGTGGCTGGTCAGAAGGAAGCGGGAATTCTGGGATATCTGTCTGGAATGAGATCCTTGCCGCAGACCCTGTATTTTACTCGGGTAAGAGATTTGATACAATTACAATTCTTTAACTCAAAAGTATTTTAGTGGTTTTGACAAAATCACTATCCAACACATCTTTTGTTTGTTTATTCAATATTTCCTCAATTAGACGACAAACAAAAGTGACATAAAATGATGTATCAATTATTAAATCATTACACATTCACCGATAAAGTTGTTTGTTTAAATGATAAAATAATGATTATGGTAATGAAATGGGTTTTATGTGTTTTTGTGTTAATCTAAGGATAACTCATCTGGACTGAATACAATATGAAGAAAATTCTGGTAGTTCTAACCGTTAGCTGACCAAATGTGACTTGACTTGACCAATGTAATCCATTTAGTACATACAGGGCGCTATATAAATAAATCATAGGCAGATTCTCAAAACTTTTGTTAGTAGAAACCTACATTGCATTCATATAAACAGAATAGATAGATTGAACGTTTGTTACTATAAGGACTAAAGAGTAAAACCTTAAACTGATAGTTTTAAACGAATTGCGAATAATATCTTTGCGTTTCGAAAGATTGGATTAAGTTTAGTTTTATAATATACTAGCTTTTTGCCCCGCGACTTCGTCCGCGTGGACTTCATTTTTTGCATCCAGTTTATATAATACCAAAATACCGAAACACTATCTCAACTTCTGTTTTTTATATTTATAATCCCGCGGGCGTTGTAAATGACATAAAGGATATTGAGGCTTTTTAAGTGATTGTTGGGCGATGCACTTTGTGACCCATCACTAACAACCTTTATTAACCTATCTTTTATCAATATATTTCCAAAATTGGATGAAGAATTAGTATCTCCGAAGCTATGGCTACCCTTTTATGGAATTTATGGTTGTTAGCATATACTCATGAATGATTGATAGATGGATTTCATAAATTCAATCGCACCAAGTTTTATTATAAAATGTAAAAAAACTCTATATTAACTTTCATTTGCTATATCAACCCGTTAGGGGTTGAGTTCCAAAAATTCCTTTTTAATTGTTCATAAGAATCATGAAACAAATATACCAAGTTTTTATGTTCAGAAATGAGAATATCTTTAGTAAGTACAGATACGGATAGTAGTTTGGCGCTGCGGCGACGGCACGGTGCTGCCCCCTACACTGACCGTTGGTGATAGTGGGAGAGCTTGCAGCAATTGCTCGGCAATGTAGGGATGATTAGTGGTGGATCTCCTTCCAAAATAATCGCTAAATTGAAGGGATAGTGCTTGTTATTATTATATATAGTGTTATTTTAAGCTAACAAAACATTTTTTTACAAAAAGCTTGAATTACCTGAGATACGAACCCGGGACGATTGATTCATAATAGTTCTAATTAAATATTCATAGTAGTTAGTTATACCGCTACGCCACGGAGACGTTACCGGGGCGGTGTCAAATTTTTATTACGCTTTATTTCATATTAGTCTTACTATTGATAAACAAATGTGTCATTTAAATTGATAAAACCCCTTCATCTTTCCAAAATGAACATTAACAAAGTGTCTGATGTGAATTCCATCGATGATAAAAATAATCGCTGCAATATTTTGAGCCATATATGAGTTAAGGTTTTTTGATGTTCCTATGAGAACTCTTGCGGATTCCTTAGTTTCAAGGAATCGTCGTCGTTTCATTTAGCTTCTAAATGTACATGTTAATATTCGTTTGCAATATAAGTACATGTAAAAAAAATGTATACGATAAAAAAATAGTACATCATCCCCCGGGAGTTCCTTATTTTCGGGGATCCATTACCGTACCATTAAGCTTCTAAATTTTGATTTTTATATTAGTTTACAATATTTTACGTTGTTTTAAACGATACACAGCGCCATCTCCAATGCATCCAGCAAGCAAACCATATTTTTGATTTCCCGTGGGAACATATTTTTTCCGGGATAAAAAGTACCCTATCATTTAATTTAGACTTCTAACTACACGTCTGAAAAATTTCAAAGCAATCGGTTTAGTATTTACGGCGTGAAAGCGGAACAAACAAACAAACAAACTCACTTTCCCATTTATAATATTAGTATGGATATATTTTGAAGTACTTCTGTCATTAATGTACTTGGTTTATTAAAGGTGATTAAAATAGAGTTTGTAATATCCAATTTCAGTCTCATTTGAACACGATATAAGTTACTAAATGTATGACTTGTGCGTACAGGTGTTTCATTGTGATATTCACGGTTTTGTTTAATTTATATTTTTCTCTCGTTATACCTGAATGGAGATGCTAATGAACAAATAACCTGAATCAAAAGAAGATTCAAGCATAATAAAACGGACCATGACTTTTAAATACTTATTAATTAAAATAGCTTTATAAAAATATGCAATAATAAAATTGTAAATTAAACAACTTTTGACTTTCGGTTATTTTAATCGCGTGTTATTACATGGTTTTTTTAAAGCTTAACGTTTCGAAAACTTTTCAGTTATCATTATCATGGTCACGGGAAAACCATGTTATAACACGCGATTAAAATATCCGAAAGTCAAAAGTTGTTTTAATTATAATATGCAATCGTGAAAATGGGTTTAACATCCTCAAAATAAACATTTTCACAATCTATCAACATGATTTTATTGCACATTGGCAGCTTTTATCCACGACTTACACTCGGCCAGTTTCTTAAGTTACTATATTTTCTTCCAGCACGGTGAAAGCGAATACAACGTCTTAGGCCGTATTGGAGGTGACGCCTCTCTCTCACCCCGAGGCCAATTATACGCACAAGGCTTGGCAGACTTCATGAACAATATTGGAGGCAGTGAGGCTCTCTCGGTCTGGACTTCAGAGATGAGGAGGACCAAACAGACTGCTGCTGATATTCGGGCGCAGAAGAGAGCTGTTCGAGCACTTAATGAACTTGATGCTGTAAGTATGCTTAGATTTGTGCTGTTGACAAAGTTGTTAGGCTGTATGTGTTAGTTCTGGGATATCAGATTAGATTATTTAATTATACTAGATGCAACGCGCTAAGCCTTTTGAGTCCTGAAGTAATACGTTGCCAAGAGTCAAGACTAATCAAGAGGAGCTCAATTATCCTCTGACTGTAATAAACAGACTCATGATTTGAATGTGTTCTGTAGAATGAAAACTATGTTGCTACAAAATAGAAGAGTGAAAATTCCTAAACTGATATTTTCAACATGATGTGGATAACACACATCCTCTTTTATTATAAAATTGATTATCTAAAAGTGTTTACTTCTTTTAACACGAAGCATGCTGTGTAGTGTCGGCTTAGAATAGCACTACCCCAATCCTTCCGGTGGGTGTACGTAAGAGGCGACTAACGGTATTGGGGCTTCTAAGGGATTTGTGGGCGATGAGGTTGGAGACCCATTACCAACAACCTTTTTTTTACCATCTTTTCCCCACTAAACTTTCCAAAAGTGGCTGAGGAATTTCTAATTCCTTAGCTCTGGCTACCCCATCTAGGGATTTATAGCCGTGACTATATGTATGTATGTATGCATAAACAGTTAAAAACCCACAAGAGATATGAAATCTTGTAGAGTCGATGATAAAAATGATATATCTGATAACAATTGATAAAATGGTGTCGTAGAACAATCGAAGAAATAAAAACAATAAAAATACTTAACATTATTTATAAACATGATAATTAAAGAGATATTCGGACTGAAAATTGATTCATAATCAAGGGCCAATTTAAAATAATATACCACATTTACTAAGTAGCATCGCGATATTAATGTCGCAGGACATTTTAATTTGATCTAGTTGTTAAATGAAATCAACCGAAACGAAATTGATATTCCAGACCATTTTGATTTGCTACATATTGATAATCTCTGTGACGACAACTTAGTCGACAATGAACAGAAAAACCATCAGGTAGTCTTTCAAATTTGATTAAATAATACGTATTAGTATTCATGTAGATGAATCCGTTGTTAATTTGAACAAAACGTGCCAAAATAACGTGATTACCAGAAATAACACAATTATATGGGCCACGGCTGAATATACTGTCACCGACAAATCTTGGCGTCTTTCATATCAATATTTGGCACTATTTAATATGATTCAGCGCAGTAAATGTATATGTGACCTGCATCAATATGCATGTTGATCTGTATTCATTATCTATATCAATAACTAATACGGTTATATGTAATGTTCTAGATCTGTTTTTGAATAAGAGGCTATTTATGTAATCGATGAAGCTATAGATGGAATAGAATTGCTAGTGTTAATTAAACATACTCCGTAGCTGAATTCACAAACAATGTTACCGATTGATTTCTTTTCAGTTCAGAAGATTCAAACAGATACTTATATATCTGATGTCTACTTAGTCCAAATATAAATATAACTGGTTCTTATAGATGACATATTGTATTCATTCCGTAATATCTACAAACACAAAAAACTATTAGTAAAATAAACTATATTAAATATATCTTTAATTTCACTCAAGACTATTTAAAACAATCTCAACTTCACAACTTTAATTTTAAACACCAAAATCAACCTCAAATTTCCATCTTCAGGGCATCTGCGAAGGCCTAACCTACGAGGAGATGCAAGAGCGTTTCCCGCAAGAGTTCGCATGGCGCGACCAGGACAAATTGCACTACCGGTACCCGTGGGGCGAGTCGTACATCGACATCATGACGCGGCTGCGACCCGTGCTGTCCGCCCTGGAGGACGAGGACCACGTCGTGGTAGTCGGCCACCAGGCCGTGCTGCGGTGCATGCTGGGCTACTTCTTGGATGCTAAATTGGGTGAGAGTTGGTTTACTAGTAATAACATACATACATACATATACTCACGGTTATAAATCCCTAGAAGGGGTAGACAGGGCTAAGGAATTAGAAATTCCTCAGCCACTTTTGGAAGTTGCGTGGGGAAAACATGGTGAAAGAAAAGTTGTTGGTGATGGGTCTCCAACCGCATCGCCCAATAATCCCTCAAAAGCCCCAATACCGTTAGTCGCCTCTTACGTACACCCACCGGAAGAAATGGGGTAGTGCTAATCTAAGCCGACACTACACAGCAGATGCAGTAATAAATATATCTAGTTTGCCCCAAAGTTTATAAAGAGTTATGGGACAAGCTGTACCATCACTACCCGTGGGGCGATCCTGTGTTATAGATCGCAGGCTGTATTGCAATGAATGCTTAGGTACTTCTTGGATACAACATTGGATGAGCTATTGGTTTATTTATAATATGGGAGTATTAATAGGGTGATTGGTATCCGACCTCGTCTGTCCACCAACCCAATTGAATCTAAAGCGCGAACATTGTGTGTTTGTTGTTTGAGCACTTAAGTCCACTGACGTTCGCTTTTAATTGCTTTGAGGTTCCATCAGTTTTCCATTGTGTCTAGACAATTTATCATACATAAACAAAAATATAAGCGTAGGTTATGCATTGTAAGGCTTAGAAATATATTCTCAGAAAAAAATTTGCATTTATACAAGTGACACAGACAAAATTTATCACACTTCATTATTTTAAACTAATTTATTTGTATCTGTTTTCCAGATGAACTCCCGTACATGACAGTCCCGCTCCACACGATCGTGAAGCTCACGTCCTGCGGGTACAAGTACAAAGTGGAGATGATCAAGTTGCCCATCGAATGTGTCGACACACACCGAAAACAACCCACGGTAATTAACATTACTTTTGACCTATATATATATAATCGGGACTAAACAACGAAAACATTTTCTAAATCACTTACGTGATATGTTTGCTCGACATTTCGGTCACCTACTGTTGCCAATGTCTACGAACCGGGAGAGTTTAAAAAGTGGACTATTGGCCTAGTTGTAGTTTTGAAATCGCAGGTGACTTTCAAGATGATTTCCACCTGATAAGAATTTGTCTATTTATTCTTATTTTTTTCAATTAATTGCCATTCCTGGTTATGAACCAAGTTACCTATTTCTGATATAGGGAATCTATATCAGAAATAGGTAACTTGGTTCATAACCAGAAAAGAATAAGTGTAGCTGTTAGAAATAATTCCTATTCCTTCCTTTTTTTGTTACACACATCTAAAATTTTGCTAAAGGTGTGCAAAAGCAATACTTCATTTTTCACAAAGAACTCATTTTCATATTTCAGAACTGCTCGATAACCAGGACAACAGCCGACGCATTGACCACAGTGCCTTCACACTACGACACCCTCCCATCGAACATCTGGCAAGGAAACACTTCGGAAGCTCAAATTTAAACCTTCTGCCCCAGACCTTAAGGTCTCTGGCATAGAAAACCACACCAGCATTACGAGGGTCGCCACCCTCGAAAAGTGACTGGCTTTGAGCCTTGGGTTGTGAAAAACTTTAGGCAGTAATATCACCAAGGAGTTACCACTCCTAACTATACTAATAAGACAGTGTGACTAGCCGCTATTTAGAGTTGAGTTTTTTAAATGAATAGCGTCATCACGATCTCGAAATCAGCTCAATAATTCAAAGTTATCGAACGACTACAAAAAGATTGTACTTCCATGTCCCTAAATAAGACTGAAATGAGACGTTTTGAGTTGATAGCTACGTCAATTCATATTGTGTTCTTTTATATGTTAGTGAATGTAAGTTAAGATAGGAATGTAAGCGAATGCGCAACACTAGATTTGACCACCTTACTTTTATTTACTTTTTTTTATAAATTGGTTTTTTATTAGGTATCATTACTTATTTTTTGTTTTTATTAGATTAGGAATTCTAAGCTAAATAACATATCAGATGGATGATATAAGAGTTAAATACCATTAGTTTGCGATAGTTTTTATCCATTTTCTTTATGTTTTATAAATTTGGTATTTTATTTTAATGAAACATGAAATATTTGAAATATTTTAAGATAGGTGAACGGTTATGTTTGTTTACTAAGTATACTTAATTTGGTATCAGTATGAATTTTTATCTGTACTTTGAATCATTTTAAGAATATTGTAAGTATTTTTTAAGTACTTATGTGTCCGTGTATTGACAACATGCTATCAATAACAAAATGTAATTCGTTTTTAAGTTAGTTGAATAAAATTGTTTAGATATAAAATACATTTTAAATTTAAATATTTTGGTTTTATTTTCTTATTTATGCTGTTGCTCATTACCTTGAGACAGAAATGATACGAAATAGTATTTATACACTCATATTATAAACTTCTGGAACTACCTTGGTTAGATTTGAATAATTCAGTGTTAGATAGTCAAAGTCCATTTATCCAGGAAAGCTAAAGCTAGTTAAATTACGAGTATAAAATCACTGCGATATATGTGTTGTTTACAAATTACCTAAATGTTGCATATTTCGCAAAAGTTCTTACAAACATACAATATGACTTATTGTATATCATATCGAAATAAAATCTGATCCCATTGGGCCCTATAGGTAGGCAAATATCCCTTCAAAAAAATGAGTTTATATACAACTTTTTTTCAACTTATATAAGAACCAGTTTCTTTATAACTACTTACATTAATATACCCACGCAATCCTATTGGAATAGTCAGACACTATCGATAACTCGACCTAACCTCTTCATCTTCGCCTACATTTATGAATCTCTCTCTATTACAACTAAATGCTTAATAGGCAACAACTAATAAAGACAATTGGTAATATTTTTATTATAGACTAGCTGAACCGACAGACTAACTGTTGAAAATGTATTTAATTAAACACATGTACAGACATACACACAATCACGCACACCCTTTGGGCTGAGTTTTATAAAGACGCTATGAAGTATTAGGAAAAGCCTTTGCAATACTATCTACATATGTCTACTTACATACATACATACATAGGTATACTCCCGCCATCAGTTTCTATTGGGGTAGGCAGAGACTATCGATCGCCACTTCGTACGATCCTGACAAACCTCTCTAGCTTCGTTTACATCCATAAATATTTTCATGCATGCTCTTTTATTCTTCATACTACGGACGCTTGCCTTTTTGAGCACACTCTCAATTTGGTCCAAGTGTGTTCTCCGTGGACGTCCTCTACTAACATTACCATCCACACTAGCTCTATAGATCCCTTTTACCAATTTTCTATCATCCATCCTCTCTACGTGCCCAAACCATTTCAACATTCCTTTTTCTATCTTTCTTACAATATCATCTTTCACACCGCACTTTTCACGAATAACACTATTTAAGAAAGAGAAAGAAAGAGAGACATTTATTCGCTGCACAGATGAGCAAGAAAAATACAGTAGAACATAAAAAGAAAAATAAAAGCATTGACACAAACAAATTGGAAAAAAAAACATGAAAAAAATCTATACTTATAATAAATCTGTAGAGAGGTCAATTCTATACATGAAATATATTTTCAAAATAACTATCAGGTGGTGATTAGGGATCGATACTGATGCCAAAAATGCAATCAGTAAAATTTTTATCTGTCTGTCTGTCTGTCGGTTTGTATGTTCCTTATGGAAACAAAAACTACTCAACGGATTGTAACGAAACTTGGTACAATTATTCTTCATACTCCTGCGCAGGTTTTTGTATACTTTCCAGCAGAGAAATAAAGGGAAATTTTGGGAAATTTGGGGAAAACGGGAGAAGTTACTCCATTTTTTAAGCTTCCGTCGCGTGTGCAGCCTTAATGGTTAAACTTATAAAGAAATCATGTGTGGCGGAAATATTCTTCATAAAATTATCTTAAAAAAAATCCTCAACAGTATATGTCTATCTTTTATAGTTGACTCACAATAACACGTGTAATTCCTGATAGCATAGCAGTTCGGAACATCCTGATTATATTTGTTTACTGTTACGTTTGTAAACCTCTCACTCATCCCACATAGTCACAAACACACAGAAACATAGTCACACACACACACACATACACACACACACACACATACACACACACAAACACATACACTCACATACTCATACACTTACACATATATATATGTCGCAGGAAAATCGTCAAACTCGTTAACTCATAAGTTTCCTAGGAAACTTGTAAGTTGACGGAAATCCGTCAAACAGCATGCGAATTTACATCTTACCTGATAGGTTTTAGGAAACTTGTAAAATAACGAACTCACCTCAGGAAAATTGTAAGTGGGGATCATTTTTGACAAGTTTCCTAGTTTTGAATTTATAATTTAGGAAATTTGTAAGCCTCCTAATGGCTGCTAGTGAAATTGTTAATTGAACCAGTTACTTATGATGATTGGTTAAGAAGTGAGTCGAGTAAAGAAAAAAGCATGAATTTAAAGTAATGACAATGTTTTGATATTTTCAAATATAAATGAGGAACTGGACTAAGAAGGGTTTCCTGGCCGTTAGTCTTACGTAATAATAAACGAAAACTACGAATAATTTATTACGATGATTGATTTTTACACTAGTTTCCATTCGTTTATCAACCAACCTTCTGACTTGCTTCTCATACACTCACATCACAGTAGCGAATTACTACTAAAATCAGAAGGTGGCGCTGGGTATGCGGCCACTTCACCTAACAATCACTTAAAAAGCCTTTGGTTTCCTCTTAGGACAACCGCGGGTTAAAATATTATGAATGCAGTAAATTTGTAAGAGTTTAAAATCGTACAAGCATCGGTTAAGAATAGCACTAACATATATCTGGCGGTAACCTATAACAATGGATGTCATTGAAGGCGATGCTGTTGGAGACCTATCTCTTTAATAATGTTTACATTACAATACAATCTTTTCCCCTTTAACTTCCAAAAGTATCTAAGACATTTCTTATTCCGACAGTCAGGCTACCCACCCTTTCTAGGGATTTATTGCCGCAAGTATAGGAATTTATGTATCGGTATAAAAACGCTCTTTAAAAAAAGATCTACAAGGTATTCATACTATATTACAATAAAGTATCACGATATACTACGATGTATACTCAAACAATTTATATTTAATAAATACTCTTAAAACTTTTTAATTTTATTTTAGTAACATCAAATAATAGCAAATTAATAGATTAGCATTAGTAAAGCAAGGAAAATATTTCTTTCGATTTTCGAGTTGACAAGACGCGCGAATGCGTCACGTCACGTGACCGCCGGCAGCCAATCCGCATTCACTAACATCCCTCTCTTCGCGCCGTCAGCGCTGCATTGACAACTTTCCTAGAGGGATTCAGGAAACTTGTAAAGTTCCTAAAATACAGAATTTTAAACTCGGAAACTTGTCAAAAATGATCCCCACTTACAATTTTCCTGAGATGAGTTCGTTATTTTACAAGTTTCCTAAAACCTATCAGGTAAGATGTAAATTCGTTTGCTATTTGACGGATTTCCGTCAACTTACAAGTTTCCTAGGAAACTTATAAGTTAACGAGTTTGACGATTTTCCTGCGACATATACACAAGCATGTATAATCCTAAGTTTTTCATTTATTTTTTTATTGTTTTATACAAATTTTGCTTTCTTTTTTTATATATCATTTTAGCTTCTTTTAGTATGTAATTTTAACTATATTTTTCTTATATTGTCTTTTATAATGGGACACGTCGTTATTGCTGATTGTTACTGGGAATATTTCTCACACTACGGGCAACCCTTGTGAGAATTATATGTCATTATGTAGTGTCATAATTTATGCCAATAAACAATTTTTATTTATTTTATCCCTAATTTAAAAAAGGTAACATTATTACCTATTCAATAAAAAAAGAATTATAGAAATCGGTAGACAAACACCGAAATTATACATAAAATAAGCCATCGCGCCCGTGATCGAAACCAAATCTTTACTAATTTACATATAACATACTAGATGGCGCCAGTAATTGCATCCTACATAACGTAATGATTTATTTTTTAGATTGTTATAAATACTTCATGGCGTTTTATTCCAAAATTTGCTATTTTCGCTTTTTATTTGATGCTATTCTCATAAGAGCTTAGTGACGGCTTCGAAGATCATAAGTCAAGATCTAACTTATACAAATACAAATAGTTTATTAAACGGAAATACTGAACCGTTCATTAAAGCGCATTCAAAATCACCAAACTACACTGTTAAGGGAGTGCTATAAATTTAATAAATTGAAAACATTACGCTGAATTTCACAATGCTTGAGCAGTGACTGAAGAAAGCAACCTCAGATATTTAAAAAAACAACGCTACCCGTGCGAAGCTGGGACGATCCACTAGTATAGAATAATAATAGAGAAAACAAAGTAATACAGAACGTGCTACAAATCAAAGTTAGAAAATAAAAAAAACTTTTTTTTTATAACAACATAAATTGACCATTCGCATAGAAAGATCTCTGCACAGCGAAACGGTGCTGATTATAGTAGTGCAAATCCACACTCAGGTAATCGCGTATATTATAAAGAACCTTAAGGCGATAGAAGCAGTTACTAACTACAGACAAAATATGATTTTCAAACCGAATCTCTCTATATTTCTAACAGCTACATAGCAGGACGCCAAGGCAGCTACCGTATTATGGATTTGTGTTTTTGTTCCGAGTATCATATACTTGGACTTTGCCGGGTTTAAAACCAAACAGTTTCGCTCTGACCAAGCAACAATACGATCTAGATCAGAATTCAGTTTACTTACAGTTTATGCCGTATTTTTAGGATCTCCAGAAATGTACAATTGCACGTCGTCGGCATATATGTGTAGATTGCATTCCTTAACGCTGTCAACGAGATCCGCAGCATACAAAATAAACAACAAGGGACCTAGGATCGATCCCTGGGGAACTCCTCTATCTAATCTACTTTCAGACGAAGTACTGATTTCTCCATTTCTTTTCCGCAGTTCTACGAACTGTTTACGATCAGACAGATAACAGTTGAACCAGCAAACTGTAGGCACATCAAATCCATAATACGACATCTTGGACAGTGCCAGGGGCGTGAATAAACAATCGAAAGCCCTAGAAAAGTCCAATAGTGTTAGCAATGTAGATGAGCCATCGTCGCGATCTTTTAAAATGTTATCAACGACATCCAGCAATGCTGTCGCCGTTGAATGGCCCTTGCGGAACCCTGACTGAAGCTCCGGTAAGATATTATTCTCCTCTAGGTACCTCGACAGCTGATCACACACTACCCGCTCCACTATCTTTGATGCACATGGTAAAATACTAATTGCTCGCAGATCGGAAGTGACAGTAGGATTAGGTTTTTTTGGAAGCGGTTTAATTTTGGCAATTTTCCAATGAGAAGGAAATTTACTCGTTTCAATACTTCTGTTAACAATGCACGTCAATACGTCTAATGTCATCGGTAAAGTAAACAATATCATGTCAATGTCTTTGTCGTCTTGTCCTTTAGCTGTAGTTTTAATTTTTGTTACAATTTGACTCTGTTTCAAAAGTCACAGGTTCCAAAGAAAAAGTGGATTGACTGTAGCGGTTAAATTCAAAAAAAGTTAAACTGGATAAAGAGACGTCATTAGTACCAGGAATATTGCTGAAGAACTGGTTAATGTCATCAGGGTTATTAAAAGAAGATGGTAGCTCGGCCTCACGTTTGTTAGGAAAAATGTAACGCTTTAAGTTTTTCCAGAGTGAACGTGAATCTCCAGAATTGCCATTAATAGCATGTTTAAAGAAAGCTTTCTTTTTCATCATGAATAGCCTGGATAACCTGGTGTTTCATGTCCTTATAGTACCGTATACTCACCTCAGTTTTCAACTTCTTGGACTTTTGATGTGCCCTGTCACGTAACCGCATCATCAATCTCACAGTCGTTGTTAACCAAGGTTTTGGAGCATCTTTTACCACTACAGTTTTAATGGGGGCATGGAGGTCAAATAATCTTGTAATACGAAAGTTGAATTCAGTAATCATGCCATCAACGTTGTCAATTTGTTTAATTGAATCCCAGGCTGTCTTTGTCAGGTCATGATTAAATTTATCTAAGTCTATATCTCTCAGTGGTCGGTAAGTGATTGTCTTAGGTACAAGTTTAGGTTTTTTTAAGTCAAGTTGCATTGTAACAAAAGCATGACGACCTAATTCAGGAATATGATAAATATCTAAGCACCGGACAGGGGCGTCTGTACATATTAAATCGATAGTCGACTGACTGTGTTCTGTAAAGTGAGTTGGCTCATTAACAATTTGTCTCAAGTTCACGCTAGTCAAAAATTGATTTAAGCATCTTAAGTTTCGTTCGTTCGAGTCATTAAAGTCGATGTTAAAGTCACCTAATAGTACTAATCTGTCAAAATTTCCACTTGATGTAATAGTTACCGTAATAGCGTCAAAAAAATCGTCAACATTATGCCACGGTGGTCTGTACGCCGTACCAATTAAAATCCTTATACCATTTAAGGTTACGCGCAACCACATTTGTTCAGTAGTTAAAGAGGGAGGATGAGGGAAAACTCTAGCATTTAAACCCTGTCTTAAATAAAATCCTACTCCACCCCCTCTCGTCCGCAATGTGGTCGGACGTGAGATATGTCTCAGCCGATAACCCGGGACCACCGGGGCAATATCTTCCCGTCCCTCGCGCAACCAAGTCTCATTTATTGCTATTATGTCTGGTCCTAAGTCAAGTATAATAGAAGTTAATTCGTCATGCCCCGTGCCCAGTGACCCAGCATTAAATAGTGCTAACTGCAAATTTTTAATTCGAGTCATAGTGCGATTGTACGAATATGAATGAATAAATTATATACATATATATACATACAGGGTGGCCCAAAAGTCGTGGATCAAACGAATCGGGGAGATTAAGGAGGCTATTTCCGACAAAAAATCTTTCTACAGCATGACCATAACTTCACTGCACAAAAAAATATGATATTTTTGTCTTTTTTATTTTAAATGCCGAGATTTTTGACAATTTCATTCATAATTTTTTTTTGATAGAAATGAATAAAACAAAAGGTGTTGTATTATGACTGGATAATGTATCAATACAAAAAAAAAAGTATTGCAGCCCTTGGTACCAAATTTAACGAGCAATTAATGTTTTTCCGTTAATTTTGAAGCGTTACAAAATAATATTTCAAACTTTAAGAGCACTCTGTGAAAAAAAAAGTATCACGGAAAAGTAAACCTGTACTTTAAAAAAATGCTGGTTTAATGTTGTTTCAAAAGAGGTACAACAATAAGCAGTTTGACCTTTCATTTTAGTTTTATGGTCGTTTTTTCATGTCAAGGTGCAAAATTATAAAAATGGTAAAATTAAAGGAACAATTAGATTTTCGCTCATACTGTAATCAAATGTAATTTATTAAACAAAAAGCTATTAGAAATAAAAAAACCAATTATAACTTAGTATTTTTTATTAAAAATTAATTTTTTACAATAAATGTTCAAAGTTTCTGCCTCTGACCATGATGCATAATCTGCACCGTCTAATAAAATTCGCACGTAAGCGTCGGAATGCACCACCACTCTCAATCCACTTATTAGGGAAGCGCTCGTTTAAATGTTCTCGAACTGCTCGAGCGTAATGTGGCGGGGCACCATCCTGCTGCAGCCACATTTCTGATACTCTATCTTCAGAAATCTCAGCTTCGTGGAGTATTTGGTTCAAATCATTTTCAAAAAAATTTAAATACTGAGCACCATTGAGTCTAGGTGGCAATTCATGGAGCACAAGTTGTTGGTCAATTATTCCAGCCCACATGTTTATGCCGAACTGATGCTGGAACCGATCATTTCTAATGATGTGTGGATTCACTCTTGAATAAAAATGTAAATTGTGAATATTGAAAATTCCCATTCTTGTGAAACTCGACTCATCACTCCATAAAATTTTATTAAAGAACTGCGGATCCTCTCTCTGTCGTCTAAGCATCTTTCTGCAAAATCTTACTCTTGGTTCATAATCAGCGGGCAGCAAAGCTTGCACCCTTTGTACGTGGTAAGCGTGGTATTTATTTCTTTTAACGGAACGCTGCACCGTCGAGCGTGGAATCCCGAGATAGCGTGATATTTCGCGTTGGCTAATACCCGGATCCATTCTTAACTGTCTCAGTATCTGCTCTTCATTCTCGAATCGTACCACCGGTCTACCTGCTCTCGTAGCATGTGCACCGGGTATGGTTCCCTCCATGTACGCATTGTGCACGCTCATAAAGACCCTGTAGTCCGGGAAACGGTCTCGGTCTTCGGAGGTAATGCATTTCTGCGTACTCTTCTATCAAAAGTCCAAAAACGAGGCGTAGGTCACAGGTAGGTAAGTAACTGATCACAAAAATAGCTTGCACGTGCGTAGTCAGGTCACAGGCGGAAAGTGGCAGAGACACTAAACAAAAAAACATACTCACGCGCTTCCCCCCCGGCTTCCCGCTCCGCCCGGCATTCTACTACCTGAACAAAGACGGGCGTTCTGACCTTTTTCGACAAATTAATAAATGGTTAGTGTGAAAGAGAGGCAGCATTTCTCTGAATAGGCGATTGTTCCTTTTGTTTCCTAGAAACGATAAATCGTCACCTGAACTAAAACCCTTGGCAAACGATTACATTGTTATTGTTAATGTAAACAGTATTTCTAAGACTATCTCAAAAGCTCGAGATTGCTAGGTTACAAATTCATAACAACAGAGATGCATTTCGCCGCTTATTTCAAAGGGTCAGAGATGGGAACTTTAAACATTTATTTTGAAAAATGATTTTTAATAAAAAATACTAAGTTATAATTGGTTTATTTTATTTTTAATGGTCTCTTATTTACTGAATTACATTTGAGTACAGTATGAGCGAAAATCTAATTTTTCCTTTGATTCTACCATTTTTATAAATTTGCACCTTGACATGAAAAAACGACCATAAAACTAAAACGAAAGGTCAAACTGCTTAGTGTTGTACCTCTTTTGAAACAACATTAAACCAGCATTTTTTTAAAGTACAGGGTTACTTTTCCGTGATACTTTTTTTTTCACAGAGTGCTCTTAAAGTTTGAAATATTATTTTGTAACGCTTCATAATTAACGGAAAAACATTAATTGCTCGTTAAATTTGGTACCAAGGGCTGCAATATTTTTTTTTTGTATTGATGCATTATCCAGTCATAATACAACATCTTTTGTTTTATTCATTTCTATCAAAAAATAAAATTATGAATGAAATTGTCAAAAATCTCGGCATTTTAAATAAAAAAAACAAAAATATCATATTTTTTTGTGCAGTGAAGTTATGGTCATGCTGTAGACAGATTTTCTGTCGGAAATAGCCTCCTTAATCTCCCCTGTGCGGGTAAGTGTTGGTGATAGTTGATAATGATAATAATAAAACACGAGTCCACAGATGATAATAAATATACTGATAAAATTAACAAATTATGATACAAATGATATTGATATGCGCGTCGCGATTGATAGATGATTTTGGACTGACTAATACGCGTTAACGCGGTTCGACCTAAAACTAACTATTGCTGACAAAGGTGTTCGAGTGCATTGCACCGAACATATTCCCACCGGGACAAGATATCATGATTAAATACAATTTAAATGCTAAATTACAACTCTACCCCTTAATAACCCAAATTATATGATAGGAAACTTAAATTAAACAATCTCTATTTAATAAACGTAACTAGTCATTAAATTATACCCCAATTAAAGTCAACAATATTTAAAATAAAAATTCAATTAAACTTTATACTCGACTATCTTCAACGTCAATGTACACTCTTTTAGTAATTATGGGAGATGTTGCAATGTCCACCATTGATTGGCTTTGCTCACTTAACACATAACCACTAGGCTGACGGTCAGCCGTGCTCTGCTTTCGCGCACTTATCACACTGTCACTAAAAACACTATCACTTAACACTCTATCACTTATCGCTCTATCACTTATCACTCTATCACTTATCACTCTATCACTTATAACACTTAATTCAGTCTGCTGCTGTGGCTCGGCGCGGGGAGCGCGTCCCGGGCTCCCGCGCCGCCGCCACCACACCGCCACTGCTAGCGCGACGGCTCCTGCCACCCCCATGTATGACACCACATACTGGTGAATGTCATGTCCCGACAGTTCCATATCTTCATTCATATCTTCATGCTTTAATAATTCAATTTTTTGCTTCACGTCGCTGAGTGAGGTTGAAAGGTTTGTGTCGCTAGTGCTATAGTTATACGCAGTGGGCATGGTTAAATTCAAAAAGTGATTTATTGGTGCTATTTCAAAGTCATAAATCATCTGATGACTGATGTTTAACGTATTTGTTTGTGGTATGTTCGAATAAAATGTGAAATCTCTCCCTTTAGCTATACATTTATTTTCTAAGCGTATAATACCAGAATTCTCCAATTGTATGGTCTTAATATCATGGTCGCAAATAATTCTCATGGTGTATAAGTAACAATGAAAATATAAATATGTAGAAGGCTCTGTTAATTCAAACCATTGATCCATGCATGTAGTTGTTTGTATTTGACAATTTCCATTATTATCTAATTTACAAAAGTTTTCTTCTGCACTCATTTGTTTAATAGGGCTATTTAGTTTGCATAAATAAACCTTTCTTTTGTGTAAGCACTGCTGTAGTTCATAATTATTAGTGTCTATGTATGCGTCCTTCGGTAAATTCATTGCAACATGAGATGCTCTTGGAATTATTTGGATCATTCTGTCGTTAATATTGTGTGGGACAGCAATTAATTTACATAATTGGAAATTATCACGACTGATCAGAGGAAATTTGATTTCAAATATCACGTAGTCGTTAGTTATTCTTGATTTTACGCTTAAAAGCTTGTATATTTCGTGATAGCCGCTTGATATATCTTCTATCGGTAATGTAAGGTCCTTCGTGAGTTGGCTAGATATAATTTGCAACTCCTTTCGGAACTGTTCCGGGCTCAGAAGATGTATGTTAAAGCGCCCATGATAAATATCTAATAATGTGCTCAATAATGAATCTTGCACCCTCCTTAAATTTGATATTATGTTAACAGCGGTGATAGATGTCAGTGAAAAATCTTCAGATATGGTTAATCTACTAACTTGTAAGGTAACGTTGTCAATCGAGGTATCTAATTTGTAAAGATGCTTGCTGATAGTTTTATGCTGATTCGTCATGATTTCTTCGGTTCTTTTCAAAAGGTTATATTCAGCTTCGATTACTGAGGTCTGATTTTTATAGAGCGTATATATATGTTTGGTATTTTCTTTTAATAATTTAATATCTTGTGTGTATTTTTCTGCGAATCTCTCATCTAATATACCGAACAAGCTGTTTGCAACATAACCCACGCCGTCGATAAGGCCGCGGCGCCGACGCTGTCTGGAGTGAAACCCGTCTCTTGTTTCAAATGCCTGATTCAGCAGAAGCTCATTGTAGTATTGTAATTCCTTTTGATCGTGTTCTAATTGTTTTAATATCATATTGCATCGTGTGTGGTCTTGAATTATCGCACATATCTTTTGTAAATATATTAAGTATTTTTCAGTTGCTCGAAATCCTTCCCAATAAGGAGCCATATTAAAGTAACTTATCATAGTCCAGTCATCGCGAATAAGTCTTAAGTTCGCAACAGGGTCGAAATAAAGGGACTTGTTATTGTGATCAAACTTTGATAACGTGAACATAGCTTCTGAAGGTGATAAAATTGTCATGAATAGTAATAATGATATTGCCATAGAAATAAAACTTGTTTTCTGTGTGTTTTGCTTGACCTTGATAGGGGGGGCGATTCGTGTCTTCTGATTTTGCTTCTTTATTGATTGCTTTTGTGTTTTGATTATTTTCGGTCTTAGTTGAAAGCGGTAACAATGATATTTTAGTGATTGGTCTCTTCAGATACCCATTTTTAGTTTTTAAAGTAACTACTCTAACTAACCCATCGCTTCCTGGGTGAACTTCAACTACTCTTCCCATTGCCCATTTCCCTGCTGGAAGGTTCTCTTCATGGATGATAACCAAGTCTCCTACGATCCAAAATTTCCTCCTTATTGTAGATAATGTTAATTTTACTCCACCGTGATAAGTTAGTTCGTGAGCCTGGTCAATAATTAATTGTGTTAATCTGTGATTATGCGGAATTATCATAGGATGCTTTGTTTCAAATGGCAAATCAGCATTTCTCAATCTTCCTCCGACACGTAAAATTCCAGTTGAATCGAGATATGGCTGTAAATTTAATAGTTTGCTGTTCGTATTCACAGTTTGCTTTTTCTTTAAATTATTTATGTCATCACTAAACTCGCAGTATTGTATATGTTTCACAATACGTAATTTTGCAGCGTTGAGTTCCGGTAAGGTAACATATGTAGGTCGCTGCACTCGACACGGTGTCAATGCTCTAATGACCCATGCTAAAATTAAAATGACTTTTGTAAATGAATTATATTTTTCTAACAATTGATTAATTATGCTTATATTATCTTGTTTTATTACAACATTACATGATCTTTTTATTTCGTGATTTGTAGAGTAATTAATGCGTTGATAATTAATTTCTGAGAGCTCTGATAAATACGTGGGCCCTTTCCACCACAATGATTGATTTTTAAGCTGGGAAAACGTTAAACCACGACTTGCTGCGTCGGCAGGGTTATCGTTGGTTTTTATATAATTCCAATAGTCGGCTGGTATAACTTCCTTAATCTTTTTTACTCTGTTTGTGACAAATGGTTTCCACCGGTTCTGATCTCCATGTAGCCATCCTAAAACAACCATTGAATCACACCATCCGTACAATTTAATTTCGTAGTTGCTAAAACATTCCATAACCTTTTTTGTTAGTTTTGCAAGTAGTTCAGCTCCGCATAGCTCTAATCTTGGTAATGATACTGATTTGTTGTATGGTACTAATTTAGTTTTCGCCGCTATCAATACAACTGAACACTGAAATTCCTTAATAACCCTTGCGTATAAAACTGCAGCGTAAGCTTTTGTCGACGCGTCGCAGTAGCCATGAATTTCGAATTTGACTCCCTGTGACGTTCCGATCCAGCGTGGGATTTTAATATCATTAATGTTGTTGATGTCTTCTTTCATTTTAAGCCACTCCATTTTAAGTTTGCTAGGTAACTCGTCATCCCATTTTAAATTTTCGCGCCACACAGCTTGGAATAATAATTTTAACTTAGTAACTACCGGGGCTATCCAACCCAAAGGGTCAAATATTTTGGAAATCTCGGCTAATAATTTCCGCTTAGTGATTTTAGTGACTGGTTGTACGTTAATATTATGTTGAAAAGAAAATTGATCTTCGTTTGTGTTCCATTGAACTCCCAATGTTTTTGATGACGAATCGAATTTAAAGTAATACAAGTCGTTTGAATGATTAATATCTTCTCTGAGGTTTTTTAATAGTTGGGGTTCATTTGACGACCACTTCCTTAAAGTAAATCCTCCTGCTTTTAATAACTGATTCAACTGATAAATGTGCTTCTGACCTTGAAATATATCGTCACACCCATGGACAAGGTCATCCATGTACATCGATTTTTCGACTATTTTTGCGGCCTCGGGATAATTTTGTTTCTCATCAGTGGCCAAACTTGAATTGAAGGTTTGGCCCTTTATGCATTAAGTCATTGAGACTATTTCCGGAAGTTGTTTTTGCTGATGCGTTGAATACCACCCGAACCTTTGTAGTGCTAGATTCTGCACTGAGCACTGCGTGATGGGGTAGGTAGCACTGTGTATTTGATGGGTCGTTATATGATATCTTCATATGATTTAAATCAATGTATTCCTTCATAAAATCTTCATACTGTTTAGTTAATTCGAGCCGTTTGATAAGTGATTTTTCCAAATTATTAAATTGTGCAACTGCTAACGCTTTCGATGATCCTAATTCCTTCTCATATCCCTCTCTCATAGGTATTCTTACTTCATATCTTCCGTCTGGCCTACGTCGTGTGGTTTCTTGATAATATTCAATGCATTTCTGATCTTCTGAAGATAATTCGGGCTTATCGCTGATATCTTCTATCTCCCAAAAGTTTTTTATATCTTGTATCTGTGTTAAGATGACGTTACAGTGGAATGATTGTATTTTTTCCGCAAAGTAACCACCCTAACTGTGTTCTTTGTGCGAGTGGTTCATACTGACTTCTTCCCCTTATTAAACCCTCTTGCATGATACTGGAATAGATATCTGCCCCTAAGAGTAAATCGACTGGGCGACTTATATAGAACTCCTTGTCTGCTAAATCGATGTTGTAAATATGAGACCAATTTTGTTTAGGTAATGATGAATTTGGAAGATTTTTTATTAATTGATTCATTATAAGCACCTCGATGTTTAATGAGAAATTGTTATATATCGATTCGATAGTTATATTAAGTTTTCCTTTGCAGTTACTTTCGTTTTCTCCGACTCCAAAGATAACACCCTTACAATGCTGACGTTTTAAACCAAGTTGTTGAGCCGCGTGTTCAGTTATAAGTGATATTTGCGACCCTTGATCGATAAGGGCACGCATGATTTTGTATGATCCGTCGTTTGCTCTTACTTTAATCATTGCTGTGGATAACAAAATCTCTGAGGCATTTTCTTGCGTAACATGCGATGTTCTTACTTGACTATCATTTTGCTGATTCCGGTAAATCGGTCGTATGTTCGAACTAGCTGGATTTGAGGTCGTCGGCCTCCGAACTGTAGCGTCATGTATTAATGTATTATGGCAATCTCCACAAATGCGACAACGGCGTACTGAAAAACATGGTTTACCGTAATGTGAATACAGACAATTTTTGCATATATCTAATCTTGTAAGCGTTCTTAGTTTCATTTCATTTGATTGTTCTATAAATTTTTGGCAACTGAATAAACCATGATCTAATTTACACAATGGGCACTTGATAATTGGAGCTGTGACATGATAGGATTTATTAAACTGTTTTGGCGATTGGCTGTTGCGGTGATAAGTGGGATACTTGTTATAAGCGTTAGCGTTCATAGCGTGAGGCTTTTTAGGGTAGCCAGAGTAGTTGTTTGAGTTTAAATAGGTTTCTTTCTGTGGTATATCCTGCTTTCTTCTGGATTGCTCAAGCATCGTGAATTTGTTCTCCAAGAATTCTAACAGTTCTTGTAAATTAGGTAGTTCTCTCGGCTGTTTTAATGACTCGACATAATCTGCATGGGTTTCATTATCTAATTTTTGTGCAAGGATATGGACTATTATTGGGTCCCAAGTGCTTATATCCACACCTAAGTTCTTAATAGCATTAAGGCTCTCCTTTGTGGTGTCATGAAGTTTCTTAATCTGAATTAAAGATTGATGTTGCAAATTAGGCAGATTAAGTATGATATTAAGATGAGAGGAAAAAATTAATTTCTTGTTTTCATATCTATGGTTTAAAATGTCCCAACACGTTGTATAATTTTCAGAGCTTATTTGTAAGTGCTGAATTAACCGTTCTGCATCGCCTCTTATTTTACCTTTTAAATATTGCATCTTTTGCGACTTAGACAATGATGGATTGAGATGCACAGCTTCCATGAAAAGGTTTTTAAATGACACCCATTGATGGTAATTGCCTGTAAAGACTGGAATATCTATCTGTGGCGTTATATATTCCCTGTGCGAAACTGACCACAACTTTATATTAATTTCTTCTTTCAGTTTATTATATATATTTTCATGATACGTAAACGACTCTTCGTAGGATTCATCTTCACAATCTACAATAGCCTCTATCTCCCAGTGAAGTGAGTCGATAACCGACCAGCGTGATTGCAATTGTTTTAGCGTGTCCTCAAATTTCCATTTTTCAGCAATAGTATCTATATTAATGCCCTTTACGGTTCTCATGAGTGCTTTAAAATTAATTGATTGTTTATTTAGCATTTCATCCAACCTGCTGAACGCTCCTGTTGATCGTTTATTAATGATATTTGAATAAGTAGCCTCTCTGTACTTTTCTTCCATAAAATCGCCCTGTTGCTGTAACCCACCTGATCTGGTATTTCCCGCTCTTTCGCTCTGGTTGCATGGATTCGGAGTCTCTGCTCTAGCCTGCGACGTACTTGGTTTATCATTGCTAGCGACACTCAACTGATCATACACACTCCTTTCCGTTGTTTCCCCTGCTTGCTCTGATGCTAAACGATTTAAATAGTTTTTGATTCCCGAATATAGCTGTTCTGCCTTGTCAAATTCCCGACGAGCGAAATAAGGACGCTCTTTATCCTCATACGGAATTAAGGATTTATGATTGGCAAGATACTCTATCCAATACGCTTCTAATGTTTCTAACTTCCGCTTGATATAGGTAGGGGCAGATTTTCGATCTGCTCCATCCTTTTTAATATTGTTAAATAGTTTTTCCATGATAGACAAAAGTTCAGATTGTGCATTGTAGATATCCTCCATTGTTAAAAAATACTGATATTGATATTAATTGAAATAATTGGAAAGATCTTACTTCGTATCCGCCTTCAGTTACTCCAAACCTGATATTGATATTTCGTTTTAGTCCAACACTACCCAATTCCGTCACTGGTTCACCACGAGTTTTTAGAGTTTAATTTCCAAAACGCGAGGTCCCGCTACGGAGCTCGATGGACCAAAAAATGTGCGGGTAAGTGTTGGTGATAGTTGATAATGATAATAATAAAACACGAGTCCACAGATGATAATAAATATACTGATAAAATTAACAAATTATGATACAAATGATATTGATATGCGCGTCGCGATTGATAGATGATTTTGGACTGACTAATACGCGTTAACGCGGTTCGACCTAAAACTAACTATTGCTGACAAAGGTGTTCGAGTGCATTGCACCGAACACCCCGATTCGTTTGATCCACGACTTTTGGGCCACCCTGTATATACACACACACATACATACACATATACACATATTAAAAAACATACATATATCATTACTTAGTACATACAAATACTGTAAAACGAATATTATATTATAATAAGTATATATTCCATTAAATATTAATAATATGTATATATGGCGAACGTTAATACGACAATAGAAATATTTGACCGATGTAAAAGAGTAAGACAAACTATATGTATTTGTATTGTTCAGTTTTGATGGTATAAAATAGACTATATTTATATAGCCACGTTGAAATATATTCAAATAATGACATAAAAACTTCTCACTCTCACTATTTCTCACTCGGTCACATAATCTAACATTACAAATTTTTCTGAAGGACCTCATCTCTACTGCATTCACTCTGCTCTCATGCTTCTTCTGCCACACCCAACATTCGCTGCGTAGGAATAAGAACAGCATCATGTACAGCCATTCGTTTGACTCGTCATTAGGATATTAATTGCTCCATTTACCGCATAACCCTTTTAGAATCTTCTTTTGATGTCATCATCACACTTTCTTTTACCATTAATCTCAATCGCGCATTCTGTCATATTCTCTTCTCTTTCAAAAACCATGGTTTTGGTTTTATCCACATCTCCCACATTCCCTTTCTTACATCATCCCTTGCATCTCTTCTGCAGATGATTCAAGTAGCACTTGATCGTCAGCTTACAAGAGGCATTTAATGATGAATATCTGTCAAACAGTCATCCATGAACAAATTGAAGAGCCACGGAGAAGCTACACATCCCTGTCGGACACCCCTAGAGATTCCGAACCAGTCAGTGTTTTTTCCGTTTACTCTTACACATGTACTAGAATCCTCATAGAGTGATATCAATGCACATATAAGTTGACTCCCCAAACCGAACTTAAATAACACCTCCCATAAACACTTTCTTACCACCCTATCATACGCCTTCTCTAAATCAATGAAGGAGCAATACACCTTTTGGTTCTTAGCTAAAAACTTTTCGGTGATGCTCCTTGGACAGAATGATTTGATCCATACATCCCAATCCTTACCTGAATCCCGCTTGCACATCCCATATTTTCTCATCAGTTTCATTCATCACTCTTTCAATCAATACCTTTGCATATGTAGTGATGCCGTGTAGTGTCGGCTTAGAATAACACTACCCCATTTCTTCCGGTGCGTGTACGTAAGAGGTGACTAACGGTATTATGGCTTTTAAGGGATTTTTGGGCGATGCGGTTGGAGACCCATCACCAACAACCTTTATATTGCCATCTTTTCCCCACACAACTTTCCTAAAGTGGCTGAGGAATTTCTAATTCCTTAGCTCTGGCTACCCCTTCTAGGGATTTTTAGCCGTGAGTATATTTATGTACCTTTGCATACAATTTACCAACAATGCTGAGTAAGCTGATGCCGCGGTAGTTTTTAGCCTCCTGGTGTGGCCCCTTTATATAGAGGCACAAACACCGCCTTGCACCAGTCTCGTGGAACTTTGCCACTAGACCAGCATTTTTAGAAAAGGAAGTACAACCAAGAAGCCAACAACCCATAACCAGCCCTCAGCATTTCGATAATAATCCTATCATACCCTGCCGCCTTCCCTTCTTTCATACTTTTCATTGCTTTCATTATTTCTTCCATACTAATCTCACTGTCACTGAAATCACCCATCTCTTTGTTCCAATCAATATTACTGTCGATTGGCGAAGAAATGGATGCATACTCTTTTTCAAACAGTCCCTCAAAATAATTTTTCCATACCCGTTTCATGCTACTTTCATTCGTCACCAATCCACCCTGTTCATCTCTTATTCCACTCACTCTGTGTTTTGGGAAACTCCCTTTTTTTCCGGATATATTTCCAGAAAAACTTTTGTTAACCCAACTTACAAAAGTGTCTGAAGAATTTCTTATTCTGAAGCTCTAGCTATCCCTTACAGGGATTGATAGCCTTGAGTATATGTTTATGTATGTATGTAAATGTAAAACTACTGCGGAATGAGCCTTCTCTGGTTGTCGGTAAATTATATGGAAAGGTTATTTAAATTATGATTATGATTGAAATAAATGGAATTGATGAGAAAATTTGGGAAATGCAAGTGGGATTTAGAAAGGGAATGAGACGAATGGATCTAAGCATCTCTTTAAGGTGCATCACTGAAAACCTCTTCGCCAAGAACTAAAAGGTGTATTTGCTACTTCATAGATTTTAAGGCGCATGATGGAGTGTTTAGAAAGTATTTGTGGGAGTAGAAAGTATTTGCTGTCTAGTGTCGGCTTAGAATAGCACTACCTATTTCTTCCAGTGGGTGTACGTAAGGGGCGACTAACGGTATTGGGGCTTTAAGGGATTTTTGGGGGATGAGGTTGGAGACCCGTCACCAGCAACCTTTATCATACCATCTTTTCCCCACTTAACTTTCCAAAAGTGGCTGAGGAATTTCTAACTACTTAGCTCTGGCTACCCCATCTAGGGATTTATAGCCGTGAGTATGTATGTATGTAGTCGTGGGAGGTGCAGTCCATGTTCGTTTGGATGAGTCATATATTTATGCATGTGTTGGTATCACTCTATATCGATTCCAGTGCATGTGGAAGAGTGAACAATGAAAACACGGATGGTGTCCAACAGCGATGTGAAGCTTCTCCGTGACGCTTTAATTTGTTAATGGTTTACTGATTTACAGGGTACTGTAAAGGTGACTATGGACTGAGAATTGATGGATTCATTATTAAATGCCTCTTAAACGATCAGGTGCTACTTGCATGGTCGGTTAAAGAGTTGCAAGAGATGATGAATATTGCATGTGTGTCTTTTGAAAGAAAGGGAATGAGGTTCAATGTGGACTAAACCATAAATCTAGTTTTTGAGAGAGAAAATAATGTGATACAATTCTTCTCGTCGCGATGCAAGCAGAATGTATATAATGTATGCATGTATGTAATGTATGCAAGTAGATATCATATAATTGTCAAAAATGTTTTTAAATATAGTCCTATTTTCAATATGTAAAGTTGTATACCCGCAAGGGTCAAATGTGTATGGATACAATTGTACAATAGAAGATCTATGTAAACTGCACCCACATTTACGACTAAATAAATGGTTTTAATGGTTTTAATGCACCCGAAGAAAGCAAGAATGTGTGATTGAAATAGATGGTAAGCAAATGGAACAAGTGAAAGGGTTTGTACATCTGGGAAATTTGTATGATTAAGACTTTGAAAGAAGAGTGAAAATGGGAAATGGGTAATGGGGAACTTGTTGGAGCAATGAATAGTCCAATGACTAGTCATTAGGTGTCTGAAAAGGCCTAAAGCAGTGCATGATTCTGTTCTCGTTCCCTTCGCTTAGGTATGGCAGCGATTGGTGGGTGTGACAGAATAAGCATGGGAGCAGAGTGAATGCAGTACAAATGAAGATTATTATTTATTATTATTATATGTGATCGAATGAGAAATAAGGTGATTCGTGAAAGTTGTGGTGTGAAAGAAGATAGAAAAAGGAATGTTTAGATGTTTTGTAACATAGAGATCAGTATTGCATGGAATACGAGTAAAATGGTGAAAGTGATTTATTAGAGCCAACGTGGATGGTAATGTTAGTATAATACGACCTCGAAGGACACATTGAAATCGAATGGAGAATGTTCTTTAAAAATCCGGCGTCCGAAGTATGACGAATAAAAATTTATAAAAAGATTGGTGTATGCTGAAGAAGCTCGAGTGGTTTGCCAGGATCGTACAAATTGATAGTCTCTGCTTTCCCCAATGAGAGCTATTGGAATGAGTATTTGTATGTATATGTCGTAGGATGATTTGATGTTTAGGTTTTTTGCAAAAAACCTAGGGATTTTGCAAAAATCCGGATAATTAGACAACGGTTATAATATTTTCTAATCTTACTAGGTTTTTTGCAAAAAAACTAGTTGGTTTAGTACAACGAATACAGATACTCTAACGAGAAGAATGCTCACTCCATACAATACGTATTTTTGTTAGTACCTGCGACAAGTGGTCAGATGTCGCTGTAGTCTTATTTTGGAATGGCGGGAAATTTTAAAAATCTACCATTACCGATGTGGCGGGAAATTTGAAATTTTGCAATACTTTTCTAGGATCTTGATTGATACTGAAACATTCATTTAATTTTATTTCAAGGAATAAAAGCTAGGTATTGGTTTGCTTTTTTTGCTTGAAATAAAATGAATTCATATTGAAGGAGATAAATAAAACGAAAAGTAAAATTTCAGGAGTTTTTTAATATTTTAATTTTTTTAGCTAGACGTTTCTTGGCGTGTTCGCTAGATAATTCTCTGTTCTGCACTGTGCAAAATCTTTTTATCATTATTATTGAAACCGAATTCTGTATAATTTTTATATTCTCAGACCTTTTATTTTACATTTTTTTCTAATAATTTTATGCAATTGTACTTTATTTTATCCTCATGGTCATTTTCTTTTAAATATTTTTTTATTAGGTTAGCAGATTCTTCAACACAGGCTACAAAGCTATGGTTAGCATACTGAAGACTATGCTTGCCACCTACATATTCTTTAACATACATACATACATACATATACTCACGCCATACTACTATACAACTATAGCTTACTCTAATTATGAAACTGTTTGTATTATATCTGTTTGCATTTGACACTGTCTTCTAGATGAAGAGGTTTAGGTTCGATTCCCACAAGGGCGATTGTTCGCCTAACCCTTTGATTAGTTTTGAATCAAGTAGTTAGGTGAAGTAACAACTCAACTATAGTATCTTTATTTTTATGGTAAATAAAACTTTATAATGGGTTGTTTCTGAACCTGAACATTGTACTCTTAACTTAACTCTTACAGTTGCTAAATAATGAAATATGCATAAGTATTTTTACTCACCGGCGATACAAGTGAGACATTATGCAGAAAATATCAATGCAAACGAAATTCAGGGTCAATATCTCACTTCACAAAGTGTCTCAGTCAAACCTGGCACAAAACACGACGTAAATCTTGAAACACGTATCAACTCAACGTATAAGTCAGCAGAGGAGAAGTATCGAGAAGATGAAGAATATTGGAAGACAGAAAACTTCACAACCAATAAAAATAAAATTCAAATTTCCGAGTAACTTAGGTGCAAAAATATTATACCAGCTCAAAATATTAATACAACCAGAACTTCTACCATTTTCTTCATGTATGAAAAAGACGCGACCAAATTCAAAATATGTCAAGTAATTATATTTAGCTCATAATTATATACCTAAATTCAATTGGTTCAATTAATTAATCAGAGTTTTAGTGAGTTCAGAACCTAGAAGTTTACTACCATTTTACTGTTTTACCAGCATTGGTCACACTTCAACTGGATCAACTACCATACATTTGTCAATGTGTGTGTGTTGTGTCTGTACACGCGAGTGAACACCCCCTGGTTTAGTATGACTCCGAAACGAAATGTCGGTTTTTATGAATACTGCACACTGATTGGTCGATTGCAGTGTCCCATAAACACGTCATCTCTGATTGGTTGTTCATTATGACGTATTTACTTCATTGTTCCTACCTACATTAAATTTTATTGTTATTTTAATTTTAGTTACAAAAAGTTACAATAGCATTGTCATTTCCCTTTATAACTATAACTATAATATAGCTATAATACCTCAATACTACAGTTTAAAACGTACTTATTTTATTGTTCCTACCTATATTGAAGACGTCCGTGGCTGAGTGGAAAAGTGACTAGGTTTTCGGTGTGGAGGTTGCGGGTTTGATCCCCGCTGAGAGCAACATTTATGTGAAGAGCATATGTGTATTATATTATATGAAATATATCGCTGAGTTAGTATCCCATAGTACAAGTGTAACTTATTTTGGGGTAACTTGATCTGTGTATGATATGTCCGAACGTGATTGTAATTTTACTCCAACAAAAGAATAAAAAAATTTATTGATTCCTAGTATAAATAATATTTAGTATTTTCATTTTTAACCTTTACAACTCTAGCTATAACGAATCAATACCACAATGACGAACCAATCAGAATAAGTGTAGGCGAGCAATCAGAAATTAAACAATCAGCATTAAAGAAGTGCAATCTTTCTAAACCAACTAGTTTTTTTGCAAAAAACCTAGTAATTTTAGAAAATACTATAACCGTTGTCTAATTATCCGGATTTTTGCAAAATCCCTAGGTTTTTTGCAAAAAACCTAAACATCAAATCATCCTACGACATATATAAGCGTACAACAATGTCACTTTGAATAGTTAACGAGTAATATAAGTCACATATGTATCATATCATATATTTGTTAAAGTTATTACATTAACATATTTCTTCCCGCGCATACATATTTGTTAAAGTTATTCCGAAAGTTGTGGTATCCCTGATGGAGATAAGGAGAGAAATCTCCTGTAATGTAAGATCGTATTATTCCTATATCACTGTAATCTAGTAAAGTTACGCCAAATTTTATTCAAAAAACATGATACTTCTCGAAGTAAAATTCTGGGTTCCAGTCTTCAGATGCATATTCTTGAATAGACCTAACACCTAACTCTAATGAACAATATAATATTTTTAGATTTAAATATTTTTTTGAAAACTTAAAAATACGTATAATGATTATTAAACCTATTCCTTTAAATTATATATATGTCATCTTTTAAATTCACTGTGTCTCATATCTGAATTACTCCAAAGGAGATGTTGTTACACTTTTATGTATTTTTTGTACTATGATGGTGAGGACAGCAAAATATTCGCCTATTGTTTTTTTTTTCTTTTTCGTCTACTATATGTTTTTCAAATACATATACATACATACATATACTCACGGCTATAATTCCCTAGAAGGGGTAGCCAGAGCCAAGGAATTATAAATTCCTCAGCCACTTTTAGAAGTTGAGTGGGGAAAAGGCGGAAAAATAAAGGTTTTTGGTGATGGGTCTCCAACCGCATCGCTCAAAAATCCAATAAAAAGCCCCAATACCCTTAGTCGCCTCTTACGACACCCGTGGGTAGAAAGGGGTAGCGACATTCTAAGCCGGCACTACACGGCAAAATTTTCAAATGTGTCATGAATTTTTTACATTTCTATGGATTATTTATCTGATCTATGTATTTTTATAATAAGCTAACACTATAATTTACTGATTTATAAATTAATCAATAATAGGATCCAGTGTTATGTTTTTGATACTAAACCCTAAAAATAGAAAAAAATATTACCTACTCCGAACCGAATATTGCGATACAAAGTGACAGAATGAAGATATTTTATTACTCGTAAGTATTTATATCCAAATTATTACTTTTTTATCATAAAATGCTATAATAAAGTTTTGCTATTTATACGATGACACAGCCCCGCACGGGTCAACACGTTTTTATAATGGCAGTTCAATCACGAAAATTATAAAAATGTAGAAGTATATTTTAACATATTATTATAAAATATTAACTGTCTATTTGTAATGCTCCTAGTATTACAATAGTTAGTTTAACACTCCAATCATCACGTTTATGTAAAGTCTTGCACCGAATAGTAATTATTTCTACTAATTGATTTGACTTCAATTTCAATTTCTTCTATAAACTTATTGATTACAATTTTTAGACTTTTGAAAGTGATGGCTTAGAATGTCACTAACCCTTTCTACCTACGGGTGTCGTAAGAGGCGACTAAGGGTATGGGGCTTTTTTAAGTGGTGGTTGGGCGATGTTTTATTTCTACCATCCTGTCCCCTATCAACTTGCAAATGTGGCTGAGAAGTTCCTAGATCTGAAGCTCTGACTACCCCTTTTTGGAAATTATGGCCTTGTATGCACTTATTAAAAAGAAGATTTTTATCCTAATATATTAAGGGCAAAACCAACTGACATATATAATCGACGCACGGCCGAATCTACTGTGTAAGCGAGCACTAAGAAAGGAATTTTAGAAACTTAAACCCTAAGAGGGTGAACACTTTTAAAACTGTGTTAGAAAAATATATTTTTTAAAATACATACATAGATACATATACTCACGGCTATAAATCCCTAAAAGGGGTAGCCAGAGCTGAGAAATTAGAAATTCCACAGCCACTTTTGGAAGTTGAGTGGGGAAAAGATGGTAGAATACAGGTTGTTAGTGATGGGTTTCCAACCGCATCGCCCAAAAATCCCTTAAAAAGCCCCAAGTCCGTTAGTCGTCTCTTACGTACACCCACTGGAAGAAATGGGGTAGTGCTATTCTAAGCCTAAGTGTTAATTATTTAAGTAGGGGAATGGAACAATTTTGGATGTTTTATCGATTGGTTGATCTGTTCAGTACCGATACAATTTTGGGATAATCCCGCACTAAAATACGACAGTGAAAAGATTGTGATGTTAGATTATGTGATCGAGTGAGAAATGGCGTGATTTATGATAGGTGCTTCGGTGTGAAAGATGATAAAAAAGGAATGTTAAGATAGATTGGGAACATAGAGAGGATGGATTAGAGTAAATTTCTGAAAGAGATTTATAAAGCTAATGTGGATGGTAATATTAGTAGAGGACGACCTCGGAGGACACATTTGGACCAAATAGTGCAAAAAGGCAGGCTTCCAAAGTATGAAAAATAAATCAGTACGTATGAAAAGATTAATAGATATAACAGATAGAAGCTAGACAGATTTAACAGGATCGTAAGAAGTGGGGATAGATAGTCTCTGCCTACCCCAATAGGAACTGATGGCGTGAGTATATGTATGTATGTAAAAGTGCGAATAATAAAAAAAAATGTAAAAACAATACAATATCACAATATCAAGAAAATAAAAATAAAGCCTGTGGCTACAGCTAAACCAGTTACCAATAAAGATTGATAATGTACTGTAATAACGAGTTCAATAGCAATATCACACTAATTATAATAGTCCCGAGTGCTCGTGTTAATCGTGACTCGTGACTGAGATTGGATCACTTGAGCAACACTTGATCACCTCACTCGACTTCACCACCTGTGCTGCTGAAACGCGCGCACACGTGATCAATTACCATGTGGTAGGTATAGCGGTGAGTCACTTTACTTATGTATGTCTGTAACAATATTATTATTTCGGATTACAATTTATTTGGTTCAGAAGCATGTACACACCTAAAATACAAGACATACATACATATACACACGGATATAATTCCCTAAAAGGGGTAGCCAGAGCTAAAGAATTATAAATTCCTCAGCCACTTTTGGAAGTTGAGTGGGGAAAAGATGGTAAAATAAAGGTTTTAAAAAGACATATAAATCCCGAAACGGGGTACCCGAAGGTTAACAATCAGAAATTCCTCAGCCACTATTGAGTAGGGAAATTTTGGTAAAAGAAAGAACGATTGATTGATGAGTCTCCATCCACATCTCCCATTAATCACTTAAATAGCCAAAAACACCGCCTTACGACACCCACGGGAACCAATAGGTTGGTGCTATTCTAAGCCGACAATAAAAAGTTGAAAATTAAGCTGATAAATCATTCGTTCTACCTACTTTAACTAAAGAGTTTACTACCTACTACGAGTACAAAACCATTCTTCCTTCAGACCACATAGGTAAAGGTCAGCAAGTCCTAAGCCTTCTAAATATAACCAATTTTTGACTGGACACTTTTCCCGCTTTCTCAATTATATACCTTGCATAGTTTGGCCTCACCACATATATCACAAGATTTACACCACCTAAAGTCAAGGCTTTGCCCTTGTCACTAAGTCACCAAGGCCGAAAACGCACATATTCAACTAATCCTTTTTTACTTCTATTAATAATACCAACTTGAATAAGAAACAATTAAAATTAAAATGACCGCTATTTGGGATAATGAAACTACTATTGTAGTAAATGAAACCAATCCAAGGTACGTGTCGAGTAAGATAAAATCACAATGATTGAGTTTTAAGCACGGTTTTAACGACGTACCGACATTAAAATAAAAGATATTTCGGTAGCTGGCCTGATTGACGTTGAATTGATTGGGCTGAGTGATCGTGTGAGACCAGCAACCAGTTCGTATTATGTCACATTTTGGGTGTAATAGTGGTTTTAGTGCGTTGGATGACGAGCCTACGACCTGGTGACCTTACTACGGCAAAAATAGCAAGGATTATACCTCGACATTGTCATACAAATCATTGTAGCGCGCAGACGTTTACTGACTGACGCATGCGCACGAGATGAGGAGCAGTGAATAGAAATATCCCGCCAAGTTAAAAGTGCATTTGTTTTGGATTTGGAATTCGTAGTTCAAAGTTCAAGTGAGTAATTAAATGTATTTTACAATTTTAGTTTCAGGACATTTAGCATACATTTTGAATGCTATTTATTGCTGTTGTTTTTTTCGATGTAACTTCATGTTAAGTTGATTACATCGTCAAACAATTACTTTTAATTGTTGCGTATAAACCTTATTGTAAAATTTATATAATAAACAACATGCAGGTACCTTACATTGAAACAATACAGAAACAACTCATTATTATAACATAAATTCATTATTTTCAAATAAATGCTTCGTAAGTTTATCTCTGACAAAAATAAAATATAAGATATTTGCCGATTTTGGTTTATTTCTTTAAATCGCAGGGCAGGAGTTCATGCTATGTTTTTCTCACAATACATATATATTCGTAAACTCACGCACATAAATATCAAAAGTGTGTAGCCAGTGCCTTGAAATTATCAATTCCTAGCCACTTTTGGAAGTTTCTTGTAAAAAGTGTTTTCTAATTGTTTTATGCTTCAAATGCATCTTTAATAAAATATCGTATTCAGTTTTTGCATTATTCATGTCACGTCTTTATCACAGAGGAGTAGAAATAAACATTTTCTGGACAGTAATATAGTTATTCGTCTTCATTGAAATCTTTTGATATATTACACATAATCTTATTCACTCACATTTCAAGTCCGTAACTTTATACGCTAAGTTTATAATTTTTAAATAGATAATACCTAACAGTACTAACATAAAAATAAATATACTACTCATTCAAATTACAGTTATGGCGAAAAGGTACAAATATACATACATATATAATAATATACACATACACCATTAGTTCCCATTGGGTGAGCAGAGACAAATAAATAAACGCCGTCAATATGTTAGGACACTGCTTGCAAGTCCTTTTAGGCCTGAATAATAAGTTTTGGTTCATTCTAATTAAGTATATTTTTTTTACACATACGAGTATGAATAACTTTAAAACTTGCTTTGAAAGGGTGTCGAAGGTGTGACCCCCAGAACCTACTACCAAGTAAGCCTACTAACCATAGGGCCCACATAGTTGTAAGAGAAATAAACTAGAGAATAAAATTTTGCTCCTATCATAAAGGTTTTGATTAAGTATAATACTAAATTTCTTCGTCGTACCTAGTTATATAGCAAAGAGAGTATTTGGTGGAGGTAGGTTCGCGATCGCGTCAAAAAACCAATAAAAAATATCCCTTATTTTACCCTTTCAAGTTTCAACCTTCAAGAACGGGCGAGTAATTAAGTAATTATGGTTCCCTTTTTGGGATTTCAGCCGTGTGAGTATATCTAGGTTATGTTTATAGTAGAAGAAAAATACGGATTCTATTATGATAACATTGATTTAAGCGATTTGTAAATATTGATGGCTCTATGTTTTATCTGAGCTTGTATTACACTTCGTCATAATGTAATGACACCAAACCTTATTTCTTGGAGGACTGTGTTTGCAAAACTTATATCACAGTGGTCTCAGTCTTGGTAAGGCTGATATTAATGGTTTCTATCTTTGTGAAAGTTGGGCATCATATATCAATTCAATTTAATCAGTATAATATATAGTAACAACAATGATAGTCCAATGGGTAGGTCACGCGCCCGTCAAAACAGGTAGGTGTGAATTCAAATCCCGTGTGGCGCCTACACCAATTTGTTTTTTCTAAAGTCATAGGTGTGGTTAGTTTATCATGGTTGTTAACTGTGAGGGGAAAAAATCGTGAGGAAACCCACATGGCTAAGTTGTAATTAGCCATGTGACAGATAATTCGTGCAAAACGGCAATAGGCCTGCCCCCTATCACGTGAGCACACTGTACAAGCAAAACGTGGGTACTCTGTGTAACAGGTGACGATGTCACGTGAAAGTTTGAGTCTTTGAATTTAAGATTTCATAGTTAACTTCTTTATCCTTACATTTTCACCATGTCCGTCTGTCTACCAGCGGCTATAGGTTGCCAGCCCTTGGGTCTAGAAAGTTGTTATTTGACATGAGTGAGTAGGTAGATAAATAAGTTAATGTAAGTATTTTTTGAAATTGTCTTTTTCTTCATGATGGTTTTTTTATCAAAATTTTACTTGTACTATCAAAATACAATTGCAATAAGTGACCTTAATTAAGTAAATGAATTTATTTACTTTATACACCAATATATCACAGACGGAAAGCATCGTTGAAACTTTTCATAATTAAGAAAATGTTTCGTTATTAAGAAACCTTAACCAACTGTTTAACATTTTGATTTCAAAATGGTTATTTTTCCTTTAAAACAATTGAATCTTATTGCCATTCAGTAGTAATAAATTATTTTTAATGGAGCTCGCAATTCAACGTTTAACAATGAGATCTAATCATTCTATCGACCATTACTCCACTCCCTGACGTCATCACAATAAATCATTATAGAAAGCAATAGACTAACATGGTACGTTGGTACGCAAATTCCCAGAGTCCCCTGTACGGAAGTAGAAAGATAGAAATCAAGATATGTTCACTGATAATCGGAGGAAGGGCAATAAACTCTTAACTTCCTTTAGCTTACAGACTTTAAACATGCGACATATGTAAACATTCAACTATTATCTTGTACTCATTATCTGTGCTCTCCAATTACACATGCACTCCTATTGTACCTTACAACTATAATACCAAACACCAAAAGGAGCTTTAACACAAGGAGATACCTACACTTAAATCATAGATTGGCGATAGGTTTGAGCTAAATCGCCAAGCACTAGGCAACCAACCTGTACGATGTCCACGGGAATTAATCGTATATTTGTAGCTATTAAAAAAAAAGTAAAAAGTAAAATATCTTTATTCAGTCCCTCATATTATACAACATGTAAATACAATAATCGCACAAATTACACACAATGAGAGCCAAAAAGGCGCCGACTCAGCATATGTACACTAGAGTTTTAGCTCATTCTTAGCCATCATTAAATAGCTATTATACAACAAGGTAAAGACCTACCTAATGTTTGCAGTAAAGTTCCTACATGGGTAGGCTCCTCTATGAGCGAAGTTCAGTAGATGGTGGTTATGTGGTTATTGGAGTGTCTTTTAGAGGAAGTTTCTGGAAAGACATAAAAGATAGCGATCATTTATTCTACTTTAACAAGCATCTAAGAGAGACTGAAGATCTTCTTATTCTATACCTATGAACACTCTTTATGTATGCATGTAGCCGACTCTTTAAACTCGATTTTGTTCATTTTTAAACGGACAGATTTAATTAAAAATTTGCACACTATCGAGAATCAGGAACAGTTTAATAATTTCTAAGGTTCATGTCATTAACCTGATTAGGGTCGCCAAGATTAAATAATTACAGATGATTCAGTACTAAACATTTAAAATTGCCATATATTTCCTCTATCGAGCAACCCACGCTTCTTCATGATTTTCAGTTTATATTAGGAATATTTTTTTACTTATTAGTTAAATGTACTTCAAAGGCGAGTTTTTCTGTTATTTAAGATTTATATTCATAGGTTAGAAACATTTCCTTGAATTTAAAAGTGACAATAAACCTCCCAGTTCTAACAATGTTCACCTTAATAATATCTTCCGCAGACCACGAGTTTCAAGATTAATGTCGTGCGCATATATGTCCATATGAAGGTTTTTGTTTTATCTTGGGTTCTTTTACGAGTCGAGTTGTATGTAGTAATTAATGGTCGTATGAGACAGAGGCTTGCCTTGGCCATTGGCCGCAGGCTTTAGACCAGTCCACAAAATGTGCTCTCATTATTCTTATTCATAGTAATACATGAGTATTGTACGAGTCCTCTTTGAAATAAATATCTTTTGTGATTGCTTGTTTTTTATTGGTAGACAAAATTATACTTTAACTTAATATAAAAACGCATTGCTTTTATTTGAAATGACAACTCTAGATACAATACAATATAGAAGATTAACAATTGTTGTGTAGTGTCAGCTTAGAATAGCACTACTCCATTTCTTCCCGTGCGTGTTCGTCAGAGGGGACTAAATATATTAGGGCTTTTAAAGTGATATTTAGGGGAAGCGGTTGGAGACCCATTACCAAAAACCTTGCTTTACCAAGTTTTCCCCAATAAACTGTCTGCAAAAGTGGCTGAAGAATTTATTATTTTGAAGCTCTGCATACCCCTTCTAGGGATTTATAGCCGTGGGTGTATGTATGCAAAATGAACACACAGAAAAATTAACTTGAAGATTATCGTCACAGTTTTAGCCATCTTAGATATTTACAGCATATTAGAGATTGAGAAAAAGTTCTTTGTGTAAGGTGAATTATCTCATGTGGTTTTCCATAGAACCCTTTAGTGGTATTTTGTTGCATGGTTTCGTAGGGAAAAGATAACTTAAAGAGTAAATTAATAAAAGCCTAACATTGCTATGTAGTATCTTGCTTAGGATATTACTTCCCCATACCTTCCCGTGTTTGTAAGAAAAGTAATGGGGCTTTGATATGATTTATTGACGATGCGGTTGAAGACCACTCACCAAAAACCTTACTTCACAATCTTTTCCCCCCTCAACTTTTAAAAGTGGCTGAGGAATTTCCTATACCGAAGCTCTGGTTACCCCTTTTAGAGTTTTTAGCGGTCAGTGATTGCTTGAGTTTTTTAATTAAATTTCCTTAGCTTGCTGATAGCAAACTGAAAATAAGGGTATAAATCAATTTCAAAACTTACATGAAACCCAAATCTATTAAAAAATTAGATAAGAACTATAAAAAAATACTTTTTTGTCATACACATTATACCAATTCTTCTTTTCTACATGTCTAATTTATCATGGTTGTTAACGGTGTTGGAAAAAATCGTGAGGAAACCCACAAGTAAGTAGGCTAAGTTGTTCTTAGCCATGTGACAGTGTATTCGTACAAAACGACGATAGGCCTGCCCTTATAATATTAAGCCTTAAAAGGCTCCAAAATCTAGTCGTCAGTCACAATCCCCGAAATATAATGGGTGAGTGCTATTCTAAGCCAAACTACAAATAAAAAAAAGTACAATGGGCCCGGTTTGGTAATGAGCTGTTTTAATTCCCTAAAATCTGTGCAATATGTCAGTTTATGCCCAAGTGTTTTGTTTTTTTAATCTTGGTATATGTGTAATAACTTTATCGTCACAAATGATGTAGGTTCTATATATTAAGCTTGCTTTTAGGGTTACACAGCTGAATGGCAAAAAACGAAACCCTTGCAGTTTTGTCATGTTTGTCTGTCTCTTCGTGTTTCCCAGCAATATGTTTCGGAAACTATAGGGACTATGTGGTTGAAAATAGTAGGATGTAAAAGAAAAAAGCAAACGTCCGACGTATGAAGAATAAAACATTAAGCACGCCATTAATTTCCACTGGGGTAGGCAGAGGCTGTCGATCACCACTTCGTACGATTCTCGCAAACCCCTTGAGCCTCATCTACATTCATCAATATTTCCATACATGCCCTTTTATTCTCCAGGCTATGGATGCTTGTAATTTGAGCAATTCTCTTCTTTATCAAAATGAGTCCTCCACGCTCGTCGCCTCTACTGACATTATCAAAATCATTTTTCAAAATTCTGTGATGTATAAATGCACATGTCTTTCTTACATACATACATACATATACTCACGGCTATAAATCCCTAAAAGGGGTAGCCAGAGCTGAGAAATTAGAAATTCCTCAGCCACTTTTGGAAGTTGAGTGGGGAAAAGACGGTAGAATAAAGGTTGTTGGTGATGGGTCTCCAACCGCATTAGTCGCCTCTTACGTACACCCACCGGAAGAAATGGGGTAGTGCTATTCTAAGCCGACACTACACAGCTTCTGTCTTTCTTCTATTTGTTTAGTGTATTGTTTTTAAGCATACGTAAATATGTATTTAAATAAAAAGCCGAGCTGACAGTCTGCTAAAAACCTAAAAGGTTTTCAGACTGTCTGGTCAAGTGTTGTAAATATTTTTTAAAACAAACAGTGTTAAATTTTAATATTTTTTTGAAATCACATTAGAAAGTGAAAAAATAAAATACAATGTTCGATGCGGTTGATTTCGATCGAAATTCGGTCTGTACAAGATACAATGAGCAGTTTTTGAAATATAAAACATTTTATAAAATTGCACACTTAATTTTAGATTTCTCTGATTTGATTTTTCATACAAACACTATGACAAACAAAGATAAGTCTGCGAAAATTGGCATGCTTCGCTTGCTATCCTATTGCTTATTTATTTTTGCTACTACGAAATCTTTACGAACAAGCCGACTCCCACTTGGCTAATGTTTTACACAGTTTGTCTTTTATAATTCGACCATTTTGTTATAATTATTACATTCTTATTGTACACAAGTATGAAGCTTAAAATAGCATTTATGAAGAGATTGATGAATGTAAACGAAGCTAAAGAGTATTAAATAGAGTTCCGCTAGTGTCGAAAATTTATTTCCTCAATTGATTAGTAATAATCCCCACATGATGTTTTCATGCAAATCAAAGCCTAATTATGAAGCTAGAGAGGTTTACCAGGATCGTACAAAGTGGCGATCAAAATTATCTGCCTACCCCAATAGAAAATAATGGCGTGAGTATATGTATGTATTACTTTCTGAGCCAGTATGTTGGAAAAAACATATTGCGTAACATGTAGTAAGATGAACATTAAAACATAAAACTTGATGGGCGGCACGTTAAACAAAATATTTCGTTATTTATAGGAAATACAAGACAATGAAGTTGATATAACAATTGACCTTTGGATGACACGTATATCGCAGGTTACAATAAAGTATTTGTTTAACAACACAAGTATTCTTATTATTTTAGTATACATAGTACAACTTAAAGTAAAGATTAAACATTCTAAGGAGTGTAATTCCATAAGCATACATACATATACTTACGGCTAATAATTCTTAGAAGAGATTGCTAGAGCTTCAGAAAAACAACTCATCCGCTTTTAGAAGTTGGTTGGAGAGTAGATTATAAAATTCCGTGTAGTGCCGGCTTAGAATAGCACTGACCCATTTCTTCCGGTGGGTGTACGTAGGAGGGGACTAACGGTATTGGGGATTTTTAAGGGATTTTTGGGCGATGCGGTTGGAGACCCATCACCAAAAACCTTTGTTTTACCATCTTTTTCCCACTCAACTTTTCAAAAGTGGCTGAGGAATTTCTGATTCCTTAGCTCTGGCTACCCCTTCTAGGGATTTATAGCCGTGAGTATATGTATGTATGTATGTATTATAAAATTAAACTGATGGGTCTCCAATATGATTGAATTCTAAATTGTTAAGAGCTAGAGCAGCCCTGACAACACATTAATAAATTGTACGCTTACTTTTGACAGAGCTTATCACCAGCACCCATATCTGTAGTCAAACACATAGTTCTGAATCCTTTTTTATGACCCCTACGGACTCAGCAGAAGTAAGCACGCTCATTAGTCAACTCTGTGATAGTGGAGCTTCAGGTTACGACGAAATTCCTCCTAAGCTAATAAAAGCCATTAAAGAACCAATCCTATCTCCCTTTACTCATATTCTCAACCTAAGTCTTTCATCAGGTACGTTTCCCCAGATTTGGAAAACCGCTACGGTTATCCCAATTCACAAAAATGGTGATAAAACAAACCCCCAAAACTACCGCCCTATCTCGCTTTTACTTGTTTTTTCAAAAATTCTGGAGAAAATTGTTAACAAGCGCTTGTCCAAGTACCTCGAGAAAATCAACGTGTTGTCCAATAATCAATACGGATTTCGGAAAAAACGGTCAACAGAGGATGCTGTACACAAACTCGTAACCGAAATTGTATCCCATCTCGATAGAGGAGAAAAATGTATTGGGTTGCTTCTTGATCTTTGCAAGGCTTTTGATACGGTCTCCATGCCTCTTTTAATGAAGAAATTGGAAAGTATTGGTATTCGCGGACAGGCCTTAGACTGGTTCCATAGCTACCTTACAAACCGTAAACAACGACTCAGGGTTGGAACGTGTAGCGATGATCTGAGTGTATTATATGGCGTCCCTCAAGGAAGTGTCCTTGGCCCTACTCTCTTTATAATATATTTAAATAATATCCACAACTTAGCAAATGCGAATATGGAGATTGTTTGCTACGCGGACGATACTGTTGCCTTGTTTCATGATAGGTCATGGGAGGAAACCGCAACCAAAGCAGAGGAAGGTTTTGCAAAACTCAAGGGTTGGCTGGACAAAAACCTCCTCTCCCTCAACGTGGATAAAACCCAATTTCTATGTTTCTTCAAAACGTTAGCATCCAGCCCTAAGGGAATCCTTGAGGTGAAAGCAGATCGTGCTAATTGCTCTCGCAACAGATGCTCCTGCAAGCCTTTGAGGAGAGTCAAAACAACAAAGTACCTCGGAGTGGTGCTGGATGAACGTCTCTCTTTCCAAGCACACATAGCTTACGTTAGCGATAGAGTCCGTAAACTGACCTATCTAATGAGACGCATTAGATACATAGGTGATGTTATAGTCCTACGTCTCGTTTACCAAGCGCTATGCCAGTCTATAATAAGTTATTGTATTACCATCTGGGGTGAAGTGGGCATCACATTCATGCTACAGCTCGAGAGAGCTCAGAGAGCGCTCCTGAAAGTAATGCTTGGGATGCCTTTCCTCTATCCCACGGATAAACTCTATGCTCAGGCGAATCTCTTAAACGTCAGACAAATTTATATCCTTAACACGGTATTGCGCGTTCACAGACAAACTCTAAATTCTCCAAACTATAGTGCTCTGCTGAACAAAAGGGTTTTTAGGGTTCCAATTCAATCACGAATTAAAACAACATTTGCTTCCCATCTCCCACCATTTGCCCTAACAAATACGTACAACAAAGCACTAAGAACATGTAATATCAAAGAACTCTCATGCAAAGCCTCAAAACGAATAATATCGGAATGGCTACTCTCTCAAACTTATCAGGCCACCGAACAGTTTATGAGGACCGAGAAGTAAAGTTTTAAATGAATGCAACTTTGTTATTTGAAGTTCTCGTTTTGTTCTCATCAAATTATCACATTGCCTGTAAGTAATTATTTAGAAAAAGTTAAGAACCTGCTTCTTAGTATAATTGTGTTTTCACCGCATTTTTTTTTTTGTCATCCTGCGTCATCAAGATGCTGAGCGATATGAGGTAAATGGTGGAGTCTCACCCTAAGAAAATACTCTCAACTCTACGTTCACACCGTGACTCTCCGAAAAGCTGGCAAAATTACTTTTGGACATCGAGTCATCAAATTTTTTTTGTGCTTTTTTGTTTTTAGTGTTCTGAGTACGCAATTTTGCTAGGACGGTGGATGCACGTCACGTCGTAAAAGGCAAGCCTATCGCCGCTTTGTTAGAATAAGTTATCAAGTGACAGAGCACAATCAGCCATGTGGGTTCCCTGAATATGTTTTCACTCAACATTAACAACTTTGATAAATTAACCACACATATGACTTGAGAAAATACATATTGGTCACGACCCAGGATTTGAAATCTGATTTTCTGGATGACAAGTGGTGGTTTTCAAACTGAGGAATTAAGGTCACTTTTCAACCGACTTGCACTTAACCAATATTTTTAAGTTTATAAAATGAATTAATTATTACTTTCAGGATGCTGAACGAACAGGACTTAGCAGTAGCGCGCGCTCTGGCGGCGGAGTCTAGAGATAACTCCCCGGGGGGCTCGCCGGGACCGCTACGGAAAACCGTGATCACCAATCTGACCGACAAACTAAACACTTTCAGGTACGTGTGTTTTTATATAGCGACGGAAAGCCAAGAAGTCGGTACCTCATGTCATTTGCCATGAGCCGTATATCAGTGAATAATAATATGAAAGTTTACCTGTTGACCGTTTCTTTCTCACGAATAACATTTGCCCATTTGCTCCGATCATACCCCGTCATTCTCAAGAAAGCAATTCATATTATAGATTTTGCTATCTACGAGGGCATCTCGCCTTTATTTGTATTTGTAATAGTAAATAAACATCTTTGTTAGTGTGCGCATACTTGTTCAAGAAATACGGTTAGCACGTCAAATCCCAAAAGTGAAAGAAAATGCAAATGAATTAAAAATAAATATAAAATAAAAAGAATATAAATGAAATATTTCGACAATGATTTTGAGTCCATTATAAATATCAATGTGAAAATGATGATGACAGTGAATATTATGACCGTGACAGTGTAGAAATGTTTAATGAAGGTAGTGATACAAGTTAATATAAGTTATTTTATGAATCACAAGATTTTTATTTTGTGTTTCGTTAAGGTTATTTTTTAGGATTACAGGTTTTTTGTGTTAATTGTAAGTTTACAGCTATATATATTTAATATTAATAATTAAAAGTAGAAGTTGCTATGATACCTTTGTTTTTTACCACTCCTAAAAAATTAAATATAGAATATAAAAATGGGAGAAATCTATAACTTGAATAAGGGTTGTTGAGGAACTTGTTATGAGGAAGAGTATGAGGGAGAGGATTTTTTAAAAATCGATTTTAAGGAAGAGGATGACGATGAGGAATCTGGCAAACTAAGAGGAAGAGGATACTAAAAAAGTAGAGAAGAACAAATAACATTACGCAGATTACACTATTGAACTTGTTTAAATGTTTCCACCCCTGTCATCTTTGAACATTTTGACCCGGCGAGACTTCTCTGTCTCTCTCTTACAAACACACACATTTCGTTCCAACAAAACTTAAGCTAATAAATAAAAGACGAATAAAGGAAAGAAAAAATCGACGAACAGTGCGAAAATCTTCTATCCTTTGTTTGTTTTACGCTTTTTAAGTAGTGTTTGTGTTCCCTACCACCGATTTTTTTACAAATTCGGAAGGACAAAAAATCTTGCCTTTAATCGTCTTTTATTTATTAGTAATAATCCCCACATGAGGTTTTCATGTCAAAAACATTAAAAAAAACTTAAGCTCTCCTTACTCTTAACTTAAATTTCTCTTAAAATATGAGGAAGAAGAAGAAGATTTTTTTTAAAATCATTTTTGAGGAAGAGGAAGAAGATGAGGAACCTCAAAAATATAAGGGAATTAATCATTTTGAGGATGAGCAATCGCCATCAAAACTAACTTGAATTCATTCTTTTATATTTGCTAACCGTACACACGGTCTCCTGTCACGCCTATATTGACGCGTATACAGATAGGTCACTCGCACAACTAAGGGCGACGTGCGCTTGCAGTTTGCAAGATCTATAGAAAATTTACTGTGATAATTTAAACAATCATTACGGTCTTTGTTGCTAAATGTCATTTTTGAGCCTAACGGTGAGGGAAACCTCATGAGGGCACCCATATGTTGTTTACTTAGTATAACAGTACTGTCCTACAATTTGCCCAATAGGCCTCTCCCCTTTATGAAAATACAGTTGCGTTTTTTTGACCCTAGGGTTTTTCCAAACAGTTGATAAGGTCTTGATGAAATGAAGTTATTTAGGATTTCGGTAGTGGAATTGGAAAACAATCGGAGAATTCACAAAGATAAAAGGAAAGATAATCACGAATTGGAAGTGCAGAAATAAAATGCAATGTTTCAGCATTTTTAACACCTCCAAAGGTAGATATTGAGAAAAAAAAATTGGAACCGAAATTTTGTCTTATTTTTTCGGGTTTGAATTTTTAAAGTGGTTTTTTGACGTTGCAGTTGGAAACCCATCACCATTTATACTTTATTTCTACCATCTTGCCCCCTATGAACTTCCAAATGTGGCTGAGGAGTTTCCAGCTCTGAAACTCTGGCTACCCCTTTTTTGGGGTTTATGGCCGTGAGTATATGTAATGTATGTATGTTTATAGAGAAAATATATATTTGATTACGTACTGAAAAATTACATCGGTGTTAAGTTTTCTACCTCAGCAAACTCACAGTTATATACGCATTTTTAAGAATGAGAGGTTCGTATATTCTTGGACCACAACCACTGAAAGATATATTGGTGGTATTCTAAGACGACTTTTCAAAACTGTGCAAATTCGTATGAATTAAAAAATTAGTTTGAATTCGAAGTGTTTGTACTAATACGTATTTGTAATTCATACCAACACAATGAATGTAGAACGCCACAAATAAAACGATAATTTAGTAACACGCTTGCTTTAAGAGAAGTCGCTAGTGTTTTCTAAAATAATTATAGTTTATTTTATATACTGTACTTATAAATAGCCGGATATTATAAGTTACTCTTTGATAGCCAGATCAAAATTTTACAGTTACTCACCGTTAACTATTTTCATAATGAAAGGTTTTCTAAGGCATTTTATATGATAGTGTAGACGCATCTTTACCAACTTCAAATGCATTTTGAACTTTCACAAGCACCATTATTTTTAGAACCAGCTTCGTATGGTGCAATAGTAGTTAATACGGTAAAGTAGTTAATTTCACATTAATACAAGATACTCTACTTCACTTGTCCTACGTGTATCGACGATTCAGAAAGACCAGTTATGCTTCTTCTAAGCATAACCCGAGAATAATAACCTTAAAAAATACCCAGAAAAACTGTAATTCAGCATGTCTGCCCTCCTATTCATATATTGAATTCAATATGTAATAAAATAAGTGACCACATAAATACAATTTATTTTTTATGTAAAGTGGCTTTTAATCACTGTCCTGAGATTGGCACTTTACTTTGACGTATCGCAATATCGATCCAACTGTAAGTTCGTGACACATTGACAATAATATCAACATAACCTTAAATATCTGCGAAATGTAAAAAAATACTCGTTAAAATTATTTAATATGGATTGGATTACATCTAATCTTCAAAAATGGATAATATATTGAATGGGAATGGCGACAAAAACTTAAGTGATAGTTTAAACTCTCTTGCATCAGATGATATGGAGGGCAAAATGAAAGCAAAGATTGCTTCCACCAGCAAAGAGACACCTGAAGAGATTGAAAGGTACGTGGACTTCTCCCTTGGCTGTATATGTATAATAATAATCGTCTACGATTTCAATTTGAAGTGTATTTTCTGGATATTCTCTAAACTTTTGTGAACTTTGGTAAATAATTGATATTGCTTTACATTTGTCTATTCACTATAAAACTCAATTCTCTGCCCATGATGTTGGCTTGATATAGCACTACCATATTTCCTCTCGTCAGTGCCGTACGAGGCAAAGCAGGGTGTATTATTTCAAGGGATAGATGTGTGGTGTAACTGGGAACTGACTGGACAGCTCTATCTCTGGTTTTACTATTAGTGCTTTTTCAAAGCTCTCTCTGTTAAGAGAATGCCAATTATCTGCATTTTGAGTAGTGCATGTTATATTTGTCTTAGTATGTTTTTTAGATCTACCTTTGCAAAAACTATTATTTTATTATCATAATGTTTGAACTATTTCTTTGTGTGAATCATACTTTGGTATAAGATCCTTATCTCTATAAAATGTTTAAACTATAAAGAATGAAGAATATTCTTTCAATCAAAATAGAGGAGTATTTACAGCAAAACTATGAGTATCTTGTAATAGGGTTTACACACTATATAAATCTGAAATAAATAAATTAAATTATGAAGATATAATATAAAATTTAATAAATAAATACAAAAGCATTGATGTCATACATCTCCATTAATTTGGCAGAAATAAATAAAATAAAATAAAATAAAATAATACTTTATTTCAAAATAAAAAGATAAATCTTTGTTTTTTGAACGTCAAATTTTAACTTAATACTAAGTTTACTTCGGATTCGGAAGGTGTTTTGTTGAGAGAAGAACCCGTAAGAAACTCGTCAACACACATCTTTTTTTAACGTCCATTACAATTTTGGTGTTAGCCCGGAAACATCCTGCACAGAGCCCTGATGACACCAAGCCACTTCATCATTAATGTAATCATTGACATTGTAATAGGCTTTCGAACTAAGATTTCTTTTAACTGCTGCTTTGAATTTTGTTTCTGTTAAATTTAAAATGTCCTCAGGTATTTTATTATACATTTTTACGCATAACCCCATGAAAGATGTATTTACTTTTGACAATCTGTATTTTGGTACTGATATTTTATTGTTGTCTCTCAGGTTTCGAATATGTCTGTCACAATTTTTCACAAAAGAGGCCTGATTCTTTCTTACATACATAATATTTTCATAAATATATTGACATGGCAGTGTCATTATATTTATTGTTTTAAACAATTCCCTCAGGGAATCTCGGGATCTCAAATTGTATATAGCTCTTATTGCTCTCTTTTGGAGAATAAATATGGAACCAACATCAGCTGCTCTGCCCCAGAGTAAAATACCGTAAGACATTACACTATGAAAATAGCTGTAATAAACTAATCGAGCTGTCTGTACATCTGTCAAATGTCTTATTTTCCTAACGGCATATGTAGCACTACTTAGCCTGCCAGCTAGTGAGCTAATGTGGGGTCCCCATTGGAGCTTGGAGTCCAGAGTTATCCCTAAGAAAACTGTGTCATCCGAAAATACTAACTTTTCATTATTTAAAATTATTTCGTTATCAACGCACCTAACATTAGGTAATACAAATTTAATGCATTTGGTTTTTTTACCATTCAGTACAAGATTATTGGAAGCAAACCATGTTTGAATCTGTGAAACCGTGTTATTCACCTCGTCAATATTCTGATTATTTCTTTCAACGTCAAATACTAAAGAAGTATCATCAGCAAATAACACTATCTCGGACATTTTCTCGACCATGAACGGCAAATCATTAATATAAACTAAAAATAAAAATGGGCCCAAAATAGAACCCTGCGGAACACCCATTTTTACATGAGTTCCAGGTGATATTGCATTATTGATTTGCACTTTCTGTGTTTGTTTTCTACACAGTACCATGGCCTTTTTTCCCCTAGATTTTTAGACAACCCATTTCTTAATTACCACTCTATAAATAGAGTCTAAGCAAATTATTCCTTCTTCTCTTTCTTGTAATATATCAATCACATAAGGCGTGAAGTGTTGGTGGAGTGTCCATAATATGCCATGAGTCCCATCCTGTATCTTAATTATAGATTAAACTCATACTGACTGAGCTACCAAGGTTGAAGTTGTATTTTATTAAAGACAGCCTTTTGCTGTATATCCCTGAAAGAGTGTTACATGTTCTAATTCTTCTGAATGTCACATTATATTTTCTCACCTGGTATTTGCATGTATGCCCATGCTTCATTTAGACATTGTTTTCTCAACATAGAGAGTAGGCCTTTTATCAGTTCATACAAGCCCTCGATCTTATGACAAATTATTATCCAATCATCAGTCCGGCCTTTCTCTACTTTTGCACTCAAACCTAACATCTTCACTTCACTTAATGAAAAACAAATGATTTCAGTAAAGACTTGGGGGCTAACACTCCTATACTGCTGGTACTAAAATTATCCTAATGTTTTAGAATCTCAAGTGCTACTATTTGTATTGAGCTACCAAGATTTTATGTACATACATATACTCACGGCTATAAATCCCTAAATGGGGTAGCCAGAGCTAAGAAATTAAAAATTCCTCAGCCACGTTTGGAAAGTTAAGTGGGGAAAAGATGATGAGATAAAGGTTGTTGGTGATGGGTCTCCAACCGCATCGCCCAAAAATCCCTTAAAAGCCCCCAATACCGTTAGTCGCCTCTTACGTACACCCACCGGAAGAAATGGGGTAGTGCTATTCTAATCCGACACTACCCAGAATTTTATGTACTAGTGTGAAAATTCTGCTTCTTAAATTATAACTAATAGATGGCCAATCTATGTAGTCATTTGGCATAGTTGACAGTGTATTCTAACAAAGCAGCGATAGGCCTGTCCCTTACGATCTGCATCAATCAAGTAACACAAAAAGCGGACAAGCCTTACCCATATCATATAAAACACTTTCATAGCAAAAACTGGTTACTCAGATAACATTCACGTTCACGCCGAATATCCCCGAAGGGGTTGGCAGAGGTACTAATACTTCTGAACAATGAAATTGAATTGAATTGAATGAAAAAACAACAATTTATGTATGTGTAAATTTTTCACTGCAAAGCTTGGGTCTACCCTTAATAAGCATTAAGGCAAGAGCCTTTCACATTTAACATAAGCTTCCAAGCGGCGATTATTTTACCTAATCCTATAATCAATGATGACAGCCGTGGCCGAATGGAGAGGTGACTAGCTTTTTGGTCCGGAGGTTGCGTTTTTGATCCCCGCTGAGGGCATCATTTATGTGATGAACATAAATGTTTGTTTCTTAGTCTTGGATGTTATTTATTGGTGTATTAAATCATATTAAATATATTGTTGAGTTAGTATCCCATAATACAAGTCTTACTTAGTTTGGGGCTAATTTCATTTGTGAATACATACATGTATGTAACATGCGGAAGTTGCGTTTGCAGTCCCGTCACCAAAAACGTTTATTAATATCATCTTTTCCCCAATCAACTTTCAAAAGTGGCTGAGGAATTTATCATTCCAAAGCTCTGGCTACCCCGTTAAGGGATTTATAGCCGTGAGTATATGTATGTATGTATGTATACATACATACATATTCTCACGCCGTTAGTTCCGATTGGGGTAGGCAGAGACTATCGATCGCCACTTTGTACGATCCTGGCAAACCTCTCTGGCTTCGTTCACATCCATATTTTTTTTCATATATGCTCTTTTATTCTTCATATTGCGGACACCTGCCTTTGATTTGTGTATAACATATCCGTATATATTTATTTATAATAAGGTGATTTGGCTTGCAATGCCCTAACTAAGCCAACTGTGATAAATCCCACAAAGTAAATTACTTTGTGAGAAAAATGATGTTATTATTGTGCCCCCAAAATTTCAAACCTCACTCCTTCTAATAAACGGACGGGGGCGTATACCCGAGGTCGCGGGTTCGATCCCCGCCTGTGTCGATAAGCAATTTTTCTTTCCTTTGTTTATTAGTAATAATCCCCACATGAGGTTTTTATGAACAAAAACATGCAAATTACTCACTCCTTCTACTTAGTCATTTTTAACAAGAGCATCTACGTAAAATGGTATTACTTGTCGTCATAACTCAACTATGTAGGAAGGTTTCCAATACTTTTTTCTTTATTAATAAATATGTTTTCACCATTCAGTTTGATACCTAGATAAAAAGAAGCTATATCTCAGCATTTTCTTTCGCCTTAAACAACTATGGAATAGAATACTCTATATTGCACATCATAATTAAAGTAATTGACAAACATATTCATTCTTAACGTTTGTACTCTGAACCAAGTGACATTAATGTCACTTGATGTTCAGAAGTGTTAGTACCATTGCCAACCCATTCGGAGATGTACCGCGGCATAAACGTTTGGCATTACATTATCAAGTATTGTATATTATAAAGTGAAAATTCTAAACCATAAATCCATAATACCCTCATTGCAGATATTAAGCTGTACGTCGCCCTAATTAACAAAATACTTAAGTCAGCCACCCCGATTAAAAATAGGTTATTAGTACAGTGACTTTCCGTGTTCCACATACGCGCAGGTCAATTATTTGCCCAATATTAAGTTCACGGGGTTTTTTTGTGAATTACAATATTAATATATTGCATATTACGTACCTTAATCATTCTTTATAAATATTTGTAACATATCTTCGAATCTGTTTATTTTATTATGATATTGCTGTTTACTGATTGTTGAATAGTTTGACTAAGTATAAATAGTGATAAATAGCAGTACGAATACGATTCTATATAATTAGAGAGCTTTTACTGGAAACCATATTGGCTAAAGTAGACACGTCAACATACATACATTCATATACTCACGGCTATAAATGCCTAGAAGGGGTAGCCAGAGCTAAGGAATTAGAAATTCCTCAGCCACTTTTGGAAAGTAAAGTGGGGAAAAAATGGTAAAATAAAGGTTTTTGGTGATGGGTTTCCAACCGCATCGCCCAAAAATTCATTAAAAGCCCCAATACCGTTAGTCGCCTTTTACGTACACCCACCGGAAGATATGGGGTAGTGCTATTCTAAGCACACTACACAGCAAACACTAGCCACGTCAAATACACATTTTTTCATGAAATTTTGATCAAAACCATGTCTGCCCTATCAACCATACATTACTAATGACATGGTCGCATATTTTAACAAGTCATTACCAAAATGAGTTGCCGGGTTCATTTTTAACTAGGACATCGGAGCAGATTAAGAACGATGACCGCATAAAGTTAATTATTTCAATTCTTTGGTTCCGCGAACATTTTATCGGTTTTCATACAATTTTATTCTCTTATCTTGATTTGGGATAAGTGTCCTTAATTAGTAAATGTGTGTTTTATTGTGGCTGACAATATTCATGTCATCCAAAAGAATGTCTTAAATGTTCGGACGAAAAATTCGGTTTCATTTCCTTTTTTTTTCATTACCTCTCTGAGTTTATAGCCTGAATTTCGTCAGTGTGTCCTAACATCCTTCGTATTTAGTGTTTGATTTGTTTAAACAATTAAAAAGTCTATTTTGTGTGTACCTACATAGTTTGCAAGATGCTTTTGTGTGATTTTTCCTTTCGTGTGATTATGATATCATTGAACGTCCAGTGACTATCAAAAGAAATCTAATAGCAAATAAAAGACTTTTGGAAAATTAATCCACAGGATTATCTCAAAGTTCGGACAAAACATAAAGGTAATTTTATTGTGTTTATATGTATTTAATATTATAAGTCTTTTAAAACCGTTCTATATAGTAATAAATTTCTTGGTTATAACATTTTTCTTATCTCATTTATGAGTGCGTATACGACTTTACGACTTTACGACATATACGACTTTAATCCTCAGTTGGCTCTACACTTTACGAGAAACATTTGTTAGTGTAGGTGTAGAACCTTACACTTAAATAAATGTTAATAAATGATAGAACACTTGATATGATAATTGACGTCTATTTAGTTGATCTGCTTATACTAGTATGATAAAATCAGAGTGCGCGGGTTGCAAAATTAACGGAAACGAACAATATTGGCGTAACTTGCTTAAAACATACTTAAAGTTATAAAACTGCTGACGATGCAATGTCGGTTCTACTGAACCGTACAGTTAGTTATATTGTTATAACAACCTCAAAGACTAAAAAATGTGATAAAGTATGTTTGTAAACATACATGTTGGATTGCTTACGTTACTATCAAACGAAATAGCAGTATTATGGTTGTTACTTTGTCGTTGTCGTATCTTGTCTCTGTAAGTGGTTACTAGGCGATTTGTGGCTGGAGACATCCAACAACAACTTTAGTTTACAAGCTTTTCCTCACTTTGGCCACTGTAGCGTGCTCGCCGTTTTTCCAAGTTGTACAATACCTATTTTACTTTTGTCCCCTTTGATGATCTAGGTAGTCTGTTTTTTGGTGGCAATGTTTTATAGTTTGCCGGTGACTTTATGAAGTTCATATATCTATTCAGAAATGTTGCTTTTTTTTACTAAAATAATATTATTATTTAACCGAATAAAACAAATATAAAATATGATGTCCAAGAAAACCTTACAATTGTACGCGCCAATTTCCGCTGAAAACAAAAACTTTCTATATAAAAACCAATAAACTCATCGTCATACTCAGACAACCAAATAAACAAGTCCTAATTGTAACAATAGGTTACATATCGCCAAATCGTCTACCATCGCCGCCGTGTATGCATACCGCGTGATCCGCACACAACCGCGGGCCTATCACCGCACTATCGCGCCAGTCTCTCCTCACCCGCCACCGCGAGCATTCCTCGCTCACTGCAATACTATTTCGCAAACCACTTCGCGCTCTAAACCAACAGTAGGCTCGCAAAACAAACATAAACGTTAAGCAACGCGAAACATTCTAATTCAAAGTGTATAACTGTGATGTGTCGGTAACAATGATGGCTATGGAATCTTTGTGGCGAGGGTCCGAAGGAGACCTCACCAGGACAGCAAAAGGTGCTGAACGCGTAGACTACAGACTGTCTCGCCGAAAGTCTTCTCTCACCAAAAGTCTCATTCCACAAGCATTGCTACATGCTCAACCAGACCTGCAAACTAAGACTCATCGGCGACGAAGATCTGGTACTTGGCCGTGAGTCTCTCATTTTATGATTGGATTAATCAAAATTGATGTTTTGTTTACAATGTTGAATATTTGATAACATGTATCAGTCATTGTTTATATTGTCATTGAATTATCTCTTAGGAGTCATCTTAACAACGTCGATACACATAAACAAAATCGTTCGTATCTTGCTTCCTGATTTGAAAAAAAACTTTGTGTATGTATATAAGTGAAATTGTGTCTGTACGTAAAAATAAAAAGTTGATTTGCTAATTGCAATACCTAAAACACAAAATAGTCAAATTATTTTTAACCAAACATTCCATTATAAGTATAAGTATAGCATAATATATCTATGTAAATATCCTAGTAGAATAATATGTGCAAGTCATACTCAGTAATAATTTATTAGTATTATTTAACACTAGTTTTGTCACATTTTAGGTGTAAATTAATATTTCCCAATAAGAAGATGTTAAAGGTTCTAATATCTTCACAGCTTAAACACTTACATACCCAAATATCATGGCTAAATAAGTTTAATGTTGACTAGATATACTACTATTACGAGTATCCTGTTACTAGGTTACTATATGCATGCTGAGTTTAACGTCACCTACACTTCTACCATAAATATTCAAATAAAATTATGACTTATCTTATATTAATTAAATTATCAACTATATACGAAAAACTATGTGTAGGTTTTATCCATCAGTTAATATAAGTTAATTACACTTATATTAAGGTCAAGTATATACAGCAAAATTGTCTTGTGTTTTTTTTTATTTTTATTTGTAGGGCTAATCTAATTAATGCCAATTAGTCTCAAATCATCAATAAATGAGCAGACCCATTAAAAATATACTGCAATTAAACGTTTAATGACTTCGAATCAATGCTAGTAAATAAATAAAATTTACGTCTCTGCTGGTAGTATTAAAATATCCGCTTTGTATTACATGCATATAAATGAATAAAGATTACTTTTTAGCTATTGTGTCTGTCTATTTGTTCCGACTAATTGTAAAAAAAAAAAAAAAAAAAATGTTTATTTGATCAGGCATATGTACAGTACAGAATTGATCAGGGGTTCCCAAACTAGGCAAGCCTGTATTTTGGGAAACCAGTTGACAGTTTGTATTTACACTGTTAATTGAATTTAATTACACAAAATAGATGAAAATTTAAGTTTAAAGGGAAGGAAAAATATTTACATGGAGGGTTATCGGGTTAGTTATGTAGGAAAACAAATTAATATATATATATAATATATTAAAAATTATAATAATAATAATAAGAAGAAGAATATGTTATACCAATAAGTTATTATATGCAGGAATGTAGAATACTTTCTGTGTCATCGTAATTTGCGTCGAGCAGCCACCTAGACAGGTTTAATTTAACTTGGTAGGTGGGGTCGTTTTTGTTAATAATACCTTTATGTGCCATTTTATTGTAAATTGTTATAAAAGCCGACAAGCCGTTTTGTCTAGCAAAAGTAGTCTTTACCGCGGGAACCACTATCTGGTAGACCCGGGAAGACCTAAGGAGGTTCAGTTCAGTAGAGGACGGAAGAGAATTATGCATTGAGACGCAAACCTGCTGAATATACAACTGCCTCACTCTGAGGACTGATGCCTCTTTATATAGAAGGTCCGTGGGGTAACTAAAGGGTTTTTTCAGCATGACTTTAAGTAGAGCGCGCTGGGATCTTTCTAGTCCTATCATAAATGTTTTTGCTGCCCCTCCCCATATTTCAATGCAATATGTGAGAAGGGATTGGCACAAAGCGAAATACACTGTCCGCAGGACCTTAAAATCTGCAGCGCCTCTGAGAAGTGACATGACCCCTATAAGTCTACGAACTCTCTTCGACAGGTTGAGTACATGCATTTCGTAACTAAGTCGCTCGTCGAGTATCAGACCCAGGTACTTGGCGTGGGGAGACCTTTTTATAACATTGCAGTTGCACAATCGGGGAGCTTCAGGAATCGCACCACACTTGTGCATTTTTAAGATATCAAGAGACGGGGGTTTTGAGGAGCTGGTCTTATAAAAGCACAGAAATAAGCTTTTTTCTGTGTTTAGAGTGAGTAGGTTGTCATTCAGCCACTGCTGAACGGAGGGTAAACTTGTTTCTGCCGCTGCTTTCACCGCGTCCCACGTAGATCCTTTATATACTAGAGCCGTGTCATCTGCGTAGCAAATTGTCCTGGAGGCTCCTAGGTCAGCAGTAAGTAAGTCGTTAAGGTAAGCCAAGAAGAGAGTAGGACCCAGGATGCTGCCTTGCGGAACTCCGTAGCTGACTTTTGCAAGGTCACTTTCGTGTGACCCAACCTTTGTGAGTTGACTACGGTTCTCCAAGTAGCTTTTGAACCAGTCCAGGGCCACACCGCGCACTCCTAGGGTCTCAAGTTTCCTCAGCAGAATCAAAATTGAGATTGAGTCAAAGGCCTTGGAAAGGTCCAAGAACACCACTATGCATTTTTCCCCAGAGTCCAGAGCCCTAATTATGGTGTTAGTTAACATTTTTGTGGCATCTATTGTGGATTTGTTGCGTCTGAAACCGAATTGGTTGGGGGCAAGAAGATTGTTAGACTCTAGATAATTTACTAGTCTTTTGTTCACAATTTTTTCTAGTAGTTTTGATAAGATGCATAGTAAAGAAATCGGTCTATAGTTAGAGGGATCCCGCTTTGAGCCGGCTTTATGGATCGGGCACACGACTGCGGTTTTCCATACATTGGGGAAGCGACCTGTTACGAGGCTGAGATTAAAAACGTATGTGAGGGGCTTTATTATTTCAAATTTGATTTCTTTAATTAACAAACCACTTATATCATCTTTACCAGGGGCGCTATCATTTTCAAGGTTTGAAATCATAGACAAGACTTCGTGCTCGTCCGTTGGAGATAAAAAAAGAGAGGAGGAGGGGCTATTATGTGATTTTACTTGTTTAACTAATTGGGCCTCAGTGGTATTATTATTCAACAATAAGACCGCTGGATCAATTCTGATGGGACTAACACTGGCGGAAAACTATGTAATAAAAAGTAACCAATTTCTCTTACTGCTCTCAATTCTCGTACGAAGCCGGAGCAGTCCTATAGAGGGGGATCAGTGATTGAATATGTCAGTTCAGACCACCATAATAACACCAAATTTTACATATTTTAGCAAATGACATAGAACCCTAAATGTTGAAAAATATCACTACCCTTTCAGGGCCAGGTCGGGAAACTGTTTGAAGGGTGATTCTTTTTCCTTTTTGTGATTCTTTTGAGTGTCCGTTGGGTCTTAATGCATCATAATAGGGATCCTTCCCTCTGGAAGTTAAATGTATAAGTTGTGTTTTTTGTGTGCTTACAAGAACGTAAAACATATGAACTATTGATCCAGCTTAGTTTTATTAAAATGAACAGCTTAATTAAAATATTAAGTATGTCAAAGTCTGAATACACAGAATATAAAAAAACACTATGTTTTTAACAAATGTGTGTTATTGTCGGTATAAAGAAAAATAATTGATCCCTACGCAATCCGCAGTAAACGGTGAATGCGGAAGTATTACATGTGCTGTAAAATTTTCTCAGATCGATGTCATATATCACGCAATTAGACCAGCGGCCATTGCGGTTGTATCGTTTATGTAACCGTGTGTGAGCCCCGTTCTGTGACATTTACTTCATACACTTGCTGTACTGTTATTGCGGTGCGGTATCACTATGCGGTTTTGGACTCGCACCGCGCCGATCAACTAGCAACACTATATAGGGTCATTTTTTTTATATATCTACACTGAGTCTATTTTGGCAAGCATCATTTGTAATTATAATATTATTATAATAATAGGTCAAGTCGAATTCGTGAAATTTCTAGAAGGATAAAGTGTTTCAGTACGAACTTCTACAAAATGGCTGAACTCATTTCAATAAAATTTATTTTATTGCGTTGGTACATATAACCACAGATAATTCAATACTATACTAGTATAACATGATATAACGATATGATAGTCCAGTGGGTAGAACACCCGCCCGAACACAGAAGGGCGTGAGTTCCAATCCTGGGTCGGGCCTACACCAATTTGTCTTTTCTAAAGTCATATGTGTGGTTAATTTATCATGGTTGTTAACGGTGAGGGAAAACATCGTGAGGAAACCCACATGGCTGAGTTGTACTTAGTCATGTGACAGTGTATTCGTGCAAAACGGCGATAGGCCTGCCCCCTATCACGTGAGTACACTGTCTAAGCAAAACGTGGGTACCTTCTCTGGACACTAGATGGCGCTGCCGTGTGAGTTCAGAAGTATTGGTATCTCTGCCAACCCCTTCGGGGATAAACGGCGTGAACGTTTATGTTATGTTTATGTAGTATAACATAAAATTGACGCGTGACGTTTACTTCACACTTCTACTAGCCTCCTACAATTTAGCTTTATATGGCTATGACTTTGGTAATATGCTTTTTGTGTGAATACAAATATGACAAGGGCTCATCGGTAACCACTATTTAATTAAAGGATTTTCTACAGAGCATAGAATAGAGTTCGAGATTAAGCTCTTATCGCTAGGATACAGATGTTTTATTTCCATTATTTTTAATTCATAGATACATACATACATACATATACTCACGGCTATAATTCCCTAGAAGGGGTAGCCAGAGCCAAGGAATTATAAATTCCTCAGCCACTTTTGGAAGTTGAGTGGGGAAAAGGCGGTAAAATAAAGGTTTTTGGTGATGGGTCTCCAACCGCATAGCCCAAAAATCCAATAAAAAGCCCCGATACCCTTAGTCGTCTCTTACGTACACCCACCGGAAGAAATGGGGTAGTGCTATTCTAAGCTACACTACACAGCATTTTTAAAAAACTATATCCAATCAATAGCTACAAATGGCAGAACTCAAATTTATTTACGACGTTCTTTGTAAATTGCATTTAGCTAAGTATATCTGTAAAGAGTCTTGTGAACACTTCAATGACGCAGGTGCTTCTTTAAAAATGTAAGGTGGCGTTTCATATACGGCTAAACGTTTTTCCTAGTGAAATCACAGTAGCAGTGATTGTGGTCGAACACGATGGGAATCCTGTTCTCCAAGTTTTAACTAATGGAAGGTAGTGGCGGTGAAAATGAACAGTCTAGAAAACCATTAGCGCCGCTTCATAGCTGTTTGAATTTAATTATCACCCATTACACTGATTAGGCTTGAACGGGTATATGCAACTTTGTACGCTCTTTTCTTTTTAACCGACTACGGCTGGTCAATAGGAGGGTTGTGGTTTGAATTGGTAGTTACATAACTATGTATGAAAAGTAGACCGCCGACAAAACATATGTCAGCGGCCCGGCGCCGGCGGGTTTAATGTGTATCGCGCTTAATAGGTACATACATACATACATATACTCACGGCTATAAATCCCTAGACGGGGTAGCCAGAGCTAAAGAATTAGAAATTCCTCAGCCACTTTTGGAAAGTAAGTGGGGATAAGATGGTAAAATAAAGGTTTTTGGTGATGGGTCTCCATCGGCATCGCCCAAAAATCCCTTAAAAGCCCCAATACCGTTAGTCGCCTCTTACGTACACCCACCGGAAGAATTGGGGTAGTGCTATTCTCAGCCGACACTACACAGCGAACATACAATACATACATAGGTAACACATGATACTTTTCAATGTGTCGTCGTCGGCTTTGTCGGCGGCCTGGCTAGCTCAGTGTGTGGTGCGCTTTAGAATTGCGTTACATACAGTTTATAATACATTGAAGATCTGGTCTTTCCTAAATAAGTTACTTTATATTTACTATAACTTTGTCACACTAAAGCGAAATGCATAGATAATAAGCAACAGTGAGTGTTTATACATGTCTCATACGCTTGTCAATAATCATAATTGGTGTGACTATGTATTTGTTTCCCCATAACTATAACTTTGACCATGCATGCTTTTTATGCTATTACGACTTACAGCATGGTATGGTAACACGTTTTCTGTCAAACTCAATAAATGTCCGCTTAAATTTAATATTATTTTATGATGCCATTATATTTGCTATGTAGTGTCGGCTTAGAATAGCATTACCCTATTTCTTCCGGTGGGTGTGCGTAAGAGGCGACTAACGGTATTGGAGCTTTTAACCCTTTAACCAGTAGAGGCAAAATAGTTGCCACCATAATTTAAACCTTATCTACCTTCAAATAGTGCTCAAATGCAATTAATTTTATATTTTTCTATACTGGTTAAAGGGTTAAGGGATTTTTTGGCAATGCGGTTGGAGATCCATAACCAACAACCTTTATTTAACCATCTTTTCCCCACTCAATTTTCCAAAAGTGGCTGAGGAATTTTTAATTCCTTAGCTCTGGCTACCCCTTCTAGGGATTTATAGCCGTGAGTATGTATGTATGCCATTTTTCTATGTACTGTCAGCTTAAAATAGTACTGACATATTTCCGACCATTGGCGGCTCACACGAATGTAACTGCTTTGTGTTGTTGTTGTGGAATGTTCGGGGATTCCGAAACTTCGGCTACTTTTTTTTAAATAATAGCCGTGAGGGTATAACTAAAACTATTACCAACATTTACAATGACATTGTAAATATTGGTAATTGCTTATGCGACAATAGGTAATATTGAGGCACACTTTCTTACCTCATCTTTATTTGATGTCACGGTTTAATATTATTTTGCCCCACTTTACGATTGCTTGACATCATTGTGCTAACTGTGCTAATGGTCGCAAGGTTATTTGTTTAACACTGACTTCTTTATCTTAAAACGTATTAGATAACAATTAGAGAAAAACTACCAAATTCAAGGCCAGTTTTAGGACCGATTTTGTTAGAATTATGCTTAAATATTTTCAATATCGCAGCCTCATAATCTCTTATTTTCCGATGCCTTCTTCAAATTCCACAAGAAAGTGCATATGAACATTTTCAATTACTAAACTTTTAAGTGAAATTACGTTAAAATTTACTATATTTTTTATATATAAAATGAACTTTGTAAAACTGTGACTATAATTCAATTAAATATAAGTATCGTTCGATTCTCAGCACTACAAGTATAATTCGAGTAGCTCCATGTTAATATGTATGTTTAAGTTTTATGAAATTACTGTCGCACGGCAGGCAGGCTGCAGGCAGTTAATGCTTGCGTGGGGGCTTAAAAATAAAATAAAAATATTTATTTTCGGACAGCATTAAATCCATTGTGTTAGTAATCTTAAAACTAGGTGTGTTGGTACTTATATTCTACTAAGGATTTGGTTATATTAATTAAGTGGCCGATAAGTGGACAATCCCCACTATCGGCTATCGCCTTCAGGACGCAGTTGCTGCTGCCACGCACCCTGCAACCTTAAAACAATTGAAGTAATTATGTGTATGATGAATATGTCACAGCAAATCAACGCGTTAAATTTCACATGCATCCATATACATATACACACGGCTTAGAATCCCTAGAAGTGGTAGCCAGAGCTACAGATCAAGAAATTTTTCAGCCACTTTTGGAAGTTAAATTGTATTTATAGATATAACCATAATTTTAGCCAGTTATAGCCCATACTGAAGAACCTGCTGGGCCTATCGGAAACATAATTTCGCTACTCTAAAGGCATGTTAGTTTATTGTGCCATATCATAGATACGTGGTATTTATGGCAAAACCTCCTCTTAAAAGTTTCATTCGCATGTCCCCAAAGTCCAAATCATACATATGTAGCACTGTTATTTAGTTACATTAGTATTATTCAATAAAAGCTTATGACATCAAAATTGATCCATCATTCATGACCAATCATTGTTACCACTAATCAATACAAAGTCAAGACAAAGATGATTTACATAATATACATTTGAATGTTTACAATAAATGTGTAAAATAAATTTAGAAACATAAGATTTAATTATAGGTTTCATGACGTTGTATAAGAACAAATAAAACATTTAGGGTTGGACCTCATCTGACAACGCGGGATCGCCTTTTTCCGTTGCCCTTTCTCTTTTTGTCGCTCAGCACTGCCTGATGAGATCCAACCCTTAGGAATCTCCATATCAATTATACATATTCTCATACGTATAAACCCTAATATTAGTTTGATTAGCGATATTACGAACCATATTGGCAGAAAATATATTTCTATTACTCATTTATTTTCTTTGTTATCCACATTGCCCAGGCCACATATGACTTGACTATATTATGATATTTCTAATGGTGATGTAGCAATTAATTTCACGTATAATTTATCAAATGTCTTAAATCTGTCAATGTATTAAAATAGGGAATCCACGTTTGCTAAGTAACATACATACATACATATACCAGTAGGGTAACCAGAGCTTCAGAGCTAGAAACTCCTCAGCTACATTTGGTAGTTAGTAGGGGAGAAGATGGAAAAAAAACTATCGTTCGTGATGGGTCTCTAACCGCATCGCCCAAAAACCACTTAAAAAAAGCTTTGCTAAGGAAGCAAGTAAAAAATTATGATCGGCTTAATATAACACTACCCCATTCTGTTCTATACGTATTCTACGATCATGTTATGACTTTGGGATGTAGACTAGAGATGCACCGAATATTCGGTTTCTATCCGGTATCCGGCTTATCCGGCCCTTTTTTACTATCCGGCCGGATACCGGATGGTAATGTACTATCATACCGGATAGTAAACTTGGTAGATTTTATAAATATAATCTAAATAAAGACACAGTTGTAATTGAAGCTTTTTATTATTTTAAACAACTTTAACTTTTTATAATAAACCAATTATTTAAAGTAACTTGGTGATAATACTGATAGTTAAAAAGTGTACTTATTTGTAACTAGTAAATAATAGTAATATTAATTAATTTAATATTGGAAATCCACCAAAGGTAAATTATGATGTATAAAAACAAGATTTTCAGCATTTTTAGGAAGCAAACGATTCCTCTTGTTTTCATATACAAGCCCAGCCTCTGAAAACAGTCTCTGGCTGTACACACTGCTACATGGGGAAGAGAGATATATTTGGGCAAATTTAACCAAAATCGGGAATTGTTTGGCGCTTGCTGCCCACCATGCGTAAGGGTCACTTTTTCGATCAAGAGGAACCATTTTTAAGTAAAAGTCAAGCTCATTGGCTATAGCAGTATTATCAGAGTCTTCAGTTTGATTGTTATCTTTGGCAACTTCATTAAAACAGTCCCAAAATGAATCATGAACACTCATGAAACTGCCTGCTCTTTTCTTCAATGGAGGTGAATCGCCTCCACTGCTGGATGCATCCTCTTCACCGCAACTCAGTTTTAGACCCTCCAATAAGAGGCTTTGGCGAGCCTTTTCTGCTTGTATTACCCCAAAAAAATTAGTCTTGAACCTGGGATCCAATAACGTAGCCAGGAAATACTTTAAATTTTCATCAAGATGTTCGAAGCGTTGTTGCAATTGAGTTTCAGGGACGAATTGCAATAAGTTAGGAACTTTGCGTGAAGTTTCTTCCTTTTGAATGTACCTCATCAAAACTGCTACATGTGGTATAACTTCTGAAATGCACGACAGACCTGAGCTCGTGATCTTCGTTATTTCCTCGAACGGTTTGAGGAGAATGATGCATTGCTCCATTAAATTCCATTGCTGAGGAGTCAAGTTGCCGAGTTTATTGTGGTCGGCTATATACAGAGAAACAGCTCGTCTCTGTTCTAGCAGCCGCTCTTGTAAATAGTACGTCGAGTTCCAACGTGTACTGATATCTTGTACCAACCGATGTTCCGGTAACTTTAACTCTTTTTGAATTGCCTTCAGTTTCTCTTGTGCTAATGCTGAATGATTAAAATGAGTTACGATGCGTCTTGCGGCATTCAGCATCTCTACTAAATCAGGTTGAGTTTTAAGTGATTCAGTAATGACCCGCTGGAGAGAGTGAATAAAACACCTAGCTGAATCGTATTCAGCCACTTGAACTCCTTTTACCATATTAGCCCCACTATCGTGTACAATAATATGTATTTTATTGAACGGAATATTCCACCGTGCAGCAATAATGTTAAGCTCGTTTGCTATGTTCTCTCCGGTGTGTCCCTGAAAAGGGCTTCATTGCCAAAACGCCATGTTCCAGTTTGAAATCTGGAGATATCCAATGGGCGGTGAAGCTCAGAAAACTTTCATTATTGTGGTCACAAGTCCATATATCTGACGTAATGGAAACAGCTGCAGCGTTTAAATTTTTTTCCATAATTTTCTTGGTAATTCGATCGTATATGTCCGGTATTATTTTTTCAGTCATATAAGTGCGACTGGGCAACTTGTACCTCGGTACCGCTTTTTGCATGAGCCTATTAAAACCAACTCGGTCAACAATGGATAGTGGTTCGTTATCCAACGCGATCATTTCGCCAATCAAATAGTGAAATTCCTGTGATTTCGAATCATTTATCCCCCAATATTGTTTTCGCTCAACAGTTTCAGCTAAAGTCAATTGCTTTTGCAAGGACGGTTGAGAAGCCGTGGTACAAGTACTTGCAGTTGAGCTCGTAGAAATAGCAGGTACAACACATGAGGACGAACCACCATAAATTTCGCTAAACTCATCAGAATGCTTGGCTTTCAAGTGGTTTTTCATGCACGAGGTTCCAGCTTTTTTTCCCTCTCCGCCACGTGAAACTTTTAGTTTGCAAATTAAACAAATAGCGTATTTAGTCTTTGTCTATCTCAAAATAATTCCAAAGCGGAGATCTTCTTGTTGCCATTTTTTATAAACACACTAATGACACAGTAGGTAAATGTTAATTAATACAAAACCACTAAGTATCACACGATAACACCACAAACTTATTTTATTATCTAAAAATACGCGAGCGTACAAACGAAATTGTTTCGTGCTGACTGACACGATAAAAGTGTCTCTACCAAGAACTGTGACCGCGCGAACGTTCACTACGAAACAAGTCAAAACCTGCACGGCGCGGGCGGCGTGCCGAAACTCAAAATGCCGTCGGCCGAATATTCGGCGGCCGGATACCGAACATTCGGCTGGTGGTCAGGCCGAACATCCGGTATCCGGTATCTGGCCAAACAACTATTCGTTGCCTCTCTAATGTAGACTGTCAATAGATTTTCACCCAATAAAATATGTATGCATGTAGTTAGAACACTCATTTATAAAATAACTTGCAGTAACTAGAACTTTTAACAGATAAGACAAATATCATTGTACGAGGGTGAGGGTGAGATTCCAAACAGTAAATCACCTAAATCGTTTGAGATTAATATAACATCCGATTAAGCTTCTAGAATATGACATCCGCAAATAATTAGCATGCCTAATATCACGTTATTGTAACAGGAGAACATCCTTTTGTAATTTCCTTCTAGCAAGTTGTTTATATAGCTTATATCGGGTTTCTTATTTTATCTGAATATTTCAAAACTTTTACACAAGACGAATGCTTCTCCTAGTATGAAAACTGGCTATGTAAAAATATTGTTAATGAATTTCTTAGACCACACCTCAGTGTTTATAAAACTACTAACTGACCCGACAGACTTAGTACTATAAATTTGCTTATGCCAAACTTTAGGCGTTTTTTCCGGTACTCTGAGTTCAATCAAGCGTGAATATGTATTTTATTGGTCAATTTTTTCCGAGATAAAAAGTATTCTGTGTCATAATTGGGGTCATTATCTAGAATTCTTTGTTAATTTCATTCATATACATTCTGCAATTGAGAAGCATTTTCACCTCAAACACACAAACATCCAAACATCTAAACTTTCACATTTATAATATTAATAGGATATCCTTCACATTTATCTGAAAACGATCAAGTCAAAAGCTTATCCAGTTGTTTTATTGTTCCGACGAACCTGCATGCTTTCACAACGGTCAGAATGTCACAGAAAGTGCAGGCGTCTGGCGCATTACTTTCACTGTCGTCGCACGCGCTGCCTCATCCACCGATACCGAATTAGGCAACACTTAATAACATGCGCAATACGATTGGTTACGCAACCACTCAGCTAAACTGTCACATTAACCTAATTTACGCTTAATTAAATAGGTAGCTGTGCTCGCAATAGGCCTAGGAAATCCTATCTCGCAATTATATCGATGCCTGCCCAGCTAGCACGAGAGACCTTTTAATTAGATATCACGTGGTATAAAACAGCCATCTCTGTCGCACTTACATAGCATCGTATATTTTATCTCACACTAACCGTCAGAGTAACGATAAAATAACGCTCATGCTAGGCCTACAGTGGTAGCACCTTTTAACTTCAAATCTCATACTTCAAAACTTCTCTTTCACACTTCCAAAGTATTGTATATCTCTTTCTTATTCTAACCAACGAGCTCACAATATAATTACGAGCGTGCTACAGCCCCTGTTAGATGGGTTGAAATGAGAGTAGAGTTTCTAGAAACGATCGAGCTTGACCATTTAAATACTAACAGGACGACGTGCTTAGGAATAATTTTCAATATGTAAGCAGATTTTATGGTAGGTACTAATTTTATACACCTATGAGGAATCATTCACTTATTGATATTGAATCTAAATGCAACCTCTGCTGTGTAGGTAGGTGTAGGAGATAGTGGAGTAAGCATGAATGGGTTATTGTAAAATTTCTTGTGGGTGGGTTCTATAATTCACACATCATAAAGTGACCCATGTTATGAAATAATAAAATTAGGTTTGTTTTAATAATTTTGTATCGATATCGATAACATTGGTAATACAGTTGAGTTAAGTGGCGAAATTAAAATAAAAAATTAAGCTATGACTAGAAATACTCTTGTCATCAAGGTTTCGCTAATTTGAAATCATGTCCATATTACACTTATGTTCTAGTTAAACAATTATAAAGCGCTCTATCACGTATTACTAGAGTACAATGCGATGGCAACGAGACGGTCAACAAACCAAATTAATGTCACCGTTAGTCATTCGTCACAATCAATATTCTGGCCAAGGCTTTAATGAGAAAATGGATGGAAAACTCAAAAAACTGAACGTTATAATCCTTGATAATATTTTTTATTAATCAATGTTATTTTGAACTGTAACAACACATTTCATTTTTATTTATTAGTGTTTATTTTTTTTAAATAATAACATAACATAATAACATAATATAAACGTTCACGCCGAATATCCCCGAAGGGGTTGGCAGAGGTAATACTTCTGAACATCACGTGACTTTGTCACCTGGTGTTCAGAGTACCCACGTTTTGCATGGACAGTGTACTCACGTGATAGGGGGCAGGCCTATCGCCGTTTTGTACGAATACACTGTCACATGACTAAGTACAACTCAGCCATGTGGGTTCTCTTTAGAAAAGACAAATTGGTGTAGGCCCGACCCAGGATTGGAACACTAGTCGCTTGCACGATAACCGAGTGTTCTACCCACTGGGCTATCACGGTTGTTTTTTTAAATCTTATTGATATTTGGTATCCATAGGATAATCTTTAATGGTCATATAATTATTAATTGTTTTATTAACTGCTAGTATGAATTGCTGCACATTAATATCTCAATAATGTTTGTCTTGAATTAAAAACATTTTATTTCATTAATTAAATAAAAGCATAAGCCATAATAACAGATTTTATTGAAATTAACGAACTGTGATTTTATTGAATTCATATAATTTAAAACAATATACCTGCACATAAATAAAAGATGTTATTAAAGGAAAGAAAAATTTCGACACTGGCGGGGTTCGAACCCGCGACCTTCGGGTATACGCCCCCGTCGCTCTGCCAACTGAGCCACAGTGTCTGACACTGTGCAACTGTGTCTGTCTGACACTGTGCAACTGTGTCTGCAACTGACACTGTGGCTCAGTTGGCAGAGCGACGGGGGCGTATACCCGAAGGTCGCGGGTTCGAACCCCGCCAGTGTCGAAATTTTTCTTTCCTTTAATAACATCTTTTATTTATGAGTAATAATCCCCACATGAGGAATTCATGTCAAAAAACATTAAAATATACCTGCATTTGGCCTAAGATTTTTGACACTTTATTTCTGCTTAAATGAAAAAATACATTCAATTATTGGAAATTTGTACCAAAAGCGTACTTTAAGAAATACAGTAATATTTCAACTTTAATATTTAAAATTAAAGTAAGCCAATGTCATTCTAGCTGGACGTAATAAATAAACAAGTATCAGCTCAAAAAAGCGTGGAGAGAGTCGTTATCTATCGGAGGTCATACACTTGCACTGGGCAACTACTTACATAGAGATAACAGAATCATTGTGACCGCATGCATGCCTCGCCTCGAAAAATCACCAAATATATATTAAAATTGTGCTTCTCAAATAGTATTGCCTAAGTTTTTTTTTGTAACACCTTGGAAATTGTAATATCCAACTGATTTCTTTATGATAGTGCTAATCTGGGGCGATACTGGTCGACGCAAAGCCTCATACAAGAATCTCAAACAACTTATTTATCGTACATCTCTTCCTCTCCTACTGAAATGGTGTGCCGAAGCAAAGAGCAATAAACATAGGAGTTGGTCCGAACAGCATAAAAAAATACAGTACATATCGTACTCGTTTTTTTCGACTTTCACTTTTACTTTCAATTTACGTTCCAACAAAAGCTTAGGCAATTTTTATTTTATATTTTGCAAAATAAAATTGATTAGGTCGTACTGAAGTTTCTACCTTAGTTATTTTCTTATTACGAAACAAAACGTGGGTACTCTAAATACCAGGTGCCAATGCCACGTGATGTTCAAAATTATTAGAACCTTGCCAACCCCTTCGGGGATATACGGCGTGAAGGTTTGAGTTGAGTTATGTACTTATGTCGTTTGTTACTAATCCTTGTTTCAATATTTTTTGCTGTAAGGCTTATTGATCTGATTTTCGCTTTCGCCCATTCCTAGCCATGATAAGGAAGCTGCTAGCTCATGACTAGCTAGATTAGGCTGAAGATAACCAGGAGTTTTAAATCTATCAATTTAATAATATGAGAGATCTCTCTATCTTAAATTTGGCCTCAGATATGTATAGTTTTAATTGTAAAGGGCTACTCGAAACATTATTCTAATGAGCTGCTCGCTGTCGAAACTAGCGGACGGCCTTGTCGGGCTGTTGGCAGGATAACGGTTTCCTTAACCTCAATTATATCACATACGTTTCTAAAACTCTCTGTGTTACATGCATACTTAATGTCTCGACTGTATGTACATAAAAAATGGTTACAGCTTCTGAATTGTGCACTTTCTCAGTAATTTTAAATAATTTATAAATAAAGAACATTAAGCGACTGAAACAAAGGAAATTGCTAATTAAATTAAGAAGATCATTAAATTTGTACTGAACAACTGCAACCTCCGGACACCTCGTGCTCCTTGCTCATCCACCGTCACCATCGCTGACCCCAATTCGCTCGCTAAAAAGCCTGAGGTTCCCAAACAAGGCCACTAAACTTTATCAATAAAAACTATTTCAAAACCTACTGCAATTTCGTCGAGTATTGATAACCCACTTTATGTAGATGCGGTATTGGATAAGTAAAATCAAAGAGCGAAGATTGCACGATCGCGTGAAGGTCGCAGTTGTCATTCGGAAACGACAGTGAGGCTTCACACTGCGCGCGCGCCACCCGCTATAAAGCGCAGACGCTTAAACACAACTTATACACCATAAGCATTCATAACTAAATAATGGAGCTAAACATTAGCCCAAGCGAACACTACAAAAAAACTGTGATGTGTGAAAAATTAGTGATGTGATAATATCTGTGATGTATTTTTTATCAAGATCGACAAATGTTTGTACATAATAGTAGCTAGTTTTTTATTCGTACTCGAGCGGAGATGTTGCGGAGACAATTATCTCACGAATCCGGCACGACGGCTTTGGTAAAGGCTAAGGAGGAGTATTTTGATCGAAGGTGTGTTATTATTATTTATAGTTGGAGCGGTAGAAAAAACATCTTATTTCATCTTATTTTTTTGGCCAAAGTCTACTTGTACACATTCATATATTCTGTACACAAAAGATCGCTAAACATGTATGATCATATAGACACACGCAGTTGTGCAAAATCCGTTCACAAAATCCTATAACTGCCTGTTATTAGTCTGCCTGTCCGTCTGTCACCAGGCTCTATCACATGAACCGTAATACCATAGTTTTCACAGATCATTAATTTATGTTTGCGCTGTTACAACATATACAAAATATGTAAGGGATCTCTCCAACAAACTTATGTAAAATTTTAACATAATTTTGAGTCGTCATTATTTAAAAAATACATAATAAATTAAATTAAAAACTTTTACAGGAAAGTTCCTATGCCAACAAAAATATTCCTTCGAAAAATTAAAAATTCTTCGTGCGCATGCTAACTTAGCCGGTTTTTTTTATCGCTACAACAAGTTTTTTTAAAAGACAGAGTCGGAATTATTGTTTTACTTTGTTCGATAGTTACTGATCATGTGTAAAGACAATAATTTATATGACTTTGTAGAAAAACCGAATGAGTCAGTTTTTTTAACAATTTTTATTACTGTAACGTTTAGTGTACATGGAATATTCTACAATAAATTGTGTATGTACTTTTTCAATTGCATGAATAACTTCCATGAAATTTCAGTTTACCTGAGATTTTACCGATTGAATAAGCAATTGAGTGGATAAATTGACGATTTACTTCAGTATTGACTGAAACTGATTTTATTATCCCCACTTTAAACTTGGATATACCAGTTTTACATTTATTTATGTTCATGTAAATCTGCCATATCATTCTACTTACGTTAAACTTTTACTTGCACTAATATTATAAATAATATTATGATAGCAATACCACAATTCTTACCGCGGGTGGCGTAAGGGGCGATTAAAGGTAGCGGGTATTTTAAGTGGTTGTTCGGCAATGTAGCTGAGGACCCATCACCTCACCAACGCCAACGATACTTTGTTTTCATTATATTTTCCCGAAGTATCTCTGAAAATTGGCTGAGGCAAAATAGTTAAATCCGTGACTCAGGCTTCCGAATCCCTTTTTTATGAGATGTTTGGCCGTAAGATTTAAAGTTGTACGTAACCTAGTTCAGATATAAGTTAAAACAATTTCCACCATTTTCCTTTGTTACCACGTGCCGGTATGGCGGGAATTAAGTTACCCATTTATGCAAAGTATAAAGTATAAGGAAATGCTTATAATAATAGGGCTAGTGCTAATAACTAGCTTTTCTTTGCAAGTACACTATACTTATTAATTATATAACTTTCTATAGTAACAATCGTGCATAAATATATAAATTGTTTTGCTTTGGTAGAGTCCTCTGTAAGATAAATCAATACCTAATAGTATTATTATTTTTTGTGTATATTCTCTGATTTAGATTTTTGACATATACAAAAATATTGCCACCAAATATTTTCTTTCTATAAAGTTAAACGCAAGGTAACAATGAACTGTAACTTTTTGTTTTCTTTGATAGACTCAGAATTGTATGACTCTACAAGATAACCAGACAGTTTTTTTACGCTTAATATTTCAATGACATCACAAGATAAATATGGGATCCTCTTTCCTTCTGGGCTACTAAAATAGTGAACCCTACATTAATTTCTTCTACTGAATATGCACACAACAGTTTATTACAAACGGTCAAGTCGTTTCGGAAAAGTTTACTTGCAAAAACTGTACCTCGAAAATTTTATGTATTAGATGCATAATTAGTTTCTGCTATGATTAAATTTTTCAATTCAATTACATACATATATACTCACGCCGTTATTTCCGATTGGGGTAGGCAGAGACTATCGATCGCCACTTCGTACAATCCTGGCAAACCTTTCTTGCTTCGTCTACATCCATCAATCTTTTCATACATGGACATGCTCTTTTATTCTTCATACTTCGGACGCCTGCCTTTTTGAGCACACTCTCGGTTTGGTCCAAGTGTGTCTTTCGTGGCCGTCAATTCAATTCTTTTGCTTTTAGTTCAATACAAATAGTTTAATCATGAAAATATATATAACAACAATAATATTATAAGTGGCAGTTCAAAACAATTGCTATCTCATCGTTGACAACTGTCGATTCATGTTTGCACCACGTGTACCGCAAACTAATAATACACTCTTCATTTTGCTTTTATTCAGGTCTTTTTAATAAAAATTTCAAATGTGTTGTTTTTTTATATGCTGTGTAGTGTTGGCTTAGAATAGCACTACCCCATTTCTTCCCGTGGGTATAAGTAAGAGGCGACTAAGGGTATTGGGGATTTTTTGGCTATGTGGTTGTGGTTGGATGGTAAAGTAAAGGTTGTTGGTGATGGGTTGGAGGCCCATCACCAACAATCTTTACTTTACCATCCAAAAGTGGCTGAGGAATTTCTAATTCCTTAGCTCTGACTTCCTCTCCTAGGTATTTATCGCCGTGAGTATATGTATTTATGTATTTAATTATTGCAAAATTTTATTATAGCTAATCGAACATCGTCAGAGTTTTATATATTTGTGTTGTGAATTTTAATTTGCTAAAAATATTCAAGACATATGCGAGGATAGCTATTTTTAACATCAAATATACTTGAATACTAAATTAAATTAAGTTGTAGCCTTTATTTTTAAAGTGAATGGGTGGTGTGTTGTTGATATTTAACTTTTATATGACATGAGGGCATCATTGATGTGATGAGTATAAACTATTTTTATTATATAATTTTAAATATATGGTAGTGGCTAGCATTACAGCTTGTAATAAATATATATGGACATATAACACAGATCAAGTTAGCCCCAAACTAAGTAAGAATTGTATTATGGGATACTAACGCGCGATTTCTGAATTGAGTATTCAAGCTGAGAACGACTTACGTATCGTTTCTCTCATTCAGTTGTTAAGATTTCAATGCGACATAACGATACTTAAGTTGTTCTCAGCTGGAATACTCAATTCAGAAATCGGGCGTTAGTATCCCATAATACAATTCTTACTTAGTTTGGGGCTAACTTGATCTGTGTTATATGTCCATATATATTTATTACAAGCTGTAATGCTAGCCACTGAGCTGCAAGATTTATTAAAAAAAACAATAAGCAAATAAACATGTAAAAAATAAGTAATTGTGAATGACTGAGTGGTCTCACGGTTGAACTTTTGGGACATAGGTCTGGGGAACGATTCCTAGAGAGGAAACCAAATGATATTATTTTTCTATTTGTTTTGTGAGTTTCATAGTGTCCAATGTCAGTTTCGAGGCTTAGAATCACATTAACGCATTGTTCCTAAGAAGTGTCTTAGGGCTACGGGTTTCTTAAATTATCTTTGGGCGATGTAGCATAATGAAATAATTTATCATGGTTGTTAACGGTGAGGGAAAACATCGTGAGGAAACCCACATGGCTGAGTTGTACTTAGTCATGTGACAGTGTATTCGTACAAAACGGCGATAGGCCTGCCCCCTATCACGTGAGTACACTGTCCATGCAAAACGTGGGTACTCTGAACACCAGGTGACAAAGTCACGTGATGTTCAGAAGTATTAGTACCTCTGCCAACCCCTTCGGGGATATTCGGCGTGAACGTTTATGTTATGTTATGTGATGTAGCATAAAACCCAGTGTCAAACCTGCTTTATTTCCAATCTTTTCTTCACTAAATTTATATATGAAATAAATACGTATCACCTTTTCCGACGTCGGTCGCCGCCCACACCCTATAACGCAGCAAGCCTTGCGTTTATTATATGTCAATAGGAATGCTCACAAAGCTAAACCAATAGATAAGATGATTCCCTCCAAAAAGCCAAATAAAAATGATTGGGTGTGTGAGTAAATGCACGTATGTATGAAGCTTGTAAAGAGTCTGGGACCATTACTCTAAATAGCTTATATTTGATAAAAATACGAATGTGATGATAATTTCAAGCAACCTACTTGATTTGAATTCTATAAAATATAAAATGTAATTATTTTTCTGGTTTACAAAACGACTAAAGCGATAAACTTATTTCAAAAGCAGCTATCAAAATTTATCAGTAGTCTGGAAAGCAATGCATACTGATGAGTCAGCCAATGAGTCAGTGGTATTTCTCTTGTAAATATAGAAAACAGTTCGATACCATACACATTAGTACATTGTACCTCACTGTAAACTGTTTGATCATATTATTATTTTTGTAAATTTGTGTTTGATGTGCAATAAAGTGTTATTCTATTCTATTCTATTAGTTCACTCTCCGCTTACCAAGAGTTCTTCCTGTATATGATGAAACATTAAAATGAAAACTACAAAAAACCGAAGCTTATAAAATATGAGAATACTTAGTAATAATTTACTTTTGAGTATCAGTCCCCAGAGGATTCAAAATTGTCAAACCCCTTGGTTGAATGTTTATTTCGCATCTTAGTATACATAGGAATTATCCTTAATATCTATCTATAGGTACTTATTATCAAGAGGAAAGATTTGTTTGTATGATTGTTTATCTGTAATGAAGACTCCTAATTAGCGTTGCCAGACGTCCCGTATTTTAGCCATGCATCAATTTTTACTTATATATCAATCGATCTACGCAATCGACAATCATGCACGCTGCGTTCGCATGCAGTTTCGCGCAGAAAATAATCACAAACGAAGGAGAAGGAAAAAAGACTTTGGTGTCTTTGTCGTTAGTACAAAACTTTATGTTTTCCATCGAAGTTAGAAGATCGAATCTAATACGCTTTTAGTAGTAGAAATGCATGGGATTCGCGAGAAAATCGAACAAAGAATAAACAACAAGTTTTTTGGCAGTCAAGCGAAAGACGAAATACGTGAAACGGCTAAAACGAATTTCTACAGTTCTACAATAACTTCACAGGCTATTTGTCATCTCAATATGATTTTTCAGAAAATAACATTATTTCTAAGGTACACTCCAGATACTCAAAAATGACCGCATGGGAATGATAGGATTTATAATTAAATTTTGAACAATTATACCAATTTTCAGCTAGATTTGAATTAATGTAGCCTTGGGTGTCTAAATTGGCCGGACTCAATGTAAAAAGTAACAACTTATGTTAAAACTTATTCGCTCCTCTGAAAAGTACTAAAAAAATATAAAGAACAACACTATATCATTTTGTTTTTTCATTTGTCCCGGGTTAAAAACTGAAACCCCGTATTTTTTAGCCTTTTTAAGCATTTGTCCAGTATAGGCCGAAAATAAATCTGGCAACCCTACTCCTAATCCGTATTGAAAAAATCTTATTCAATAGAATACTACAACCTTTGGAAGTACTATAGGCTATATATCTTCACGATTCATTTCTCGAAGGACTGAGAAACAGACATACATATATATCATGGCCATTAATCCCAAAAAAGGGTAGCCAGAGCTTCAGAGCTAGGAACTTCTCAGCCACTCTCAGTCAGTCAGTTCTCAGTCTGGAAGTTGAGAAACCTTTGATATTTGAACAATAACACCGTGCGGAGTTGGTTCATTCCACTAGTAGATTTTAACCGATAAACTGATAGCGGGGAAATGAACTTCTAATCTTAAATAAAAGTATATACCTTACAATATCAGTTCAATTCAACGATAAATAATGAAAACACTACACCAACACTGCTTATCTTATGTAAGTAAACAGGTTATTGTTTCGTCGCTTCACTGTTGAATATTCAAAAGTTCCTTATGCTTAATCAATTTAACTTCATTAGCAAGGTTAACTCATTTGAAATTCTAAAGTTTTTTTAAGTACTCTATGGTGCATCGCGGAAGAAATCAGTGTTGCGTATTTATGAAGATAATATTATAAGTATGATTTTTGAGAATCTTTATTTAATTAAAGGCTTTGATATAATACCGTGCAGCATTAACCTATCTCGTGATTGTCTAAAAAACGGATATTCCGTGATTCGAAGAGCTTTTTAAGCCGTCAGTCATGATAATTCCTATGTAACTGTGAGTACTTCAACACTGTTGGCCATTATTTTATACTCGATATAGAATTGAATATTTAATTATAGTTTAATGATCCTTTAATCACGTATAAAAATGTATATCCTAGGAGTATATTTTTAAAGATAATAAGTAAATTACTCTTTATAATACGTTTATACTCAGTCACGGACGTTCATTTCAAACAATAATGTAGTCGCCGTATAATCAATGAATATATGCTTATTTATTCATCATTAAAACAGTATTTTACTGTGACTTAGAAAGGACGGGTGTCGTGGTCGTGTTCAGGTTACTATTTTTACTATTTACTACTATGTAAAATAACTACCAAAAGTGTAAAGAAATATAATCGTAGCAAATTAATCTATATGGGTAAATCCCACTGTGTAAGTAAAACATAAACTTCGTTAGCCTAGGTCCGTCTTACCTTTTTATGTGTTGCGAATACAAACAAACAGTTTATACTTATATTTTAAGTCATGTTATAAGAATGATATTTCTGCCATGTTACATCATTCTAATATATTTGCCGTTCTTTTATAAGTCTTCGATTCTAGTAATAATTTCTCGGGTCGAAAGAATATCCTACAATTTCTATTATCTATACAAATTTAAAAAATAGAGTATTTGTATATAGTATTTAAATAATCGCTTTTTAGCACATGCGTAAATAACTATAATATAATATAAACCATAAAAAACATGATTTTTGCGTTCTGGCTGTTTGTTGTGGCTAATCTTTGAAAATATGTGAATCCGGGGCGGACCTCTAGTTATAATTTAATGAGTATGTTAGCAGCATAGAGAACTTAAAATAGAGAAAGAACAAAGTCTGTAATTTTCCGGAAGGGGTTTATTTTAATGGCACTAACTTAGCGAAGCAAATTTATGACCAACAAGTCAGAACATTGAATCAACCAACCAAGGTGCAGGAATAACTGATTGTGTAGCGGAATTTCTTCAGTAATTTTTATTCTTAACTACGTTTTGTCACCGTACTATTTAGTTTTAAGTTAATAAGTGTGTAAGCAGTGACAATAACTGGTATAATGTGTATTTCAGGAGAACGCGGTCACTGAACGCGCCGTCCCCGATACAGCAGTTCGGACCATGCGGGAGGATCATGAAGAACTCGGCGATGGTTATGTAAGTACAATATATTATAGTAAAAATGCCGTGTAGTGCCGGTTTAGAATGTCACTACCCCTTTCTATACACGGGTGTTGTAAGAGACTACTAAGGGTGTGGGGCTTTATTTAAAGTGATTTATGGGCAATGCGGTTGGAGAACCATCACCAACGATACTCTATTTCTATCATCTTGTCCCCTATCAACTTCTAAATGAGGCTGAGGAGTTTTTACGCTCTGGCTACCCCTTTTTGGGAGTTTCTGGCTGTGAGTGTATGTGTGTATGTATATATAATAATATATTAATATGTTAAAGGAAAAATGAGAATAAATACTATAACCTGTGTAAAACTATAGCTGGGTTATAGGAGGCGACTAAGGGTCCAATAGGAGCTGAGGTATTTCTGATTCTACCAAAAAACGGATATAAAAACACAGATACAAATATAAATTCAGTTGCCGAAAAAGAGTTGAGCAGAGCCGTGAAACGTACTGAAAATTTCGTATACGCTAAAAACATAGATATATGTGAAAACCTAGTGGTTTGCAGAAAAACTTATTTTATATAAAACTAGCGACCCGCCCCGGCTTCGCACGGGTGCAATGCAAAATATACCTACTACAGAATGTCCTTATACACAACGTTCACAGCTTTTTTGTCATTAGCCAATACAAACATGTTTTGCTTAGACGTTACTCTTGACAGCGCGACATCTCTTGCTGAACGTGCTCTTCTGGCATTCACTGTACTACGACCTATGTTCGCACGACGACGTCTTCCGGACATGACTTTATAATGTCTGTTCAAAATTTTATACTTAGGTACTCAGTACTTGATTAAACTCACAACTTAAAACTATACGTATGATTATGAACTAATTGCACTAATTATTGGTTAGTGCTGGAGTAAAAAATATTTACTTACTATTCGTTCGACTAAAAACAACAAAATATACCTATTCTATTCAGTTCTTCTTTGAACTTAACTATAATTTTCAATAATTGAAAATGCTCGCCCTAATACTAAATTGTCTTAACTCTAAATTCAAATCAAAGTCTCAATGGAAGAAATACCAAGAAATATGGTTTTAAGCTAATCCTATCTAACCTAATGTACTTACAATACTAATAATAATAATAAAAATTAAAAGACAATCAACAACAAAAGATACTTATTCTATTCAGTTTAATTAATTCTTGATATTTTCCTCGCTAGAGAGCTCCGATAAACGCGTGCGATCGCTGCAAATCGCGCGCGGCCATCGACGCGCTATAAACAACTACGACCCTACATTTTAAATTTGTAATATCATCGGTAATATTCACTTAAATTACATGCTGTAGAAAGCATATTGATCTATAATAAATGCACAATTTATTTAAGGTACTTAATTGGATAAGGATTAATGCTGTATTGTTTAAAATCACTTCGTAAATAACAATTTTTTAGTAAAGAATAAAAATGGTTATGCTGGGTTATCCCTAAGAGATAGACATATACCATCGCGGACTTTTTTGTTGAACTTTATAAGGTGAACAATACTGTAGTACATTATTTTGGTCTATCTCGTAGGGTTCAGCCAGCGTTTGCAATATAAGCGCAAAAAAACGTGCTTATTTACGACATCGGATTAGAAACCTTTAAATTTATCAGTGTTTCTCTGCTATATTATGCATTTATTATACATACAAACCTTCCTTAAGAATCACTCTATCTATTAAAAAAAACCGCATCAAAATCTGTTGCGTAGTTTTAAAGATCTAAGCATACATACGGACATACAGCGAAAGCGACTTTGTTTTATACTATGTATTGAAATGTACTAGTTTTCTATTTCAAATGAATTTGTGGTAAAACTATTTGTAACATATTAATTCAAATAAACATAGCGCTCAAGCCCAGATAAATTTTACTCCAAAAAAGTTCGAGTTAATATTTCTTCTAAACTTTACATTATATTTTCTCTCTACTCTCTACTCTCTCTCTCAATACAGATACCAAACATATAGATAGATAACATATTATAACAGAACTAATATATAAATCAGTTTCATAAATAAATCTCTCTCTTTTTGCCTCCTAGTTTCAGAAATATTAAATATGGAAATTAAATATTTAAGTGCACCGCCATCACCAACAAGTAATAAATCTTTCAGAGTTGGCAATCATGTTAATTTAAATTTGACAGTGTCTACGAACTGCAAATTATTATCTATTGTTCAATAAATTTCAATCAACTTGAAATCGTAGGCTGAAACGCCTTAAATTTTATTTATAGAGCTAGAACCAATTGAGAAAATATGTTAAACAATGGCAAACCTAGTTGAAAACTTTAATCTAACAGTTTTATGAGCATTATTTACATGTGCATTACTACGTCCCTTTTTATTATTATTTCAAGTCGACACAAATATTGCTTTTGGTATATTTATCAGCGTATCTGTAATGTGACAATATTGATCATCGCGGTCGACCAAGTTAAAAATCGAGGTATTATTGAGCCAAAAACAATAAAATTATGTGGTTACTTAAAACCTGTCTGAAAACGTAAATATATTGTTCAGGTTCTCTGGAAGAGATTGCTTTAAGCAATAAGACCGCCAATTGTACATCTATTTAAGAAATAATAATCTGCTTATAATGTCTATATCTGTGATGTACAATAAAGAGTTTTCCATGATTAAATATTACCGTGAGTATATGTATACATATACATATATAATAAGCATAAGCATAATAAAGCATAAACGTTCACGCCGCATATCCCCGAAGGGGTTGGCAGAGGTACTAATACTTCTGAACATCACGTGACTTTGTCATCTGGTGTTCAGAGTACCCACATATATATATATATATACATATATACATATATATATATATATATGAACATACATACATATACTCACGCCATTAATTCCCATTGGGGCAGGCAGAGACTATCGATCGCCACTTCGTACGATCCTGACGAACCTCTCTAGCTTCGTTTACATCCATCAATCTTTTCATACATGGGTCATTCCATCGTTTCGGGTGTTACACTTGAACTCATACAAGTTGTATTTTTATGTAATATGTTAAAGTATTCAGTAGCTTTTATTTCTCAAACTAAACGTTTTAATCTATATTATTAAAATAAATCCAAAATTTACTACCTTTTTAGTAAAAACATTGATTTATATGACAAAAAGTGTGTGTTTCGGGCGTTACCTCATTTTGCCTATCCATTCTGACCAAGGTTATTTAGTCGAGAAATTCAGCGAAATTTCTTAAAGAACTTATATTGAAAATAAAAGTCAGTTTTAAACAACTAAATTTGTTTTCCATCATCCACAAAAACAAGAACTACTATGTTATATTTACTGTGTTATGACCTTTTTTTATTGTTTCGGGTGTTACTTACCTTTCGTTTCGGGTGTTACGAGTACGAAAATGAGAAACTTTTATATGAAAATATAGTGTTTTTAATCGTAATTTAGTAATAAAATTAACGTACTATATAACTAGCTTTACTTAAGATTTAAAAATTTCTAAAATGTGAATAGAGTACTGAGAATACTCGTACTTTAATTACTTACTGCTTGCAGTTCGTATAAGATAAAGTATTTTCAGTTTAACACTATAAGTAATTTAGTTTTCAAGTACATTCATTGCAGTGGGGATTTCGAAATAAGTTCGACCTCCTTTGGTTTTCAGTTCTGGATTAGGTAAAGTACGTATAATATCTTCTACTGGGACATCAGACACGTCATTTTCGTCTGCAACGAATATTTTACCAGTATCACCAACCAATGTAAGGTACATTATTTGTACTTCTCCATCTGCTGAAATTTTTAGACAGATACCAGCATATCTGAATTCTTTTTGAATACGACACCCTTCTGGACAAAATTTAATAAGTAAGAAAGCACCAGGTTCATCAGAATCAGTATAGATATCGCTATATCGCAGTTTGTTCGTTGCTTTCGCGACATTTGCTGATACTCCTGAACATCTCGGTTCCTCTGAAGAGCTAGAATCTGGTTTACATGGAGAGTTAACGTTGGGTTCGATCTGTACCCTTTTCAATTCTGCCAACGGTATCAGAAATTCATCAGGCCATATAACGTTTTGTTGTATTCTCACCACTCCAGCAGAAATAGATTTTGATGTTCTTAAAACCAGAAGCCTTTGTCTGTCTAAAACTTCAAAATGATGTTGCTTCTGAAGAAATGGAATTGACTGAATTTCCTTCCAAAGGTCGTTTAGAAATGGCTTATCTATTTCTATGTCTTCTTTGGAGATGAACATTACGTGTACACCTGAAACTTGAGTCTTAATATAATTGTAAAAATCTTTAGCTGAATTAATAATTACTTTCCTTGCTTTTACACCTATCCATGCCGTTCTCTTAACAGTTCCACCTATACCATCGACTGCACCCTTACCGTGAGAAGCGGCAAAAAATTCCATTGCAAGAAAGAGCTAACAAACATGCCAAAAAAGAACATAACATGCATATAAACCCAGAACGAAAATTATGTAACGCCCGAAACGTTTCGGGCGTTACACTTTTTGACATGTAAAATCAGTATTTACTTACATCATTCCATTAATTTTAATACATATTTCAAATAATTGTTACTAAAACCTTTCTTTCCCAAAATATGAAGTTTAAAGCTATTAAGATTTACATGTGAATAAAATAAATACCTTTTTTTCGTTTCGGGCGTTACACTGAGGATTATCTTCAAGGAACAGCCACTCATTTGAAAAATAATGATATTTCTACTTGTTTGTTATACTGCAATGACACTTAAATGCATAACCTTTAAATGGAAAAAGGAAACACGCGGATTCTGACAGTAGTTTTTTTGTTTTAGTGTAGCGAACATTAAGTAAAAAATAGTCAATGAACAAAAACACGTTAACGTCATCTTGATAACGAAATTTTTTTATGAAATAATAAAGTTATATCCATTTTATTTTTATATTATGCTGATCTGGAATGTTTGCTACTAAAATCAACCATATTAGATGAAAATAATAATACTTTTTATTTTTGACTTCAGTATAATATGTCATGGAATGACCCACATGCTCTTTTATTCTTCATACTTCGGACGCCAGCCTTTTTGAGCACACTCTCAATTTGGTCCAAGTGTGTTCTCCGTGGTCGTCCTCTACTAACATTACCATCCACACTAGCTCTATAGATCCCTTTTACCAATTTTCTATCATCCATCCTCTCTATGTGCCCAAAGTGGCCCAAACCATCTCAACATTCCTTTTTCTATCTTTCTTACAATATCATCTTTCACACCACACTTTTCACGAATAACGCTATTTCTCTCTCGGTCACACAATCTAACATTACAAATTTTTCTGAGGGACTTCATCTCTACTGCATTCACTCTGCTCTCATGCTTCTTCTGCCACACCCAACATTCGCTTCCATACATAAGCGTAGGAACAAGAACAGCATCATGCACAGCCATTCGGGCCTTTTCAGACACCGATTGACTGATCATTAGGCTATTCATTGCTCCATTTACCGCATTACCCTTTTTCACTCTTCTTTCAATGTCTTCATCACATTTTCCATCCCTTGTAAACAAACTTCCCAGATATACAAACTCCTTCACCTGTTCCACATCCTTACCATCAATCGCAATCACGCATTCTGTCACATCTTAATAAAAATAAAGGTTGTTGGTGATGGGTCTCCAGCCTCATCGCCCAGAAATCTCTTAAAAGCCCCAATACCGTTAGTCGCCCCCTACACCGTTTATCGTGCAAACGACTAGTTTCCAAATATGTGTGGTTAATTTATCATGGTTGTTAACGGTGGGGGAAAACATCGTGAGGAAACCCACGTAGCTAAGTTGTACTTAGTCATGTGACAGTGTTTTCGCACATTATACGATAGGCCTGCCCCTATCACGTGAGTACACTGTCCATGGAAAACGTGGGTACTCTGAACACCAGGTGACAATGTCACTTGATGTTCAGAAGTATTAGTACCACTGCCAACCCCTTCGGGGATATTCGGCGTGAACGTTTATGTATTATGTTATGTTATGTAATATTTGCAGGCAGATCCAAGATCCAGCGTCCCAGCGGCTGACGTGGTACAAGCCGCCGCTGACCGTGCTCGTCATCAAGAAGGTGCACGACGCGACCATACTCACGCCGTTCGTCAAACTGGTGCATTGGCTGGTTCATGTAAGTGGATTGGCGATTGTCTTTATTGTAGAACGTGACACATTTTCGGTTGTGCAGCCGTCTTTATTCGATTTTTACAGACATCAAAAAGTATAGTTTTGAAATGGACACAATGGTCAACGGCAACCATTGCTTGTAGTTTAGTTTTTTTTTGTATTTAACCCCTAACCGTCTTTTCATGGGGTTTTCTCATTAAAATAGTGACTGCAAACTCTACTCCCTTACCTTTTCATAATGATCCCCAATTTTCACCCTCCTATTATTATAAATAATAATTTTATTTAACAATATCAAGAGTTTCAAATTCACGCTTGTACTGAAATAAGCAGCTCTAAGTATGCCAACCCGCATTAGGACAGCAGCGCGTTGGAATATAGCCAACACACCCTATTCAGAGCTAATGAGACATATGGGCTGTGATAAAATAGCTCTACGCTTGAAATCCTTGTTTATAAAATAATTGCCGTGTAGTGTCGGCTTAGGATAGCACTACCCCGTTTCTACCGATGGGTGTACGTAAGAGGCGACTAACGGTATTGGGGCTTTTAAGGGATTTTTGGGCGATGCGGCTGGAGACCCATCACCAACAACCTTTACTTTACCATCCTTTCCCCACTCAATTTTCCAAATGTGGCTGAGGAATTTCTAATTCCTTAGCTCTGGCTACCCCTTTTAGGGATTTATAGCATTCTTCATGTAACATTGTACATAATTTAAATATACATTGAAAATAATTTCACAATCTAATCATCGATCAATGTGATAGTGATCGTCGGTTTTTATTGACCACCAAAGATAAAACTCGTATCGGATCTAACTATCACAGTCTATTAGAGAGAACTTAACAATTTACTAGATATGCGAAAAAGTTAGTCGATTACTTTTTTATAAAAAAAAAAAACAATGGCAACCCGGCAATAAATCCAACCTGTTGCATGGAATATTAAAAAAAAATACAACTACATGGTCCCATACAAAGTGTCATTATTGTCTATGTACGCGTATACCTATTTATTAATTATAATAACCATGAGTAGTGGTTATTTAGTTTTTGTTAGAGAAGATTCGAGGGCATCTGTAGCTGTACCATACTCAATTTGTAATTCAAGGCGTATGCGCAAACACTGATTGCAATTCAAATCAGTATGATTGTGTTTAAAGTATGGCGACTTCGAACTCAGCTCACTGTACATACATACATACATATACTCACGGCTATAAATCCCATGAAGGGGTAGCCAGAGCTAGGGAATTAAAAATTCCTCAGCCACTTCTGGAAGTTTCGTGGGGGAAAGATGGTAAAATATAGGTTTTTGGTTATGGGTCTCCAACCGCATCGCCCAAAAATCACATAAAAGCCCCAATACCGTTAGTCGCCTCTTACGTACGCCCATCGGAAGAAATGGGGTAGTGCTATTCTAAGCCGGCACTACACAGCAAACTCACTGTGTATAGGGAAATAGGTTTTCTATTTATTTAAATAGTTATGTTTTGTAGTATAGATAGATTCAAAAATATTTTTTTTTGTGTTTCATCCAACCAAAGTCATCTAATAAATATGGAAGTATTTAAAATTATTTCATTTATTTGATCTTGGGAAAAATAAACTTTAAATTTATGAATTAAATCCTTCAAGCGACTAAAACACAATTAAGATCTAAATGTAACGTCTTCGCTCTCAGGAATTAGAGCAAATTCACTTGCAATTTCAAAATATATTCCTAGCTTGGCGGTTTCTTGTGAAATAATTTATGAATGCTAGGTTTATCCGCATGCCCCCTTTTGCATTGTTCTGTTAATTGGTAACATAACTGTGCAATTCTACCTATAACGATCCTCCCTTTCTTTTTTATTGTCTATTGTTACTATTATTAGTAACTGTTATTTCCGAACCACCAAACATCTAAATATTTTTACATCCATTCAAAAAATCTAATTTCCAATGATATTTAAAATCGTGCAACCGTGATAGCTCAGTGGGTAGAACACTCGGTTATCGTGCAAACGACTAGTGTTAAAACCTGGGTCGGGCCTACACCAATTTGTCTTTTCTAAAGACATATGTGTGGTTAATTTATCATGGTTGTTAACGGTGAGGGAAAACATCGTGAGGAAACCCACATGGCTGAGTTGTACTTAGTCATGTTCATGTGACAGTGTATTCGTACAAAACGGCGATAGGCCTGCCCCCTATCACGTGAGTACACTGTCCATGCAAAACTTGGGTACTCTGAACACCAGGTGACAAAGTCACGTGATGTTCAGAAGTATTAGTACCTCTGCCAACCCCTTCGGGGATATTCGGCGTGACCGTTTATGTTATGTTATATGTTATATTTAAAACTTATTAATCGTGTAGCAAACAGATCAAATATCACGCGAAAGTATTTTAGGATCGTGGCAAGTAGACAAAAATTATATAGGCATAGTTGCCTTGAAACAGACAACTAATTAATATAAAATCAATATATATTTAAATTTCTTATGCACCTGTATTTACAATCCTAAATATATGAAGTACCATTAAAATTACATATACATACATATACTTACAGCTATTAATCCCTAGTAGGGGTAGCCTGAGCTAAGGAATAACATAATCCTCAGTCACTTTTGGAAGTTAATTAAGGAAAAGATGGTAAAATAAAGATTGTCGGTGATGGGTCTCCAACTACATCGCCCAAAAATCCCTTAAAAAGCCCCAATACCCTTACTTCGCCTTTTACGGACACCCACGAAAAGATGTACTAAACCGACGCACATCTAATTACATATAATAATAAAAGCCTTTCTTATTCCAGGAAAAAAGCATGGTAGTATTCGTAGAATCGGCAGTGTTAGAAGACGTGCTTCTCAAAGAGTACACAGACTTCTCAGTGGTGCGAGAGAGACTCATGACGTTCCGAGCCGGAACCGACGATCTGACGGACAAGATCGACTTCATCATCTGTTTGGGAGGCGACGGGACGCTGCTGCATGCTAGCTCGTTATTCCAGGTATTTAGCCGTTATGAATAATTAGATAAGTGCCAGTCCGAATCGCCCGTGAAGGGTTTTAGAAAAAGCATGTTAATTTTAAGCGCAATACACACTAGGCCGGCAACCATATTTCGGCGGTCTAGTTTCTATACATAGGTTAAACATAATTCTTTCAACACAGGCCGCCGGGAATTGTCGGCGGCCCGGCGATCTCAGTGTATTTTGTGCTTTATGAGCAAAAGTCATAACGCGGACTTAACTTTGTTTCTCATAGTATGTCTATGAAATATAAAGTTAAGTTTTTTAAATTAACTGATCACTGCATTTTATTCAAACCAACTTTCGTTAAAAGTGTTGTTGAGTTGCATACATACATGTACTTACGCCATTTTTCCATTGGGGCAGGCAGAGACTATCGATCGTCTTTATACTTTGTACTTTATACTTACCTGGCAAACTCTTCTCTACCTACGTTTACATCCATCAATCTTTTCATACACGCTCTTTTATTCTTCGGACGCCAGCCTTTTTCAGCACGCCCTCTACTTTTGTCCAAATGTGTCCTCGATCGATCGCCTTTGGGTTGAAACAATGCCAATATTCCAATTACATATAAATGAATGTTTTTACAGCAATCAGTTCCTCCTGTGATGGCTTTCCACCTGGGTTCCCTCGGTTTCCTCACGCCGTTCGAGTTCAACAATTTTCAAGACCAAGTCATGAATGTGTTAGAAGGTTAGTCAACCGTTTTTTTAATAATTAGTTTGATATCCATAATTATTATTATTTTTTGTAAAATTTTGAAGTTAATAATTTAAGCTTTATTTAGGCTAGCCTTAGGTATGGCTTTTTTTGGCAGTTGTCTATTTACAGTTTTAATTAGTCACCAAAGATATTTGTACAAATACATCTATTATACATTAATCTCTTTGTCTATTTGTCATAACAAGTTATATCTAATAATAACATAAATATATTCCTCAAACCTTAGACTATACTCCATAAATAATCGAATGATCAGATATTTCTGAATCAGTAAATTTAATATTTCAACTATCTTATAAAATTTGAAAAGTAAAAGAATAGCAAAAATACTGTGCTCAGAATTGTTGCATAAGGGTCGATCCACACTATAGTGTCGATCTCACTCCGTTCTCGGTCTGATCTCAATCTGGTAAAATATTATTAAACAAAAAACAATGAGTGTATTCATACTATCCGTACCAGTCAAGTTCCGGTCCAATCACACTCCAGCAACGATACGTCTCAAAGAATATTTGACTGATCGAGATTGAACTTGTAACGACATGTTCCGATAGTGTGAATGTTCATTTGTTCTCGGCTCGGTCAGTTCACGGTCAGAAAGACGAATAGATTGTTTAAATTAATCAGTGATAAAAATTAATATAAGTGCAATCGATGTCTCAAAAATCGTGGACTTTTGAAAACGGTAATTATGAATTAAAAATTAATTATTAAAATGTTTCACTGACAGTTTGGACAAAGAAATATTGCTACACAATCAAAATTTTTCGTTTACTTATGAAATAAAATATTACTTATATTTTTCAGATGAATTGCTCATTGAATTGGTTAAAAATAAACCAGGTTTATATGATTTGCAATCATCTCATTCCATTGCTTCACGTACTCTTCTCGTATTCATGTTATGATCATCATCAAGAAGAATAGCTATAATAGCTAATTCTCTAAGGGAAAAATTCAATGACATATCGACCGCAAATATTGCAATTAGCAATTAAATAAACTTTATTATTAAATTTAATCTACTACAGCGAAATATACACGACTGACTACTGCTGAAACTGAATCGTGACTAGAGACGGATTGTGCAATGTGAATACAAAAAAAAATACCAGACCGAGATGGGACCGCGAACGAGGTGAGATCGACACTATAGTGTGGATCGACCCTAAGTATTTACGAATATGTCTCTTTCAGTCTCCATCCACAACCAAAATCTCTTCTTCACAACTCTAAACCAAAATAACTTCTTCACAAATCCTCAATTCCAGGTCACGCGGCCCTCACCCTGCGTTCTCGTCTCCAATGCGTAGTGCTGAGGAAGAGCCAAGAGAACAAGAACGACAAGAAACCCACCACCATACTGGTGCTCAATGAAGTCGTTGTGGATAGAGGACCTTCGCCTTATCTGTCGAATATTGACTTGTTTTTGGATGGGAAGCATATCACATCGGTGCAGGGCGATGGTAATTATTTAGATTTTTAAAGTGCTAAGTGTAAAAGTTTTATTTATCCTAACGCCATTAGGTTCCATTGGGGTAGAGAGAGGTTATCTATCGCCACTTTGTAAAAGCCAGGCAAATCTCTTGAACTTCTTATAATACATTCATCTATATTTTCATACATGCCTATTTACTCTTGTAAAAAATGATTTATTTTTAGTATTAAGGTTCTTAAAAATTATTTTTGACTAAAAACCTTTAAAATACTCCTTTGATTTATCAAAAACTTACAAAGATCATGGAAAATAATAAATTTTACATGCGACCGATGCAATAAAAAAGTCTGAATAAGTTTACTAAAATACTATTTTTTTTAAATATAGTATCTACTAGTAACGGAATAAGTTTTTTTTATATAAAAGCTACTTCGTGTGAAAAAAGTTTCTGGATGTATCCCGGACACTTTTTTCACGTTAAATAATATATAGGCATTAATAAAAATTTCATTACTAAGGTGAGTAACATATATTTCAGGTCTAATAGTTTCAACTCCTACGGGCAGTACGGCATATGCCGTGGCAGCCGGAGCTAGTATGATCCATCCATCGGTTCCCGCGATCATGGTCACCCCAATTTGCCCGCACTCGCTCTCGTTCAGACCGATTGTTGTGCCCGCTGGCGTGGAACTTAAGGTATTGTTCGTTCACATTCACTCTCTCACTCATTCATTTTGTTATTCAGTCGTTCAGTTAGTTTACATTTCATATACTGTCATTTAATTCAAAGCAAAAAAGTTGTAGACCTTTATCATTTACTTTTCCTTTTAAATACTGACATAAAACAAAAGAAACTACTAGACCTTTAGTGTATTTTCTCACAAGGGTTTCCGGGTTTAAGGGCTTGCTACACAAAGTAGCCGGTACGTGGGAAAACTAAATAAAATGTCAGGCGCCGGTTACCTGCAAACCGAAACTTGTGAAAAGGAAACTGAGTCAGTTTGATTCGATATTATATCTTGGGGTTTAAAAAGGTGTAAGTCTATAAGTTTCACCTAAAGGTTCCCTTAATTTTGTACACACTTCGAGTAGTCAGGCTAAATATAAATATTTAACAGCATAAATTCTTAGTCATAAAAATGACAATGCTGTGTAGAGCCACCTTAGAATTTTATTACTCCTTTCTACCCACGGGTATCGTTAGAGACGACTAAGAGTATGGGGCTTTTTTAATAAATTTTGGGCGATGCAGTTGGAGACCCATCATCAACGATACTTTGTTACTACCATCTTCCTATCAACTTCCAAATGTGGCTGGAGGAGTTTTTAGTTCTGTAGTTCTGGCTACCCGTTTTTGGGATTTATTGCCGTGAGTATATGTTTGTATGTACACATAGACGTTGATTAACTACAACACACAATATTTTCTCTCAAAAAACTCCATGTTCACTCAGAATACTTGATGACAAAAATCTCACGTGTGTTAAATTATAACTACTTCTGCCGTCCCTCGAGGATACACGAATGGTTTCCTCACGGTATTTTCTCCCATCCTAATCACAATATAACAAAAACTTGCTAGCAAAATCTCACGTGATGCAAAAAGACAAAATCTCACATGATACTTTAAAGCATTAGTATTTCTACTTACCCTTCGGGAATATAAGAGATGAAATAACATCCCTACATGGTTAACATAGATCGCCCTATCGCCTGAAGCCCGCAACGCCATGTGGGTGTCGTTCGATGGTCGCAGTCGACAAGCCTTGCAACATGGAGATAGGTACAACCGACACATCAGATATGCTACCTGTAACTGCTTGCTCTATAAGTCATGGGGAATTGTGTTGGCAATATGATTTTGTGTTTCAGAAGTGGTTCATCAAATGCAGATTTAAAATTTGTGTAAACCGAAATCATATATTGGTAATATAAATCGAGGAAATCTTAATTTAACATATGTACATTTATGATGTCTAATAATATGTATTTTAAGTACTTGTTAAGCTATATTATTTTCCAAAGTATTTAAAATATAACAACGTATTATATAGCTGTGTAGTGTCGGCTTAGAATAGCACTACCCCATTTCTTCCGGTGGGTGTACGTAAGAGGCGACTAACGGACTTGGGGCGTTTTAAGGGATTTTTGGGCGATGCGGTTGGACACCCATCACCAACAACCTTTATTTTACCATCTTTTCCCCACTCAACTTCCCAAAGGTGGCTGAGGAATTTGTCATTCCTTAGCTCTGGCTACCCCATCTAAGGATTATATATATAATACATATAGTATGTATGTATTATAAATTGAAAAAAACTACATATTTTATTATCTATTATCTTGCTTCCCTCACATCATTATTCTTTGCTTCTTCTTTGATTCTTTCAGGCAACATACATGCTCTTTTATTATTCTCACTTCGGCCTTCTGCTTTTATAAGAACGAGCAGTTTTAAATTTAAATTTTGGTTATCTTAAAATAAATACTAGCATAAGATGACTCAAGAATGTTTCCGTTTCGCAAGACAAATAAGTGTTGTCATAAAATGTCTATGACTATATCAGTTATTATTTTGCTAGTGCAAGTCCCGAATTTGATAGAGCCATTTCAGAGATATGATCTGTAATTTTTAACATCAACAATTTTATAAATATCTATAGATAGATCAATATTTTGAAAAAAATATATTTGAAAGACTGTAATAAAAAAGAACTCGATAAGGAAAACATCAATAAAATCATATTGCGAATGCCTCCCATTATAAATATAATTGAAATACAAACCGTAGTAAACAATGACTTGTAGAATTGAATGAAGTTGCCAAGCGCTAGCCTAACACTCCGCGCACACGTGGCATGCAAGCAATGTAGTGTTGTTGTATGTAGCAATGTTCGTAGTTATATTGTATGCATTGGTTATGTATGCATTTGCTAGTTTATTTCTATTTAAATTTAATTCATAGACTAGAAGCTTAAACGCATGTCAATCTATTTTATTTTACCCACACTAAAATGCTGGTTATTTTCTTTTTATTCACATCAATCATGTAATACCACTTATACTTAACTATATTTACAACTCATTACCAAATAAGTTTATATATTTTAAATAATATTGTAAAAATGTGAAATTAAAGTGCAGTTGTAATACATCTGCAATATAATTGTTTAATTATACAAATATGAAAAGAATGAATGGTTTTATGATCGAATGTAAAGTCACTGAGGTTGTTTCAGATAACGCCTAGCTTAGAAGCACGTTGTCCTGCTAGCGTTTCGTTTGACGGCCATTCGCAACTATTGCTCAGGCCGGGCGATAGGTAATACAATGTTAGATGGGTTAGAGGTGCTATGATGAGATCTAAAAGGTTATTTATTGTTACTCTTGGAGCAAAATTCATTTTATTTAAGTATTTACTCCAGGAAAACACAAAATTGAGAAAAAAATGATTACAACAGAGCCGAGCCAAAGTTATAACTGTTTTAAAAGAATAATATTGTAATCTAGTAATGTTTTAGTTAACTGATGAACACTTTTTTGATCAACTTTTAGATCTTATTATTAATGGGTGTCATATACTAACATTGAAGGTAGTGGTTGTAATAAAAAGTGGATAGATTGTAGATTCCTAAAGTAAAACCTAACAACAGTGAAGGTAGATGTTAAATTATGTATGGGTATTTTTATCCAACTTTTTGCATGCCACTGCTTGCTTGTGCTTTAGTATAGTCAATTACGCTTAACATTTTGTGCATGTTTGCTTTTTTATTTTATCGATAATCAAATACCAATACTTTAATATAAAATGAATAATAAATTATGTACTGGTAGTACTAGTACATACTTTATTATGTCTCTCATGTTCCCATGGACGTAAAAAGGCCACCATTCAATCAAATAAACCTTTTGTCTAAGAAATGGATAAATATATAAAAATAAATTTAATTAAAATTCAAGCTATTACTATCCTTTCATTCAAATAAAGTCGCAAAAAATGCAATAAGTGTGTTTTTTTTTTCTTTAATTTACAAAGCAACTTACAATTAATTTGAAACAACCTAATATGTATCTGCCTCTAAATGCAGTCATTTCTTTCAACTATATTTCCTATCCCTCAGCCTCTACGTCACAACATCAGTGTATCCAGTACCATCGATATGTGCCCAGGACCAAATATCGGATTGGTTTGATTCCCTCGCCGAGTGTCTGCATTGGAACGTCAGAAAGAAACAAAAACAAATAGACGACGCCATGAGTGACATCACACTGTCCTCTAGCGACACTCTGGAGGACATAGACAACAACCATCATGACGAGAGACCGATTGACACGTGACATAAAGAGCCATAGCCATTGTAGACAGGCGGGGCTGTGTACTCTTTATACAACTGATGGGATTCTTCACCTTTTCTAATAAAAAAAAAGTGCAATATGTTTAATTTTTCTTGGGAAGTTATTCTTGAACTTAAGACATCACTAATATATGCTGATGGGATTCTTAATCTTTTCCAATATTATAAAATGTGCAATATCTTAAAGGTAAATTATTCTCTAACTTAATTAAAAAGCTGATTTACCGATTTTATTCCAATCTTAGCACGATCTTAAAGATATACATTAAATTTTATGTAACATTTATGTCATACTTTCTGTTTTATCGAAGTAACACTAAAAAGAAGAGGAGATTCAAAAACCTTTATTCATGTTCATATATGAAATATGATCATAATGTTTCTTTAGGTTGAAATTAAACCTCGCACGTTTTTTTATTCTTATTGACAAACTTCTATAAATTTACTCTAACCATGAAGCATGTAAATTTATATAATGATACGTTTTTGATGTTCTTCCCATCGGTTAAATTGTTGATATTAAATCTTTGGTGCCGAAAAATTCATTATTTAGTTTTATAGCTTACAAAAGCTTATTTTATTAAAGTTGTAAATATTTCATTGTCAATTATTTTGATATTTTAGGTTCGCTGGTCTTAAATGTTGTTAAAACATTACTAATAAATTGTGGTAAAATATATGTAGTAATTTTTGCATTATTGTGCTTGAAAAATGATTTTTATTGTATATTGAGAATTAAATAGAAAAAAAAATATGTTAAAAGCTAATAAGATTTTATTAAAAGTTCGTCGTAGCCCCAAATTGAAAGAAAAATGTAGAAATTGAGACAGGTTTTGTACATTTAAAATGTGATATTTATTTGTTGTTTCTAATCATTCCTAAGATGAGAATGTTTTATATTTGCTGTATTCTTACTTGATATTATACAAAATCTTTCTCCTTTATTTGTAAATATATAGGATTTCAATGTTTTTGGTGCCTTTGTCATTGTTGGGTCGTATTATTAAGTGCAATACTTACAAGGATATTATTGTGAATATTTGTCAGATCAAAGTGCCAACACCAAGTTTATACTCTGTGTTCAATGCTGCACAATCGGGTCATTTCTAAATGTTATTTATATTAAAACCTTTGTATCTTAATCAGCTACTGTAGATTTCAAATGTACACTTATGCGTACCTGATTGCTCTAAGTTGGCATTGGACAGATAGAATTTGAATCTTGGAATGCAGTATTTTAATGAATTTCACAAATAAGATAATTACACAAATTTTGACTCGGGCCTTGTATTTATTTATTTATCATCCTCAATATTGTTATTTTAGTATCACCAAGAATCTTCGAGACCCAACGACCGGCAACCGACCGTTTTGCAACTCTTTCGGCTTTGTCAGCTACCCCATTTTTCTACAGATTTTCTTATTGTTGATTCGATAGTGTAGCGAAACTCCTTGCATATTCTCCCTATTACCTCTTATGAGGCTCTTTGGAAGAAGCCACGTCTCTATGCCGCAAGCCATTACTGACAGCACACATTATTGATCAAAGACCTTTGTTGGTTTGAACGAGGAGACAGGTCGCAGCATCCCGAACGCTGCCCATCCGAGCTGTATTCGCAGCAGATGAATTCGAGAATAAGGTCAACCGTGGTAGGTAATCTAATTCTCGACGTTGGCTCAAAATAACTGAATGATTTGTCCCAGGTATACGTATTGGTTAAAAACTTCGAGTGTAGCGTCTCCAAGTTCGTCAGTTGTAGGTACGACATGACTTATTGATGTGATCATTGAGCGTTTTCCTTAAATTTGTGTTACTAGATGCAATTTATTAAGTATAATATTTGTATTCAATTGCCCTTAGATCAATTTACTTTAAAAGAAAAAAGGTTCAGGGGTGGCTCTTGGGCCACCGATAAGACGCAAACATAATTCAATTTATTAGGCTTACTTGTGCACAAAAGTTATGCATTGATAATTACGCCACATTTGGTTATAGCAGCAAAAACTATGCTATGTTCTTAGGTATTATGAGTTAATAAAATAAAAATCATTATTCCTAATTGGCCTAGACCTCGCTTTTATAACATACCCTTTTTATATTATAAATCGATAAAGGACATCAAACTTAACAACTTTGCCCATGGAATGCCTATCTAAAATATTGTAATTTTCAAAATAAAATAATATTTAATAATTGTCGTACCTAGTTCAAACTGAGAATGTATACAATGAGATTCCTTGCTTCAGTGAAAATAAAAAATAAAAAAAAAACATTTGATATATGCTTTTCGCTCTGTAAACAAAAATATAACTTCTTTCTGTATTTTCCAGTTGTATTGATCGTCGTTGAAAAATAATATCATGAAAATAAACCGGTAAGCGAGCGATTGAACTGGAAAATACCGAAAGAGGTTATGTTTTTGTTTACACCATAGATCAAATGTTTTTTTTTTATTTTTTATTTTCACTGAAGCAAGGAATCTCATTGTATACATTCTCAGTTTGAACTAGGTACGACAATTTTTAATTATTATGTTTTTTTGAAAATTACAATATTTTAGATGGGCATTCCATGGGCAAAGTTGTTTAGTTTGATGTCCTTAATCGATTTATAATATAAAAAGGGTATGTTATAAAAGCGAGGTCTAGGCCAATTATATTATGACAAACGTTTTTATGCGATTAAACATAGACCCGCTAAGGAAATGCTAATTTGTAAAGCTCTTGGTACCCTACTCATTGGGATTTACAGCCGTAAGGTAAGGTTGTTACCCAACTAAATTAAAAGTGCGAAAACGTCATACATGTTACAGTGTAGAGTACGTTAATGTGCACATTTATTACATTATTTAATATCGGCAGCTGTTTATTTAGCGCTTATCTGCGTATTATCGGATGTCGTGCCGTTAAAGAGAAGAAAATCAAAATTCATTCAAACTTATATATAATGATCTTTTACATTTTGACGTATATCCAGACATGTACATGCTTAAAAACCGTAGGTAGGGCCCTTTTATTGTGCGTTTGAAGTTCCATACATCAGAGTGAAAACAAAATATGTCTGTGTCTCTTTTGCTCCTGGTGCTAGGGATAGGATTACTTTACTACTGAGTAAAGTAAACTATTAGATAAAACTCGCAATCCGCCTACTGCCTACAGAGGGCGTATCTTGAAGCATCTATGACGTTTTCAATAAATGACACTGGCAAAAAAATGAGGAAGAAGTTAATAGTTTTTCATTGCCTTTGATTTGATTACTAAAAGTAACCTAAAATTTTGATATTTATTATATTTTTTCTATTTATACGACTAAATAAAATAATGTCGAGATATTTCAGTTTAATAAATTACATTTCAACAAGAAGCATTTCTTTAAGTGCGCCACGTGAAGGAAAAAGAAATTTCAAGAAGTTCATGATTATAAACAAAAGAGGGAGTCGTATTCATAAGCAGCAACAAGCGAAGAGTTTAAATCCAGAACTTGAAGTGGATAAACGAGGAGTAAGAGATACAGGTTACATATTGAATGGCCGGCATATTAAAGTACCAGAAATGATCCCAGAACTAATTGTTCCGGATTTGACAGGCTGTGAACTGAAACCATATGTATCCTACAAGACTGCTGATATTATTCAAAGCGAATTTACAGCAGAGCAGTTGTTTGACGTTGTATATACAAAAAAAATCGTAACAGACTTTAAAACTGGTAAACTGGACGAAAATGGTTTACCTTTGGAGCCATCAGAAGAAGAAAAGTTAAAACCAGAAGAAGCTGTGGCAAGAGCAAAGAAAACTGGTTCAGATATTTTTTAGTCAGTTACTGTCTAAAATGTAGTTTAAATATATAGCATAGATTAATTTAAGTTTGTTATTAATTGAATGTAAATAAATGTTGTTAGTGTAAACACTATTTTATTTTAACCCAACAATCCACCCTAGTTAGGCCTGATTAGCATTGGTTGACATGTTATTATATAGCCTATGCTAACCAGTCATCAAGTAGCTTTGTAACAATAGAACTTTATCAACATTAAATATTAGTTTGTACAAAAAAAAACAATCAAGTGCCTTTTAATTAATTGTGAATTGATTTCAGGATTAGAGACAATTTTATAAGAATATCCCTTTTAATGTTACTACATACAGCAATTCTCACAGTTTTTGCTATGATTTAACAAGGTAAATCTTATAAACAATCAATTATAAAATTATGTTTAAGTAGTTTCTTTATCTATAAAATTCTTTTCCTGGTAAAATGTTTTCACAACCTTTATTGGTGATTAAAAGATATGATAATTTTCAAGTTGTGTAGAGTAAACTAAGATTAATACTAACCCATTTCTTCTAATGACAATGTCCGTGGCTTAGTGGCAGGCTGACTAGCTTCTGGGTTTGAATACTACTGAAGGTAATATTCAACATAAATGACTGATGGTATCTTACTTTTGCATATTATTTAATATATCATTGAGTTTGTATCTCATACCACAATTCATTAAATTGTACTCACTTTTGGGCTAAATTGATTGATGTATATGTTTGTATCAATAATTGTATAGTTTTTTCTGCAGGGTGTTAAAAGCGACAAGTGGAGTTGTAAAGTTTCTGAGTGATTTTTTTTGTCTGGAAGCCCAACACAAAACCTGCTTTATTTTACTTACTTTACACTTCTAAACTTCCAAAAGTAAGTGAGGAATATCCAATTTCATAGCTGTGGATATATATGTGGATGTATATAATAATCTATAGCTGTGGATGCCTCTTGTTGGGGATTTATTTCATACATATGAATATGTTGGCTGTGTAATGTTAGTTAAGAATAGCACTTACCCATTTCTTCTTCCTGTTGTCTCTTGACTTAGGGTATTGGGGCTTTTTAAATAATTATTAGGTGATGCGGTTGGAGACCAACAACCTTAATTTTACAATATTGTCCCCACTCAACTTCCAAAAGTGGCTGAGGAATATCTGATTCTGAAGCTCTGGGTACCCCTTGGGATTAATAGCCGTGATATACATCATAAACATAAAATTCTGACTTCATGTTAAGTAAGTATAACTTGTGTCAATTAGGAGTTCAACCATATGAAATTATGATATTAAATTATATTGTTGTTTGTAGATATTATAAATAAGTCTGTGTAGTTCAGCTCATATCAGGAAGAAATAAGAAGAGCCTAGGTCAGAAATAAATTTAGATAATTAAGAATTATATTTAGTAAATTAGGTGACAAATATGTATCCCTCTTGCATGATACAAAATATATATCTATACAAATTAGCAGAACCCGAAGGTAGACAGTTGATAATGTAAAGAAATTGTAAGTAAGTAAATTAACAATCTTTATCAAATACCTACAAATTGTTATGACTGACTGTTACTATCGAAATAATTCCAATAAATTGAAACGTTTTAGTTGTAATCTTGTTTAATATTCGCGCGGTCGCATTGCGCGTGCGCACTATAAAGCCGGTTTCTGTTGACGTATTTTATAAACATACATAATGGGTGGTAATTTTTCCGCTATGGATCCGATGGACGTACCTGTTCCCGAGTTAGACAAATTATTAAACAGAGACCCGTATTTGAAGGGTTACGAACGTGAAATAAGGCGCAGGTAAGTGTTTCTATGCTTAATAATTATATGTAGTTATTGTATCCAAGATCTATATTATTTTACATCGTTTAACTGATAAAATGTTATCAATGACTTTGAGGTTATATTATAGCTAGGTTAGCGCAATGCTTATTTCTAGATAACAAAGACGTGTGTTTGATTTAAATGAATAGATATTTCCTAGTGCACTTTATTTTAAAATTATTACGTATGCATATATGCAAATGTGAAGAAATTAAAAGTATACTGAAGATAAACTGTAAAATATGAATCCACAGTATTTAGCGCTGTAGCCGCTTTATGTATTAGAAATTGTCAATGTCACGAGAGGTCAATGAATGAAAAGGACAACAAAACTATTTTTTAATTCACTATCTATCTTCCCAACCCAACACACTGTGACACTGTGACTTCATGATCATCATGGCTGGGACTAAATTTAATTAAAAACTAATAACATTACCACAAAATCAGCAAAATATACTGTTTTTATAGATTACGTCTGTATCCAAAGCTAAGAAATAGTTGAAGGACCATTAACTTTAAAGTACTATTCTTTGAGTAAATACTTACATTTAGTTAATGGTCTGTTTTATAATTCAACGATAATACTTTTCAGATACGGATGTTTCAAAGATTTGTGGAATCGCATTGAATCCTGGGAAGGAGGTCTGGAAGGGTTCACCAAAGGTTACAAATATTACGGACCTCAGTTCAATGCAAATGGCTCAGTTACGTGGAGAGAATGGGCCCCAGGAGCACATTCGATGCATCTGCAAGGAGATTTCAGTTGGTTTACGCTATTTATTTTATTAAGGCCACATTTCTTTTATTGCATAAGAGATCGCGCTGCTATTAAAATTAAAACCACGAAGTAAGATAGGCTAGTGAGTGTTGGGAAAATTTAAAGTATCTTCATAGCAATTGCTATCTGACCATTCATCTTAGGGTTAGGGCTTGATTAGGACTAGCGATCTGAAAATGCTCCGTAGCATATAAAACCCAACAATTACTTGTTATCTACATTTGTTCCATTATTATTTGACTCCCAACAAATAATACGAATAGACCGTGTAGTGCCGGCTTAGAATGTCATTACCCCTTTCTACCCACGGGTGTCGTAAGAGGTGACTAAGGGTTTTTAGGCGATGCAGTTGGAGACCCATCACCAACGATACTTTATTTCTACCATCTTGTCTCTAACAACTTGCAAATGTGGCTGAAGAGTTTCTAGCTCTTAAGCTCTGGCTACCCCTTATTGGGATTTATGGCCGTCAGTATATGTATGTATAGCTAAATAATATGATTTACCATTTCTTAATCAATATTGCTAATCCAAATATGATATAGCTTATCGTTATTCTTAAGATGAGTTATAATGTCTTACATATTTAAACTGTAGTTTTATCAAATATTTAAGCGATAAAAGTAGGTGAAAAAGGCTTATTTTACATTTTTACATAATTATTAATAATATATATATATATATATATATATAATTTACTTTCATATCAATCAAGTGCAATAAATAAGAACAAATTTACGCCATAGCTACAAAGACGTAGTAAACGATTTAATTTAGTTTTAATACATGACTGCTCAACGTCACAAGTTTTATTTCCTGTCTGTCTTATACCCTAAAAAAGTTTTAAGTGATACACATTCCCTTTATTTCATTTTTCATCCCTAAACTTACTTTCAAAACGGGTGGATACCTCTTTTAAGAATTAATTATATCTTGGATGTTTAAAAACCCCTTTTCTATGTCCTACCATTAGACGGCTGGAACAATAGAAGTCATGCGTTCAAAAAGATGGAATATGGCAAATGGGAGCTCCACATTCCGGCAAACAGCGATGGCTCGTGTCCCTTGAAGCACGAAAGTCGGCTGCAGATCATAGTCAACGAGAATCTGTACCGCATCTCACCGTGGGCCAGTTATGTGAAACCGCACGAGGGATTCACTTATCAGCAGTTTATTTATAGGCCCGATCATGTAAGTCATAGTCGTGTTACACACCATTTTATTATGGGCTTATGTTCTGACGTATTGTATAGAATGTAGCGTAAGTATAGTTTATTTATCAAGGTTGTTAATGTTGAGAAAAAACGTCATCATTTTACCTAAAGCGGAGTTTTAGTCAACTGGCAGATGCAAAATCGTTTATATATCTAAAATACTTAAGCGTTTAGTTCGTATATCCCCAAAAGGGTTGGCAGAGGCACTAATACTTCTAAACATTATATTTTTGCCACCTGATCTTCACAGTGCCCACATTTTGCTTGGACAGTATAATCACGTGATAGTGGGTAGGCCTATCGCCGTTTTGTACAATACAGTGTCACATGACTAAGTAAAACATAGCCATGTTGGTTTCCTCACGATGTATTCCATCCACGTTATCAGACATGATAAATTACCCTCACATATGACTTTAGTAAACTGAAGACACAAAGAAAAGCGGGTGTAATCAATGCGCTATCACGGTAGTGTATTTTTATATATTGGTGATAAAAAGTTTCTTGTCGTCTTCCTTTCATTACAAAACACCCAGTAATGCGGCAGTAAATTAAATTAATATTTAATAAAAAATATGTTAGGTAATAGTTTTTGGTTCATCATTCAAATAAGTTTCTTTTGAGTTTTAGTCATCACTTCTTTTAGGATTTGAGCTATGAGCATTGTATGTAGTTTTTATTACAGATGTTAAAGTTTTTATTAGAATAAATGTTTTTGTTTTATTTGATAGTCCACATTTTTAAACGTTAAGCTTGTATTGTGCGACGCGATTTAACCCATTATTTATCTTCCGGCCGTATTCAAAATAACATACATTCATATACTCACGCCATTAGTTCCCATTGGGGTAGGCAGAGACTATTGATCGCCACTTCGTACGATCCTGACAAACCTCTCTAGCTTCGTTTACTTCCATCAATCTTTTCATACATGCTCTTTTATTCTTCATACTTCGGACGCCAGCCTTTTTGAGCACACTCTCAATTTGGTCCAAGTGTGTTCTCCGTAATCGTCCTCTACTAACATTAACATTACCATCCACACCAGCTCTATAGATCCCTTTTACCAATTTTCTATCATCCATCCTCTCTATGTGCCCAAACCATCTCAACATTCCTTTTTCTATCTTTCTTACAATATCATCTTTCACACAACACTTTTCACGAATAACACTATTTCTCACTCGGTCACATAATCTAACAATACAAATATTTCTGACGTATTTAAATGTATTTCAGCCATACCAATTCAAGCATCCAAAAGTAGCAAAACCAAGCTCTCCCCGTATCTACGAGTGTCACGTGGGCATAGCAACCTCTGAAGGCAGAGTGGGTACTTATAATGAGTTCAGAGATAACATCTTACCCAGGATCAAGAAACAAGGTACATTAAGCTGACTGTTCTACAGTATTGTTATACAATGATATAGTTGGTGATGAAAAGAAAGAAAGATTATCGGTATACAACGCATATACAACGCACGTATATACAACGCACATAACTCAACTCAAACGTTCACGCCGTATATCCCCGAAGGGGTTGGCAGAGGAACTAATACTTCTAAACATCACGTGATATTGTCACCTGCTGTTCAGAGTACCCACGTTTTCTTGAACAGTGTACTCACGTGATAGGGGGCAGGCCTATCGCCGTTTTGCACGAATACACTGTCACATGACAAAGTAATACAACTTAGCCATGTGGGTTTTCTCACGATTTTTTCCCTCACTGTTAACCCTATGATAAATTAACCACACATATGTCTTTAGAAAAGACAAATTGGTGTAAGCCCGTCCCGGGATTTGAACCCTCATCGTCTCCACGATAAGCGGTGTTCTACCCACTGAGCTATCACGGTTGCCACACAAACAAAGAGCAATAATACAAACGTTGTCTGTAAAGTCGGTTTACGGACGATAAATTTACGTGATAACTACAAGTTTCACTAGAAATGTACTTTTATTCTTATTACATTACTACATGTCCCGTCTCGTTGTTCCAGGTTACAACGCAATTCAGCTAATGGCAATTATGGAGCATGCCTACTATGCTTCATTTGGTTATCAAGTCACTAGTTTCTTTGCAGCTAGCAGGTAAGGAAAAACACTCGGTTTATGTTGCATCATAGACTAGAACTATGAAACTATCATGCAATATATTTTTTTGTTACAATGCTATGCATTATCGTCATTTAGCTATTAGACTCTTTAGCTATTAGAAGATTTAGTTCTCGCGCTCCTCCGATATACATTCTCATATCCTATACCAATCGTTTATCGGTCCATCTCTTCTCTCATGTCATAATATACATATAATATTCCCACAGCCGCTACGGAACTCCCTGTGAGCTAAAACAGCTGATAGACCGCGCCCACGAGTTGGGTATCTACGTGTTACTGGACGTCGTCCACTCGCACGCGTCCAAAAACACGTTGGACGGACTCAACGAGTTCGACGGAACGGCGGCCGGGTACTTCCACGACGGACCGCGCGGGAACCATCCGCTTTGGGACTCGAGGCTCTTCAATTATTCTGAGTTTGTAGCATTTTTTATTAAAATTTAATTTGTACTTGAAGTGATGGAATATATTGATTAATTTTAATATTGTTTTGATTAGTCAAAGCTTCATGATATTTTGTAATCCTCCAATTGTTCATAGTTTTATAGCTAATATAGTTAGTTGTATTTGAGCTAAATAAGTTGGATACTGCTGAAATGATGAATTTATTTCTATGTTTATGAATAATGCAGCAATAGTGTATCAGCAATTCATAGCTTCGAGTTATTGTCGAATATTGATTGTAGAATATTTGAGACTAACGTATTAATGAAATAACGCTTCACAAATTATTTACATTGATTTTAATTTTTCAGAACTGAAGTGCTACGTTTTCTGCTGTCAAATTTGCGGTGGTACCAAGAGGAATACCAATTCGACGGTTTCAGGTACATGATATAATGAGCATCTTTTCAACTCAAAAAAAAAAAGAAGAGACGTTTAATTTTCGAATCATATAACTTTTTTTTAGTTGGGTAACCAGTAAATCAATGAATTTTATCTGACACTACGCTGTCAACCTCAGCAAACTTATAGCGGACTAGAAAAAAAGTTTAAAAAGCACGAATATCGCTATCATTGTGGTATTAGAATTCGCAGAACAAGGTTTTACAGAAGGGGTAGCCAGAGCTTTAGAGGTAAAGCTCCTCAGAAATAAAATTATTAATTAAAAAAAATACTTTGTTTTATAACTATAGTTGGTGGTAAAATCGACCCATAATATTTACAATTTAATAGAAGTTTTTTTTTACTATCAATAATTGAATACGTATCGACGGCCCCTACGTAAAGTATCGTAACTGCAAAACCTTAACTTTACAGGAGAGCAATTCGAATCTATCACTTAATATAGTTTTTGGCGCGTAATTGGTACAGTTTCGACGGTATTCAATTGAAAAATGGTCTTAAAAATGAATAAAAACAAAAAATAATTAATGTACATCATAGATACTCACAGATTTTGATTGATATTGATACTCACACAAATTTTGATTTTTGCAGTTACGATAGTTTACGTAGGGGCCGTCGGTATATGTATTTTATTTACCTTAACGGGACTTGTAAAATTTTCGGAAGTGCTAAAACAACAGTAGGAAGAAACTGGACTGGACTGATTCTGGATTTGTTCTAACACCTATCGGCATTTGAGGTACTGCTCTTTTTCACTGAGCTGGTCGTCACTATGATACCTCATCTTATTTATGAAAAATGAAACTTTAAGTACTTAAGTAATAACCTGGGGCATTATATAAATTTTTATTACAAAACACCGCAGCAAATGTTCTGACTTTATTTATAACTTAGGTTACAGAATAACATTAATGCAGCATAAATGAATGAATCAGTGATGACATAGAATAAAAAAACTCGTAGATACAAATAAAAAAAACGCATTTATTTCTGAAAATCCAGTAGTTTACAATGAACATGAATAAAAATTGGTTTCAGTGTTAACCGCAGTAGGTTTCCCTGTGACGCAGTAAACAGGTTCTTTTAAGTAACTTAGTAACATAACAATTATATGCTGATGGCCATTTTTTATTTTATTTCAAGTACAAAGATATATAAAAAAATCACAATGAAATCACTTTACAACTTCGATCATATATACCAAAGATGCCGCACTCCATACAAATTCAACGCACAAAAGTGGACTGCAAGAATGACAAGACTGTTTGACAATTAAATATTTATTTTCCTACAATGATCGACCTTACCGCATTTTCTTAAGACCTATTATTTATTGCAAGATCCAGCACGCGACTGTCAGTGAAACTGTGCTTATCATATAAAGAAGCACAGTTTGGCGGGGCCGTTTTTCGTGCTTTGTTGGTGTATCTTTGGTATATATGATCGAAGCTTTACAAACATGAAGAAATTAAAGCAACACATTTAATTTATACTTTTTGCTTCATCATCAGATTCGACGGAGTAACGTCAATGCTGTACCACAGCCGCGGCGTTGGTGAAGGCTTCTCGGGTCATTACGACGAGTACTTCGGTCTCAACGTAGATACAGAAGCTCTGGTTTACCTCATGTTGGCTAACGAGATGGTGCACAAAGTGGATAATCGGGCTATCACTATTGCTGAGGTAAGTTTCCTATATAATATAGTTTATTGGTACTTTAGCTGAGTAGTCGCGGCTTAGAATAGCACTACCCCATTTCTTCTCATGGGAAAAAGTAAGAGGCGTCTAAGGGTTTTGGGGCTTTATAAATGATTTTTGGAAGATGAAGTTGGAGACCCCACCAAAAGTCTTTGTTTTACAATCGTATCGCCACACAACTTCCAAAAGTGGCTAAGAAATTTCTTTTCCTCAAAGCTCTGGCTAGACCTTCTAGGGATTTATAGCCGTGAGTATATGTGTGTATGTTATACGAGTACTTCGGTCTCAACGTAGACACATAAGCTCTGGTTTACCTCATGTTGGCCAATGAGATGCTGCACAAACTAGATAGCAGGGCTATCACTATTTCTGAGGTAAGTTATCTATGTAGTTTATTGGACCAAAGTTGCCATATCCCACATATGACTTAGAATGGCAGTAAGTCATTGCTTCCCGCACCCTGATTACGTATCTTTTGCAAACACGATTGTTGTCGCAAGTTGCAATATTGTCGCTGTCAAAACTGTCAAATTGCATACAATTTTTTGACATTGACAGCGATAATAGTGCAACTTGCAACACAATCGACGGTCGCTAAAGATACATAATCAGGGGGCCGGTGATGTCGTACAAGGTGGTTATGGGTATTGGTGCCTTTTAAGTGTCTTCTTAGTTATGAGGTTGCCAATCTTTTAACCATAATAATGTTTTTAATATATATTCCTAACTCAACTTATAAAATTGGCTTAAGAATTTCCAATCTTTTAATCGAGTATCGCGCTTTAAATATTCATACCAAACTGAAATAATACACAAACGTACAGGTAAATTACGAAGGTGCCCCCGACACTATTTAACCGTTGGACAATAGAGGCGTCGAACAATCAATGGCATTTTACATACAAGCATATACTCACGGCCATAAATCTCAGAAAGGGGTAGCCAGAGCTTTAGAGATAGAAACTCCTAAGCCACATTTGTAAGTTGGCTAAATTAGACGATTTACTGATTTAGAACCAACCTCTATATACAGACAGATATAATTCCAAGAAAGGGTTTCCAGAGCTTTGTAAAAACATATCATTGGCCGTTTTTATTATTATGTTATTTGCCACTGTAGCAAATAACATAATAATATTTATAACAATTTCTAAGTTACAATTGATCATTTTACAGTGAGACCGTTTCATAAAATCTAAATATTATTTAAGGATGTATCCGGCATGCCAGCGTCAAGTCGTCCAGTTTCTGAAGGAGGTACCGGGTTCGATTACCGGCTGGGGATGGCTCTACCAGATATGTGGATCAAAATGCTCAAGGAAGAGAAAGATGAGGACTGGAAAATGGGACACATCGTACATACCCTCACCAATCGCCGGTGGATGGAAGGAACGGTGGCCTATGCTGAGAGTCACGATCAGGTTATTTATTATTTAAAGATCGAAAGACATCTTGAAAAGCTTTATCTTCTGTTTTTTTTTTTATTTATACAGTTGACGAATTTTATGACTCTTCAGGTCGACAGTTATATGGCGAACGCATAAATATTTTCCAAGGAGAGTGAAACCTTCGCCTTTGAAGTATCGATTATCAACTACTTAATCTTTATAGTTTCGAAAAAACATCGATGTAACACACCAACAGCCAGATATGATAAAACTAAATAGTTTTCGTTTCGTTTCGTAATAATCATAAAATAATCATAAGTAGTTTCACAAGAGTAATCTTAAAATTAGTATAAAGTTCCTAACGAAGCTAAATTAATATTTTATTAAACTCCGCTAATATCTCATCCTCAGGCCTTAGTAGGAGACAAAACCATTGCGTTCTGGTTAATGGATGCGGCCATGTACACCCACATGAGCACGATGAGTGAGCCCAACCCGATCATTGAGCGAGGATTGGCTTTGCACTGCATGATCAGACTTATCACACATGCACTTGGAGGAGAGGCCTATCTTAATTTTATTGGTACGTACATTGTGTAAAAACTCGAAGAATAAGAAAGAGCTTTAGAATAAGTATTCGCCACATTAAGTATTAGAATACCGATTATGAAATGATAGTAGCAATTTATTGCCAGCTTAGAATAGTACAAATCAATTTGGTTGTGTCGTATGAGGCGACTTAAGCGATGGGCTGGAGATCCATTACCAACCTTCCTATATATTACAATCTTACATGTTATAATTCCAAATGGATTTACTACTAACGACTTGTGAATACAAGTCAATTTGAGCAATCCGAATACAAAATTATCGGTTCTTTCTTTCTTTCTATTGAGCGTTGTGGCCCATCACTGCCCTTTATTTTACCCTCTTTTCTCCACACTTCTTCCAAAAGTGGCAGAAAAATATCTAATTCTGAAACTTTGGAGTCTTGTACCCGGCAACCAGAACGGATTAAAAGGCACGTTCTCTAAGAACCTTTTTTATCAAACTTATGTTTTGTTAACCTAGGAAATGAATTCGGGCACCCCGAATGGCTGGACTTCCCTCGCGCGGGCAACAACTCGTCGTACCACTACGCGCGCCGCCAGTGGAACCTCGTGGACGATGAATTACTCAGATACAAGTTCCTTAACGAGTTCGATAGGGATATGAACTGCTTGGAGGAGAAGTACGGGTGGTTGGGAGCTAATCCTGTAAGTTTGAACTGTTTTTTATTGTCTTTTGCCATTCTATTACTCACAATTCTCTACACATAAACGAACAAAGTTTATTGAGTTACGGTACCTATTTTTGAGGTGCATAAAAATATCGCCTAAAGGTGCTCCCCCACCGGGAGCAGTCACGTGTACTGTAACATTATAGATTCGTCTTTGAGCATTACATTACAATAATACCTCCCTGACTAACGAGCATTCACGTGTAGTGACTAACTTATAAATAACCATTCATTACAAGATGCGTAATGTAACGTTACATTAAAAGCGAATGCTCCCGATGAGCGAGCACCTTTATATAGCACCCTTTTTTATTCATACGACTTAGCTTAGGTACACTCCTTTGCCGCACCAGGGCGGCCTTCAGCCGCCCTGCAACAAACGTCAACGTGACGCCGCATAGGCCGCAGGGCCAGCAGCACCGAACCGGGGGGGTTTTAGTCAGTACAACTCTGACATACCCCCGTTGCTCTCTCGAGTGGCGGGGGATCCTTTGAGGATTTCCCCCCCGGGATATAAACGAAAAGAAAAACAAATCATACGTTATACCATCATTCATTCGTCTATTAATAAAATATTTTATCGCTAATTCACTTTTCAATTTTCTTATAATACCATTTTGTGTGACCTTTTGATACAATAAACCAACTTGGCAAAAACGAACCTAAACCTTAGTCTTTAATGTCCGTTACATACTTAATTTACTATGTAGCATAAAGAGTATTTTATTATAATTCCAGGCATACGTGTCATGCAAGCACGACGGCGACAAAGTGATCGCGTTCGAGCGAGCTGGCCTCTTGTTTGTGTTCAACTTCCACGCGACTCAGAGCTTCACCGATTATAGAGTCGGAGTCGACGTCGCTGGGACTTACAAGGTATCAACTTCAATAATATGATAAGTAAGAACAGCGGGAAGTTCGTGTGCAAGCCTATTTAAGAACATAATCTCTCAAAAACAAAATAAGAAATGCCCAGCTCTTAAATTACTATTTACTTATCCTCAATACGCTATTTCTCATAATAAAATAAAACCTAGCCAGCAACAACCAAAAAGTACAAAATAAATATAAATCTAAAATATTTTTTGAATGCAGTGGAAGGTAATGTGAGTAGAGTACGACCACGACCACGGAGGACACACTTGGACCAAATTGAGAGTGTGCTCAAAAAGGCAGGCGTCCGAAGTATGAAGAATAAAAGAGCGTGAATGAAAAGATTGATGAATGTAAACGAAGCTATGAATATTTGTCAGGATCGTAAGAAGTGGCGATTTATAATCTCTGCCTACCCCAATGGGAACTAAAGGGGTGAGTATATGTATGTATATTATATTATCTGCTAAGACATTAAATAGGAGGATAATACCTAAGTAAATAATGAAAAAAAAGTTGCGGTTATAGTTTTTTGGTTACGGTTCGTTATGTATATATCTCTCCTGTCGGTTTCCAGATATGTTTTTATTTTTTGTGGAATATAGTTTTTTCTGATCATGTACTGAGATCTTGTTAGTAATTTCTGAATAATCTGGTATTCTCCGCCAACACATGTCTAGCTTATACGCCCATTTTGTGGGATTAATATCGTACGTATTTCTACTAAATATAGTATGTATAAAGTAATACTAATAATTGCCATGTTAATTTTGTTAATCCTGTTTTGCATCGCTAGTTTTAACTTTGTTATAAACTTTTTTCATGTTTTATATATTGTTACAGTATAATTATATGTTTAGTCAGTGTTGTCGTTAAGGTAATATAATTAAACAATGTCGTGTACGCCTTTAAGGGTTTTCACAACTACATTTTTATTAATGTTAAATTAACAACTATTATGTCTGTTGTGTTAACTGCCGGTGTGCCTTATTTAAATAAATAAATAAATAAAGTCAATTAATAATCCTATATAAGGAAGCCAGACTAATCAACCCTCAATCCGTTTAGGAATTTTAAAAGGAGAAAGGATGCGAAAAATCTTGAAAGGTTTATTAAATGAATTTTGACCTAAACTACTATTTTAATCAGCCATTTTAATTCTTATTTAAAGCCTTGGCTTGGGAAGAAGCTTTATCAATATCTCATTTGTCCAATAGTCAAACTCTATGGTTCACGCCGGATATCCCTGAGGGGTTGGCAGAGGTACTAATACTTCTGAACATCACGTGACATTGTCTCCTAGTGTTCAGAGTACCCTCGTTTTGCTAGGACAGTGTACTCACGTGATAGTGGGCAGGTCTATCGCCGCTCTGTAAGAATACACTGTCATATGACTAAATTAGTCATGTGGGTTTCAGCACAATGTTTTCCCTCACCGTTAACAACCATGATAAATTAACCACACATATGACTTTAGTAAAGACAAATTGGTGTAGGCCCGCCCCGGGATTTGAACTCTCATCGTCTGCACGATAAGCAGTGTTCTACCTACTTGAGCTATCACGGTTGTCCAATAATTACTCAAGCTATGATGGAATATGTGTATGAATATACATACATGCCGGTCGGCTCATAACACTCGTTTTTGCTCTGCCGTAGCTGAGTAGAAATAGGTGAAGGATCGCCTTTAGTATAATTAAACGATGATGTTTTAACCTTTGTGTCAATAAATCCCTTTTGTTGTAGGTGATTCTATGTTCGGATAGCAAAAAATATGGTGGTTTTGGCCGTATCGAGCCAGGAAATGATACCCACATCAGTCAAGGGATGCCTTGGGCAAATAGGAATGACTCCATACAGGTACTTATAATGTCTATCAACAAACATACCTACATACATATACTAACGTCGCGGCTATGAACCCCTAGAAGGGGTAGCCAGGGCTAACGAATTAGAAATTGCTCAGACACTTTTGGAAGTTAAGTGGGGAACAGATGATAAAAAAGGGTTGTTGGTGACGGGTTTCCAACTACATCGCCAAAAATCTATTAAAAAGCCCCAATACCCTCTGTGGCCTCTTATGTACACCCACGGGAAGAAACGGGGTAGTGCTATTCTAAGCCGACACTACGCAGCGAATATCGATCAAATATAAACTAAAACATAACATTAAATATCCTTGAATAGTTATCACAGGTAAAAGTTCTTCTCAAAATCAGGATATATTTTGTTAGCTTGTGATTGGAGGCTAGCCAATCACATACCTACACATGACTTTTAAAAGAATGAAATAAATGTATAAAAAATAATAATAGAGCTACCCAGCTCTATTATTATTTCAGTTTGGGTCAGTTTTAGATCATACATAAATACCAGGGTATTAAATTCCTCAAATACTTTCGAAAAATGGAAGGTGGAGAAAAGATTGTGAAATAGATAAATTGCAATATAGATTAAACTTTGAATTGATTTGAATTATATCATAATTACTAGCAATTTGATTATTAATCAAGTATATTACTTTTCAGGTGTACATACCATGCCGCACAGCTCTAATATACGCCCGTGAATAATCTAATATCATCTTATAATTAATATGTTTAGTTCTTAATAATTGTATACTCCCTTAATATAATTATGTATGTCAACGACTTGAAAAATGCCATAATTTTACTAGTCCAAAATTTATTTTTATGAATCATTTTATTAGATTGTAAAAGCTAGAGGTTATAACAATGTCATTGTTATTAATACATATATTGTAAAGTTAAATAAAACATATTTTTATAATTTATCTTTTATTTTTTGGTATACCAATTAAAAGATTATTTTTAGGTGTACAAGATAATGGTTGCAGCCGTGATAAAGTAACTTCATAACCTGATTCTTGGGCCAATAAGCCACGGTCTGAATCAATAAGTGCCATACACCTTTCACCTCGCTCTGTCAAGGGATGGTCATCATGAGTTTGATCTGCTGCATGTCCAATACAAAGATATTGAGACAAAGGTATATTACTAAATGTGGAACTTCTAGGATAAACTAGTCTATCTGTAGCATGGAGAGATCCATAACAACAAGGGCAAAGAACAAATTTGGCATTTGATTTCAAACATTTATCTAGAACAAGATCTGTAGCAATTCCACAAGCATGCAGACCTATACCAATGTCAAATTTTCCTATGAAGAAATCTAAATTGCATTGATAGAAATATACATTTTGCAACCTTAATCTATGAACTCTCTCCCTGGCTCTCAGCAATGATTGTTCTTTATTTTCCAACATTATGATAGTACATTTGGGAAGCAGATATGCAAGAACTATCCCAAGATGACCACTACCACAACAAAAGTCTACAATAATGTCCCCATCAACAGCAATGCTCATTACTGCTAAACAGAGATTTTCCAATTGTTGTGTTTTTCGTTCTGTTCTTTCACCTGGTAAATGTCCAGCATTAGGATTTACATCATCAGGTAATGTATTCCAATGGATAGACCCAAAATTTAATTTGTTACTTGACATTCTAATTTCCATTCCCTCAGTAAGAAGGCTTAATGCATTTTCTATATCATTATCTTTTGTAAATAACCTCTTTTTTGGGTTATGCCTCTTTGGGTCACATTTGTACAAACTAACATCATCAATTTTGCACATTGTCAAATGTTTTATCAATATTTTTTCCAATTTGATATTTTGCACCAATTCATTTAAGGACTTGAATTCAGGCATATTATTTAAAGTTGTTAACCATTTATCTGTGATAGGAAGAACCCTTTCAAATGAATCTCCAAGCATTTGTTTCAGTATGAACAATTGTGGATACAAAATAATATCTGCTAAAGTTAGAAAAGGGCCTTCAGCATATTTATGTGCAATACTTAACTTATCAAGTTTACTATTACATAATTCTAATTGTTTTGATATATTAGACTTCCATTTCCTAGGTTTTGAAGTTCTTTGATTTAGATTAACTTCATCGGCACTTGAAGTTGAATTGATATTGCTTATATTCTGTGATATTATGCTTTTCTTTTTAAGATCCCTGGCTAATTTATAAATGTTATGCAAACGAACTGGTTTTGAAAGATGGTTTTCAAATCTGGCTAAGCTTGCTGGTACCTCCTGTAGCTTTGATAGAAGCAATAAATCCTTAATAGTTTTCAACAAATCAACTTCACAGTACTTAGTCCAAACTGATACCTCATTAGGAGCCTGCAAACAGCTCTTTCTGAAGCCAAGAAGGCCATCCTCATGCTCTTCTAAGCTGAAGATTGATGATTTAAAATTACAAATATGTCTCGCTACGGCACAAAGGCCTGTAATAACAGTATCTTTATATAGAACCGATGGATACAGACAGAGTGAGACAGTCCAAGGTACTTCACTTTCTTTGATGCACAAGAACTTGTCATTAAATCTCACAGTGACTCCATTTTCAGTGCTGCTTTTGACTGATACGAAAACCAACTTAACTTCTTGAGGTTGACAGGCATAGTACACAGAAATAATTATAACAGATTCTACTGAAAGTTTTATCTCAGATGTTTCTTCATTGTAGTCATATATACTCAAAAAGATAGCATTTTCTTCAATATCGGGATTCATATTTTATTATACTTACTTTTATAGAACAGTTGATTATTTTAGGTTTTTAGAATTTAAAATTAATCAATTACAAAGTAAAATCTTAATTTAGGATATGTTATGTTGTGTGATCAATTATTCGATACTTTTTTAGGTTATATTATATTTACAATAATTTACATCACAAACAAACCAAGACCAGCAGTCCAATATGACCATTGGGAAAACGAGAGATCTGCCTCTGCCTCGCGATATTGCCAACTTTACATCCTTACATAGTTTAAATAAATATTAAGCAAAAATATATTTTGAAGATAGCTTCTATTTAAACGCTCTAAAAATAATGTTTTAATTAAATTTTAACTAATTACCTGTGTTCTCAGCCACACAATTTATACGATGATGATAATAAAAGCAAATAAAATAAAAGTTTGTCGCGGGTTTGACTTGTGTAAATAAACCAGCGTTGCCAGAATGTTACAAAAGTAACATTTTACGTTACTTTTGACCCTCTCATGTTACTTCCATGTTACATGACTCAATATGTTACTTTTATGTTACTTTTCAGATTTTTTAAGCTTTCCTTTCCTGAAGTTTTAAGCTAATAAAAATAGCAATAAAAGTTACCTCTCTATCATTGGCTATACAATATCTATATGTACTATCTAGTACAAAGTAAGTTGAAGTACAAAAAGACATGACTGAATCTAAATTGGGGTTGGTATATGTATATTACTAATACACATAATTTATTGAATGTGAAATTGTTCATGAAGAAGTACCGCGCTTGTTGTTTTTCTCAATAAAATAGGGTGATGACGTTTTTTTTTTTTGCTTATTCTTCTGTTAAAAGCCATATCTCAAGCGTTCTATGCATACTAAATCTACGAGTGTTTCACAGGTCATGTTACTTTCCTCGTGTAAATGTTACTTTTTGAGCTGTGTCGTGTTATATTTGACCATCTGGCACTGGCAACACTGAAATAAACTAGCTCTCTAAAACTCGAAACTCAAACGTTCACGTCGTATATCCCTGAACTGCCCTGAAGGGGTTGGCAAAGGTACTAATCATCACGTAACATTGTCACCTTGTGTTCAGAGTACCCACGTTTTGCTTGGACGTCTCTTTTCTCTCTTGGACTCGCCATTTTGTACGAATACACTGTCACATGCATGAGTAAGTAGTACAAGTAAAACTCAGCCATGTGAGTTTCCTTACGATTACGATTTGTTTCCTCACCGTTAACAACCATGATAAATTAACCACACTCACACACATTTCACACATATGACTTTAGGAAAGACACATTGATGTGGGCTCGGCTCGGGGATCGAACAGACGCCTCTCTGCATAACGGCACGTTCTAACCACTGAGCTATCTTGGCTGTTTCTCACTTACCAAAAATGATAAAATCCGAATTTTTGTTTCGTGCAAGCCAGACAGAAATAAATGTAAATTGGGGTTGGAGATAGTGTATGCTCGAGAGTAAAACGACGATTCGGCAAGTAGTCGTGGACTATAGCTACGAGCTTGTCTAAAATATATATCTGGTATAGCTATACACTGTTGTGTTGTGCTAGACTTTGTCGAACACTTTTGAAACGTCGTAGAAGTCGGTGCCCATTTGTGTCGGATATGTAGCATTGATTTTATCAAGCACAATAGCAGAAGTTCGGTAAATAGATGTGCCTGCTGGACGCAAGTATTGTGTTGTGGTGCCCCAAACCCAAATTGTTCATATACCTGAATGTAGCGGTATGTTGTAGATGTATGAACAACAGTGTGCACGAAGTGTAGGATCCTAGCGAGGATCAGTCGCTTATAATTAATACCAGCAATCTTAAAATACCGAATTACCGAGTCGTTTTTTTGCTTACACACTTCACTTGACAGGGGTTCGGGAAGCTGCTCTACTCGTCCAAAACATTCGCAGAGTCTAAAGACAAAGGTCTTTGACCAATATGTGTTGCCAATCATGACCTACGGCACAGACACGTTGCCTCTAACAATGGGCCTCATTCAGTGGCGTAGCGTGCCTTGTCCGGGCCCCGTATAAAAATTTTTTTGGAGGCCCTTATATGGAAGTAAAGATTTTTCACAAAAGAAAAAAAAATTGTGAAAAGAGATATTATAGAGAATATTTATTTATCACATAAATTACCCATAATACAAATTATAATCGAATTTTAAATATTCACTCTCCTTGCCTTTTTTTCGGCAAACTGATTTATTAAATCATTTATGGCTGATGATTATTTTAGTTTTTCTAAAGTTTCTGCCTCTATGTACAATAGTGAGATGTCTGACAGCCGTTCTTGTCCCATCGAAGTTCTTAAGTAATTTTTTATTAGTTTTATTTTGAAAAACTTCTTTCTGCTGTTGCGGAAGGGTCAAGAATAAAAAGCATGCTGTGATTACCTCGGGAAAACTGGATGCAAGACTATTGATTTTACTAGCAATAATTCAATGAGTTCTTTAATTAAATATTTTTTTTTAATTTCAGAATTTAAGCACATTTTTAGAGCCTTTAATTGGTCACAAAGATTAAGTGAGATGTCTTTACTGTATTTAGCAGACAGTTTTCTGGAAGCGTTTAATATATCTTCGCTTGAAGAAGATAGGAGTTTCTCCGGTTGTAGTATTTCGAATATTCTACTCAGGTTGAAAAGGCTCTATAATCTTTCTTTAGTTTGAGAAATTAATATATCTATGCAGCAATAGTATACATTGACTTAGAAATAGGATTCCGGGTCGGAACTTCTCTCATCTTGTGCTAACTCATCAAAAAAATGCTTCGTTATCTTTCGCCTACTGTTTTTAAAAACAGTTGTTACCCCCCACTCTTTTGCTATATCTTTGGATTCATTTAGCAAACTATTAAATGAATTCTGATTGCTTAATTGGCACAGTTTATCTAAAAGATTACTTAAGGGCCTCCCCGCATTTTGCAGCTATTGCGATCACTCTTACGTCAAATTTACTGAGAATGACAGGGACGGAAAAAACGCGCGCGCAGAATAAATGTAGTTTATTTAGTTTTATTGAATAACTATAATGTTTAAATGAAAAGTTAAACATCAAAGTTACAGATCTTGAAGCTACGCGTATATAGACACATAATGAGTTCACATGTATGTTATGCCAGTGGAGCCTATACGGTTTTTATGAAAACAAAGCATGTTCCAATTACATATATTTTATTCATGTCATATCAATATCATCAAATCAGACTTTATAGAATTTCCAAACAATCAATATCAACCTATTTTTCCGGGGACGCCCTTAATAAAATACTAGATTTCTGTAAGTCATTATTTTCATGCTGTAGAGCTTTAGAAACAGGATTAATAATTTCAGATAGTGAAGAAAAAAATGTAACGAGCACTAAGAAATCAAAACTCTCTAAAATATTAATTATACTTTTACATTCTTCACGTTCGTCTTTTGTATTTGAAATTAAATTTAGTTGGTACAAAGTTTTGCCGTGTAGTGCCGGCTTAGAATGTCGCTACCCCTTTCTACCCACGGGTGTCGTAAGAGGCGACTAAGGGTATGGGGCCTTTAGTGGTATTTTGGCGATGCGGTTGGAGACCCATCACCAACAATACTACATTTCTACCATCTACTCCCCTATCAATATCCAAATGTGGCTGAGGAGATTCTAGCTCTGCAGCTCTGGCTACCCCGTTTTGGGATTTATGGCCGTGAGTATATGTATGTATGTATGTATGTATGTATGTATGTACAAAGTTTTCATGATTAGTAAAAAAAATTTCTTTACTGCTAATGAAGCGTCTTTCCTAGAAGACCATCTGGTAGGACATGCCTTTTTAAGGGTAATCAAATATTTTTCAGATGAATCGTCACTTAGCATAGCCCAGCGTTTTATACTATTGCCAAAAAAAGTATATATTTTTTCTAAATTATCGAAAAGAGTCGATACTTCACGAACATGTCTCGCAGCATCGTTCAACACCAAGTTTAAAGCGTGCGCAGACATAATCGGCATTTGGAGCATGCTCTTTTATTGGGGTTTGTAATCCTCCATACACACCCGATATAACATTTGCACCATCGTATCCCTGTCCTCTGTATTATATGATGCAGTACATCTCTCCAGAATGTAATTTTACTATCGATTTTACTTTTCAATAGAGTATCAATGGTATTTCCTTGCAACCCATTATTATAAGAGAGTGAGGCACTAATATGCTGCTGTGACTTTTCATGGTCAAGAATAGTTTGTGTGAAATTGCTTCTAACCGAAACACCGTTAACCCAAGCAGAGGAGTACGATTAGTTTTGACGATCTGCTAATAACCAACAGAAGTGACAGTACGGTTTGCTTAAAACGTTAGAATAACATAACCATATAACCATGGTCTTATAATTTTTATGCCTGCCTGATTGAATATGAATAATAATAAGCCGAAAAAGGTCGGTTATTTTCTGAAACTTCTGGAAATGGTCCTCGTGCTTTAAATGGACCCAATTTAAAAATTATTTTTCGTTCGCATTCAAATAAATTGTCACAAATATTTCCTCTATCTGATGAAATTATATTTGCAGATATATCAGAATCGTTGACTTGGGATTCCTCGATTTCTGGATGGACATCCGATAAAGTATGTGCTTGGCTTTCTTCTATTTCTGGATGGATATGTGACGAAGAACATGCATCAGAAGAATCTAAAAAAAAGAGTAATTGGTAAACAACTTTTTGTGACGGACAAATGGACAGACCGAAATTAATAGATTGCCTTGTTTATCACTACGGGCCCCTAATAAATGGGTTGGGTAGTACTTACCTTTCCAATCTAAATCACTCGCAGTATCTTGTCTCTGAAAAAAATGAAGATATTTTGGGCACTTTTTTATAACCTCGTCCCTTTTCATTTTAATTTTTCTTTTCTCAGCGCCCGCGCCGCTGGGATAATCTCTTTTCCTTTCATTCATTTCTTTTACAAATCGCTACTAATACTGCTAAACCAGAAGAACAATATTGTTTGTACTGAATTACAATGTAATGCACATTTATATAAAGCGCGTAAATAAACAGTGCACTGCACTCCGTGGGTTAACATCCATCCAATGCAAAGTACAACAAAGTACATCGCGATATCGATGAAGGATTCCCGGGGATTCCCCGCTGAGTTGAAGATGAAGTAAGTAAAACGGGGAAGTCCCGCAGTCCGCCATAACGATGTAGAGTGTTGCCAACTTTTGAACGCACGCTTAAGGCGGGATAAAAGGAATTGCTTTATAGAATTTTGTCATTTGTAAAATAAAATAAATTAGAAAGTTTTTATTCTTTTTCCTTACACACTTTGGGGGCCTCCGTAGCCCGGGGGCCGCGTATAATTGATATGGCAAATACGGCGGTAGCTACGCCCTTGGCCTCATTAGCAGGCTTCGAGTTACCCACAGGGCGATGGAGAGGGCTATTTTAGGAGTTTCACTAAGCGATTGAATCCGCAACGAGGAGATGCGTAGAAGAACCGGGGTCATTGAAATAGCCCAAAGAATTGAAAAACTGAAGTGGCAATGAGCAGGGCACATTGCACGCAGAACCGACGACGGCCATTGTGTGACGACAAAGTGGCGGCCACATACCGTACGACGCAGTGTGGGTAGTGGGTAGGCCTCCCACAGGGTCGCGGGAAGCCGATGGATGAGGGCAGTACAAGACTGGTCGTTCTGCTGATCTTTCGGGGAGACCTATGTCCAGCAGTAGACGTCCATAGGCTGATGATGATGATGATGACACTTCACTTGACATTGGCGAAGTAATTATTGAAACAGTAAACATTCATGACGCCATTAAAAACAAAAGTAATTGAATTTTAAAATTGAATTCTTCCATTATTTTATTTTTGCGTTTAGTTCTTTAGTTCTATTCTAATAGACTGACTAACTCAAAGAATACATTGGTGTCTAGACGTCTGACGTACCCGTACTTAGCCCTGCGGTGCTAGTACGCAGTGTTGCCAACGAAGGCGATTTTTCGCCATTTAGGCTACTCAGATTGGAAAACGGCGACCAAAAAATCGTAAAGGCGATTGGTCGCCTTTTAGGCTACTCGAAAAAGATTAAGTTTACTTTAATTTACAATCGAATATACGACGATCGAGATAAAAAGATGGTAAACCCCTTCACCCCTATTGAACGTTTTATCTCTAAATACCTCCGAGATCATGTTGGCACTACTGTGAAAATATCACAGATGGAGTTGCGAATATTTAGTTTCGAATCTACCGATTATTCGAATCAGCATGTTAATTAGAACTATTCGAATCAGTATTTTTTATCCGCTTAACCTTTAAAAGCCTTATACACGATCACTTTCCGACCGCGGGCAAGTCTGTTGTTCATACCAATACTTGGTTGATTTCAACGGCCTTGGTCAGAATAGCATCTGCTCCGATAGAACTGCTCAAGTTGATTCTAACCACCAACCGTGTAGAACAAATATAAAGATTGGTTGTTGCGACCAAGGACACATGGTCGGTGGTCGGAAACCGATCGTGTGTAAGGCGTTTTAGGAGTTTTAACAAATCAGGGCAAGAACAGAAATTGGTCGCAGGAGATCAAGCAGAATAATGTTTAAGATTCTGGCTAATAAGTATATGGACACGCCAATTTTAAAATATTTTCTTTCCTTAACTTTAAAATACAGTACACTAACAATAAACACGTTTTGATCTAGATATAGATATAAGAATATCAAAAAGCCTGGGCCAATATAACACTGTTTTTCAGGCCGAATGTCTTGGAATCATCCAAGCTGCCCAGGCCATAAAAGCAAGAAAAATCTCAGAAATGACCATAAAAATTATATCGGACAGCACTTCTGTCCTGCAAGCCCTCAATCGAAGCGAATACACTTCAGGTCTAGTCCTGGAATGTCACCAAGCCTTAGAAGAAGTGGCGCAGGACAACAATATTATCCTACAATGGATAAAAGGCCATAGTGGGTCCTTAGGCAATGATGCGGCTGATGAGCTGGCTAGAGGGGGATCGGCTATGTCTCTGTACGGACCCGAACCCATAATACCTCTTCCATTCAATCAGCTGCGCACGTGGCTAAGGGAACGCACACAAACCCTAGCAAGCGCGTGTTGGCAAGGCACGCCTGGCTGCAGACAGTCTAAAGAGGCAATGCCAACTCTTAGGAAAAATCTGACCAGATATGCCTTACGCCTTAGCAGACCAAATCTACGAACTCTAGTGGGTGTTATCACAGGGCACTATGCCCTAAACAAACACTTCCACACTCTAGGCATCACCGACAGCCCTCTGTGCCGTGCGTGCATGGAGGCGGACGAAACGGTCACTCATGTGCTCCAGGAATGCAACGGAGTAACCGATATCCGAAATAACACCATCGGATCCAAAAAGTCGCTACCAGAGGCAATGGCTGACCTGGATAAGCTTTTGTCCTTCTGGTCTGAATTAGGTTGGGAAACTTAAACGGCCAAATGGCCCACGTACAATGGCCCACCTCGCAGCTGGGTTAAGTGCGGAAACCCGAGGCGGTTAGCGCCCAACAATAATAATAATAATAATAACACGTTTTGATAAACATAACATAACATAAACGTTCACGCCGTTTATCCCCGAAGGGGTTGGCAGAGGTACCAATTCTCCTGAACTCACATGGCAAGCGCCATCTAGTTTCCAGAGAAGGTACCCACGTTTTGCTTAGACAGTGTACTCACGTGATAGGGGGCAGGCCTATCGCCGTTTTTGTACGAATACACTGTCACGTGGTAAGTACAACTCAGCCATGTGGGTTTCCTCACGATGTTTTCCCTCACCGTTAGCAACCATGATAAATTAACCACACATATGACTTTAGAAAAGACAAATTGGTGTAGGCCCGTCCCAGGATTGGAACTCACGCCCTTCTGTTTTTCGGGCGGGTGTTCTACCCACTGGACTATCATGTCGCTTTGATACTACTAATAAATAAAGGAAAGAAAAACTTTGACACAGGCGGGAATCGAACCCGCGACCTCGAGTATTCAATCCCGTCGCTCTGCCAATTGAGCTACCATGTCAATGGCTTACAGCGCGAAATTCTTCTATCATTTGTTTCTTTTACACTTTAAAGTAAAGTTTGCAAAAATTAAAAAAAAATGAAAATTAAAAATATCTGAGGTAGGGAACGCAAGTTCAAGTTTTTCTTTCCTTTGTTTATTATTAATAATCCCCACATGAGGTTTTCATTAACAAAAACATTCAAATTACGTTTTGATACTTTTATTTTCTTTAAATAACTTCAGACTCTAGTTTAAACGACTTGTAGGTTTAAGTGTGAAGTACTGATTTTATTGTATTATTATTTCGAAAGTCATTTTTGTTTCTCGCCTCTCCCATGGCCGAAAATGAAAATATAAATTTTGAATGGGAGAGGCGGTACTCCCCGACAAAAGCACAGTCGGTCGGGGTCAGGGAGTCAGGTTCAAGAACCGACGGACGATCCGAGCCGTATCGAGCAGCACCGCTTTCTGCATTTGTGCTGGAACCGACACGCCACAGAAATCCAACCGCCTCAAGTTGGTCGAGAGGCTGGTTGGAATTAACCCGTTCGCGGACAAAACAATTGGGATAATTTCAGTCGAGGTCACACCCCACATGTCGGTGATCTCGTGAGCCAGATCGAGATACTTCCGACGCTTCTCGGTTTCGGCTTTCACGAGACCCTCGTCATGCGGGATAGTGACATCCACTAGAAATACCCTCGACTGCGACCGATCCCATACCACGATATCAGGCTTATTCGCTAGAATAGTCCTGTCCGTGATAACGGATCGGTCCCAATAGATTTTGGCACTGTCGTTTTCTAAGATTGGCTCCGGCAGATACTTGTAATACGGCAGCCTCTGTTGCAAGAGTCCGTATTTCAGAGCGAGCTCCTGATGCAGGATTTTGGCTGCTTGGTTGTGTCTGTGCAAGTACTCAGTGTTAGCAAGAGCCGAACAACCGGAAATAACATGCCTAAGTGACTCTCCGGGACGGCCACATGCTCGACAGATGTCTGTGGTACCGTCCTTTAGGATGTATTTCCGATAGTTCCGCGTCTTGATAACCTGGTCCTGTATTGCACAGACAAAACCTTCGGTTTCCCCAAAGAGGTCCCCGAAACGCAGCCAATGCAGGGAGGCTTTACGGTCCACGAAAGGTTCGTGAAGTACCTTGTAAAACCTCCCGTGCAGCTCCTTCTCTTTCCATACGGACTCCCGATCAGAGGTGCTAAGTACCTCCGGGGTTCGCCAATCCTGTGAGGCCAACGATAAGGGAGTCAGTCCTTTATCACTAGCGACCACCTCTCCCCGAATACTATCATCCGTCATCGTCAAAAAATAGTTTCTGAGGTTGCATACCTCGCGGTTGTGCATGGTTTTGGCACTCAAGAGGCCTCGACCACCACACTTCCGCGGGATATACAATCTCATAACCGACGACCTCGGATGATGCATTCGATGAGAGGTCATCATCGTGCGGACTCGTCTGTCCAGAGCGTCTAGTTCGGACTGAGTCCATCTGAGCACGCCAAATGTGTACATCAGTACAGGCATGACCCAGGAGTTAATGGCTCGGATCTTATTAACGCCTGACAAGTAGCTATTAAGCACACTTTTCAGGCGTTCATAAAACTCCTCGCAAACACCCTGTTTCACGTCTGCCACCTTCACACCGATGGTTTGTGACATGCCCAGATACCGGTATGTTTCAGCCTCGGAGAGTGCCCTCAAATGATTGGTGCCGACATCGACACCATCAGAGTGCACGACATGCCCCTTCTCAACATGAATGACCGCACACTTATCGACCCCGAGCTCCATCTTGACGGAACCACTGAAATCGTTAGTGATCGTCAGTAGATCCGCCAATCTGTCAGCCGTGGGGGCGTAAAGCTTCAGGTCATCCATGTAAAGGAGATGAGGCAAGCGTGGTCCGCCTCTCCGAAACTGAAAGCCTGTCCCCGAATTCTCCAAGAGTGTACTTAGAGGATTCAGGGCCAAGCAAAACCAAACTGGACTCAGGCAATCGCCCTGGAAAATCCCTCGCCTTATATCAATTTGGTCATCCGCGTCCGTCATCCGCTGACCGTCTAAACTCAGGATCGTTCTCCAGCACCCCATACACTGCCCGAGGAAGTGTCGAACTGTACTATCAATTTTGTACAGCTCGAAGACCCTCATGAGCCATGTATGAGGTACCGAATCAAACGCCTTCCTGTAGTCTATCCAGCCAGCGGAGAAGTTCCGACGGTTGCGTTTGACCAGTTGGCCTACGACCGCGTCGATGAGGAGCAGCTCCTTGCTACCGCGACTACCGCCCCTACATCCGTTCTGAGCTCCAGAGATCACATTGTTATCAACAATGTGTTGAGTAATCTTGGAGCTCAGAACGGATGTCAAGGTCTTGTAAATTGTACAAAGACAAGTAATGGGGCGGTATTGGGATGGATCCGCGGTAGCATCGCTCTTTGGAGCTAAATGAGTGACCCCAGTAGTTAAGAAGTTCGGGAGCGTCCCACTCTCGAGGGCGTTTTGGAACTGACGGGCGAGAGTAGCGTGACAGCGCGTGAACCCCTTCAACCAGTAATGGTGCAATCCGTCCGGCCCCGGACTTTTCCAGTTCGGAGCCTTACGGATCGCAGCCACCACATCCTCCTCGGATATGTTGACGGGGTTCATGGGCGCTATGGGCTCGCACGCTCCCTCGACCGCCTCGAACCATCGGCCCTCTTCGTGATCAACAGGCAGCGACCAAAGCCCACGCCAAAAGGCAACCACATCGGCTTTTTCCGGTCGCTGACCCGTCGAAACCACATCGGGACGCTCCAAAGTTCTGTAGAACTTCTTCTGGTCACTCATGAAGAGACGATTCTGTTGGTACCTCTTTACCCTTTCAGAATATCGCCTAATTCGCTTACCCCAAGCAGCGATCTTCTGCTTCAGATCATCGATGCGCTCCACCAGTCTACAGGCAAACTTCGGTGAGTTGTCAAAGACATTCTCACCAGGGAATGCCTCCCTGACGAAGCACACCACCCTCGGCCTATTGTTGCCTGATCTGAAGCTGGTCAGTTTGCCGATGAGGACCCTGGCCCTTGTGATACGGCTTTCAATCCGCCTCATCCAGGCTGGTCTAGTTCTAGTCCTGGGACTAGTACTGCCAGCCTGGCGGGAGCCACCAGCTCTTGTTGGCCGACAAATTGACAAACTGTCATTGCGGCGCCAAAGAGAATTGAATCCGTATCCCAAAGGTCCATGCTGCTCTCTAAATATGAGGGCAGCATGTTATTGACGGCCTCAACGACATCCCGAACCTTGATGCTAAGAGGAACTCGGGACAGCCTTGGCCTCCTTTCGAGAGGCACTTGGCGATATTCCAGGATCGTCTCTTCGAGTGCGCTCCTCACCATATCCAAATCCAGGGAGACTGTTCCCCAATCGCTTTCCGCACCACCCGCATCCGGCAGGTTAACGATCGGCTCCCTCCGAACTTCCCGCTCAGGGACAGGAGGGAGAACCTGCAAGGGTGGCTCTTCGTCCAGCGGAGGAACAGCCTCGCGTCGCAATTGTTCGAGTTCGGTAGTGCTAAAAAGTTCTGAGCGTTGTATGTACCGAACTCGGTCCGCCAGGTTTTGTTCTGTGACGGTCAAATTGGGCTCCAGCCGCAGAAATTCGCGGTACATTGCTGCCCGATAACCCGTCCGTCCAGTTCTTGAACCCGAGGCCCTAAGATAGGCCCGCACGGCATTCCTATTCATATCGACCGTCCATGCCATGCGGCGCCTTTTTCCACCAGCGGCGGGCACCGATTGCTGGGACTGAGTTGCCTCAGTCCCAACCGATGCCAAGCCATCTGGTGGCTGAGGTGATCGCGCAGACCGACCAGGTGGTCGGGCCGGTCTGCGGCGGCTGGGGGACCGCATGCTGCCACGTCCAGCCCCAGCTCCAGACGCGCCCCAGCGATAGCCCCTGGGGAGCGGCCCTATACGCTCATCGTTTCTCTCACCTGCCATTTTACGATGAGCGAAGATTCACCCGGGGTTTCACTCACTTGCCCCGGGGAGACCTTTATTGCTCTATTTTGCGCTGAGACCAGTTTGTAGACACGGTCAACACCTACAAACTCAAGCTCTGACTATTTGCATTGCTGGAATGGCAAGCTGGTAAACATGTCATCCTGCCATTCCAACAATGGGCGGTGGGGTCGTCACATCCCTACGCCTATTTATTATTATTATGATTCGAGATAACACACTAGCAGCAATATTTTGCTGATGCGTGTATATCACTGCACTTGTTTTAAATATTTGTCAAGTCTGTTTTTAAAAGAGTTCACTGAGGGAGCACTGATCACTGTCTCTGGCAGTTTGTTCCACACGTCCACAACACGGTTTGGCAAAAAATTGAGTCTCGGATTGCTTGTACACGAGGAGTGTGATAGTTATAGAGAATGTCCTCTCAAGTTCCTATTTTTGTTCATTACAAACATATCTTTTAGTCCTGGTACATTGTAGTAGCCCGTCAATATCTTATATGTCTCAATAAGGTCTCCTCGTTTCCTCCGTTCTTCTAGCGTAGTCAGACCAAGTATCGCAAGGCGTTCTTCATATTCCTTGTTCTTTAAGCCTGACACCATCTTCGTCGCTCTTCTTTGCACTTTCTCAAGAAGGTCGATGTCTTTCTTGAAGTAAGGACTCCAGATTTGAAATCCGTATTCCAGCAAAGGGCGTACATATGCCTTGTATATCTTTAAAAATAGGTCTATCGTAATGTGAAAAAACGCCTTTAGAATTAGATATAGCAGGGAGTTAGCTCTTTTTGTTATGGTGAGTATGTGTTATTCCCATTTCACGTTGTGAGCAGTGATTATACCTAGATCCTTCTGATGGGTAACATTTTTAAGAACTTTGGATTCAAGGATGTATTCGTTGTGAGGATTATTACTACCCATGTATAAGACAGTGCATTTATCAATGTTTAGGGTCATCAGCCAGTCTTCAGTCCAACCAATAACACGATCAAGATCGTTTTGAATTACACCATGCTTAATAAGAGGGTTTCCCATAATCTTTGTATCGTCGGCAAAAAGAGACAAGTCCGAGTCTATAATGCTTTTGAGATCCGTCAGAAAGATATCGAAAAGAATAAGTCCCAGCACAGAGCCTTGTGGTACACCACTCAGAACATTATGTGGTTCAGAATAGATTTCACCAACTCTTACTCTAAATGTTCTGCCAACCAGAAAGTCTTCAATCCAAAGCAGAAGATCGCCACGTATTCCAAAGTGTTCTAGTATGTAAATAAGTCTTTTTAATGGGACACGATCGAAGGCCTTTTCATAATCTAGGTAAATGATGTGGGTGGGCTCATGTTCCTCCAAATTTCTAGTCCATTTATCCAGGCAGCAAAGTAAGTTAGTTATGGTTGAACGTTTTGGTACAAATCCATGCTGCTCCTCAGTTATAACATTCTCTTTATCCAAAAAAAATCTCGTTTCATCAGCGATGATCTTCTCCATTACTTTGCACGCTAAGCATGTAAGGCTGACTGGACGGAAATTCGCGGCGATAAGCTTGTCGCCTTTTTTGTAGATGGGTGTAACTATAGCTTCTTTCCAGCATTTGGGTAACTTGTGTTGAGTAAAGGATAATTCCATAATCTTCGCAAGTACTTCTGCCAAACTAGCTCAACATTGTTTGAGTAAAACAGCGGGGATACCATCTGGACCCATTGCCGTATCATCCCTTAAAGATTTGATATGTTAAGCGACTAGTTCTGGTGTAAATATTATCATTTCTAATGAGTTTTGTATACGTGGGAGACATAGCTTTGGGATTTCTACATTATCCGGTTCCCTAACATAGGACCTTTCGAATTGCTTAGCAAAGATATTTGCTACTTCCTTCTGATCACTGGTGATCTCAAGTGTAACTTCATTTTTTAGAGAGGGTGGTATTGACACTTTTGATGTAATTTGTTTGCGGATGTAACCGTGAAAAGATTTAGGACATTTCGTAGTCACTTCTTTCTCATATTTCATTCGTGTGGATCTGGTTAAGCTTATTATTTTATTGTTCACTTTTCGATATTTTTTATACGATATTTTCGATTTGTCTGTCAGGTATATGCTCCAGAGTACAGCTTTTTCTTGTGTCATTTTTATTATTTGAAAGGAGGATAGAGAGGATGGATGACAGTAAAGTGGTGAAAGAGATCTATAGAGCCAATGTGGAAGGTAATGTTAGTAGAGGACGACCTCGGAGGACACATTTAGATCAAATAGAAAATGTGCTCAAAAAGGCAGGTGTCCGAAGTACGAAGAATAAAAGAGCATGTATGAAAAGATTGATGGATGTGAATGAAGCTAGAGAGGTTTGCCAGGATCGTACAAAGTGGCGATCGATAGTCTCTGCCTACCCCAATGGGAACTAACGGCGTGAGAATATGTATGTATGTATGTATGTATTTTTATTATTTGTGGTCCAATCCATGGTTTTTTATGGTTGTATACTTTTTTTGGTTTTTGTGTGGGTACATATAGATCAATAGCCTTATCTATTTGGGTTTTGAAGTGATCCCAACCACTAGTTACGTCGTTTATTTTATACAATGGGATTTCATTTTGTAACGATTGCGATATCTTTTCAAATTCAGCTTTAAAAAAGTTTTTTCGTGGGCAATTCTTAGTTGACACATTTTTGTTTTCTAATTGAACTTGCTAACAGCACATGATGATCACTTTTCCCAATGTTTGGCATATGTTCTAAATTTGTGCATAAGTTTTCATCATTGCAGAGCACTAAATTCAAAAGTGATTCTTGTTCATTTCTTTTCCTTGTGTATGTACAGGAATTTATAATATAATACATAAGTAAATAGTTAAAAAAGTGGTTTAGTAGTTTAGGCTACTACTTTAGGCTACCTCATTTCAAATTGGGCTACTTAGGCTACTCAAGCTTTGAAAATTGGGCGACATAAGGTCTTGACTTGTTGGCAACACTGCTAGTACGATAAGTAATGAAACACGTCGGGGCGCACGAGAAAGACGTTTTTGTCGATGCAGCCGTAGAGAAGATCCGTTTCTCGACCGTCGCTAGCACAGCATGTAAAATAAGCGTATGTTCAAGGGCGTGTGACGTCACTGAGCGAATGGTTTCGTGTTTTCTCGACGAGGGTAACGACAACTCCCTTCTTTTGCTAGCACAGTGTTAAGCGGCCAGTACACAATGGCCGACGATGGGCCACGCTTCGCAATTGGCAATTGTTGGCCACGATCAATTGGTGTTCACACAATGGCCCATTGCTCATTACTGTCTCGCAATCCACTTGCGACGGACGTCGAAGTAATTATGGTTGCAGCTATTTATTTATTATTATGCATGTAATTTATTTAATTTATGGCGCTATTTATGTTATTTTTACGTCATTTAGTGATTATAAATACATTTTGCAATAAAATATTCCAAAAAAAGTATAAGTATCTATGAGCGGTCGGTGACGAACTAAACAATGGCCCATTGTGGAAACACCACCGGCCATGCTACGCCACGATTCCTTTGAAGTGTGCCCGAAAAACCGACAACTTCGCCATTGCGCGCCATTGCGCGCCACGATCGGCAATTGTCCGCCATCATGCACCATTGCCCCCTGTACACAGTGGCGATGGCGAGCAGTGGGCCATCGTCCGCCATTGTGTACTGGCCGCTTTACATTACGCGAAGACTGATATGATGAAGATGATATTTCTCGTGGTGAGGTTGGGGTCACGACAACAAAATATAATTACGTAATTTTGTTATTAAGATACAAAAGTTACATTTTTCATAAAATTTTGAATGAGTATTACATATTTAAGTTTAAAACTGTAAACTTAGTAAATTTTAATCGCTAAACATTGGTTTAAAATAGCACTACCACGCCTTTTTTGTTATTGTATTTATTTATATTTATTTCACTCTAGATTTGTGAGTTTTAGTTTAAAATTCTTAACTGTTTTATTATTTAAGGTGCAGTGTATGTTTTAAATACCACTACCTTATCTCTTTTCACGTCAATGATTATGGAATATATTTTTAAATAAAGTTTCAAAATGATTTTTAGTTTGAAACTGTAATAAATTACATAGTTTTAGATTTTTCTTTGCTGTTACGCTGTGCTTCGGTTTAAAAAAGCACCACCCATCTTTCGTGTCATTATTTTGTTTATCAATATTTTTTCTGAAGTTTGACTTGGGAAACATGAAATTTAGTTCAAGTCTGTTAGCACAAGCCAATCGCAATGAAACTGTTGCGTCGGTTTTAAAAAGCGCTACCCCATTTCGTTTTGCCAAGTTCGAGATGTTAATACAACTTTCTTACATAATTATTATCGAGCAATTTTCGATTCACATTTAATCATTAAATCGTTGCTTGTAAACTTTACCTTCTTTTATAGTGCCGCAATTTTCTAACTCTATTAAACTATGCAGGCACAGCTATTTTACCACAGCATCAGCATTATGCTGGGCAACAAAATTGCCCCAAGGTTGCAATCTATATATTGCTTTAGCGATACACTTGATGGCAATATGTTCATATATATGATAACAGGAAATAGGTATTTGAAATAAAAAACAAGGATACGAAAAGAAGACATTTATTTATATTATATATATTTATTGTCGAACACAAGTAAAGCCACTTTTGTAAAATCCACACAAAGCAATATCTTAAAATTATTCAACAGCAACACATAGTTACAGTGTAGTAGTCTATTAAATGACAATACAAAGCAATGTTTTAAAACAAACTGCCAAAAAAATCCACATTATAATAGTGCATGCAGCTATATAAATATATTTTAACCCCAACCGCACAGCTATACAAATAACCGAGGTAGCATTTTAACTTACACAGCAATAATACAAAACTTTATTAAAAACTCACACATAATAAGAGTTGCATTTAAAGCACTATTGTATCATGCTTGTCTTATTTGATACACTTACCTATAATATGTTACCAATACTGACTAACTAAAATTTTTTTTTAATTCATCAAGACATTCTCATTTCAGTTACACACAGTATAGTAGTTCACTATTTAACTAAAACAAAATTAGCAAAACAAATTTGCAACTGCAACACTTATATACTATTCAGAAGCTTCTCGGTCTTATTAGAGGACATTCAAAGTAAGATGGGTATATATATATATGATACTCCTTTTCCGCAATGTTCTGAAAATAAAGGAAATATGCATTAGTTACTTCGGTGATTCTAAGTATAATCTAGTCATAACACTTCCATTCATAACCTTACGATGGGGTACAGAGATCATGTGTACTGCTCAACATGGTCACCTAATGTTCTTATTTAGGTGTCTATGCCTAGATGAAGCTTTACTTGTACATACATGAACAATACATAATTAAATGAACTGAGAAGTTTTGGCTAGATATATATACCCTGTTTTATACAAAATAATGTGATTTCTAGCCATGAGTATAGGTATGGTGTGGCATATGTAAGTATAAGTGTTATGTCTATTCCAAAATAAGATTAAGGAGTAATATTTAATTTTTGGTTTAACTACTTATTTCATATCATCGTCAATACATACATAGGATCGCGTCAAAAGTTCTCACTGGGGAAGGCAGATACTATCAATCATTACTTTTAGATTCATATAGCATTCTCTATAGGATTTAGATTGCGAATTGTTTCTTTTTTATTTCTTGTACGCTATACTTACGACTTGTAAAAAGTGAAATGAAAACTTACGATTTTATTAAGTCTCATCCAATCAATATCGGTTTGCCGGATTCTTTGATCTCCGGATGGGCCTCAAGTTACGAGGGTCCACAACTCCACATGATCTATCCACTTGTCCATTGGAGGGATGAAGCCAAATAGTAGCTAAATCGGGGATGGTGTTTTGAGTTTCGAATACACTGGTCTGTAAAGTTAAAAAAATGCACATTAAACTTATACAACACATTTATAATCACTCGCATATTCAGAAAGAAACTTATATACTTACTATATCAACAAATAGTACTCCATCCTTGAAATCCGTTTATTTATATTTAAAACCGATAGAAACATAACAAAACAACACGAAACGACCATCTTGTTTATGTGGCAAATAACCAACGAATACAGACAGATACTCTAACGAGGTTATTACTTGCTATACTAGCGCCGCTGGGTGGGGGTGTTCACTCGCGTGTATAGACACAACACACACACATTGACAAATGTATGGTAGTTGATCCAGTTGAAGTGTGACCAATGCTGGTAAAACAGTAAAATGGTAGTAAACTTCTAGGTTCTGAACTCACTAAAACTATGATTAATTAATTGAACCAATTGAATTTAGGTATATAATTATGAGCTAAATATAATTACTTGACATATTTTGAATTTGGTCGCGTCTTTTTCATACATGAAGAAAATGGTAGAAGTTCTGGTTGTATTAATATTTTGAGCTGGTATAATATTTTTGCACCTAAGTTACTCGGAAATTTGAATTTTATTTTTATTGGTTGTGAAGTTTTCTGTCTTCCAATATTCTTCATCTTCTCGATACTTCTCTTCTGCTGACTTATACGTTGAGTTGATACGTGTTTCAAGATTTACGTCGTGTTTTGTGCCAGTTTTGACTGAGACACTTTGTGAAGTGAGATATTGACCCTGAATTTCGTTTGCATTGATATTTTCTGCATAATGTCTCACTTGTATCGCCGGTGAGTAAAAATACTTATGCATATTTCATTATTTAGCAACTGTAAGAGTTAAGTTAAGAGTACAATGTTCAGGTTCAGAAACAACCCATTATAAAGTTTTATTTACCATAAAAATAAAGATACTATAGTTGAGTTGTTACTTCACCTAACTACTTGATTCAAAACTAATCAAAGGGTTAAGCGAACAATCGCCCTTGTGGGAATCGAACCTAAACCTCTTCATCTAGAAGACAGTGTCAAATGCAAACAGATATAATACAAACAGTTTCATAATTAGAGTAAGCTATAGTTTTACTAGTTATTGTCAAGATTTGGATCTATTATGTACTAACTTTAGCGCGCTCAGGCAAGTTTTCAGTAGTTATTTTTTTATGGTTATGTTATTATTATTTATTTTCTTACATGTTTTAATATTTCTTAAGGTCATAAAATTAAAAAGTTTTCCCTACTTAATCAGTTTAATAAGTATATTATTTTACTGCCATATGAACCATGTTTAATACTTCAAAAGCAAATATATATTTGTAATGCACTTTTGTTGCTAATTTGTTTTTGACCGTGAGATTCTATAAGTAGCTTCATGCTAACTATTCAAATGATGTTAATTTGTATTGATAGCTGTTTTACTTTCCTTGAAATAAGTAAATAGTTCTCATAAATATGGTTATTAATACACATACTGCTAATCATTACATTATCATTAATTGCTAGTTATGCTTATACAAACTTTTCTTTTCTACTTCAGTTGCTCCAAGTGTGGTTCCAGCGAAGCTACAAACCCTGGACTTAGACTTCATAGGTTTCCAACTCTGAGCAAAAATAATGAAAATGTTTACCAGTAAGTTTAAAACTTAAAGTTATTTTTAATGTAACCATTTGTGAAAGAGATCTATAGTGAAATTCGGATTCATGAGGGATGAAAATAAATGCTTGGTTTTGCAGTTGAATATAAAGTTATTTAATTTAGAATTACGCATGCTTTTTGTATTACTTAAAAGAGGTTAAATACATGTTTAATTTCTATAACATGAATATAGTCATTGTTAAGTGCTTATATTCTAACTAGACTTTAAAAGATGGGTATCATAGGGTGAGCTGTGAGTTCATTACTCTGCATGTTGAACACACTACAATAGAGCAAAAGTGGATAACTGTTAATGGACAAGATGGAGACACGAGTGTGCTCAAGATTAAGGAGCGTGAATAAAAAGATTGATAGATGTAAGCAAAGCAAGCGGTATGCGAGGATTGTACAAAGTGGTGATCTATAGTCTCTGCCTACCCCAATGGAAACAACATTGTGAGTATAAGTAAGTTGCAGAAATGGTTAAAATAAATTTTGTTTTTCTCATTTCAGGTGTTGCATCTTGGAAGCACACAAAAAAGTTCTATGAGCTAGATAATAGCAATCCTCACTTCGTGTTTGCTCCTAAGTTGTCAAACCCAAATATTAAGCCACTCTGCGGCAATGGGCATTTATTCTAAAGCATCCACCAGTGAGTTATCTACCTATCAACTTTTTAGGCAGAATATGTATGTACTTACACACAAAAATACATATTCTCACGGCTATAAATCCCTAGAAGGGGTAGCCATTGAGGAATAAAAAAATCCTCAGTCACTTTTGTAAAGTGGAGTGGGGAAAGGATGGTAAAATAAAGGGTGTTGGTGTTGGGTCTCCAACCGCGTCGCCCAAAAATCCCTTAAAGCCCCAACACCGTTAGTCGTCCCTTAGGCAAACCCACTAGAATAAATGGGATAGTGTTATTCTATGCCAACACTACACAGTTATAATCATGTATGTATAAATGCGATTCCTGATTCTGATTATTAATAACTGTATGACAAATCATAAAACAATTTATATAAATTGTATTTAGAGGATCTTCCCGACTAATCCATGATGTATGCTGTAGGATCACCTTCAAGCGCAAACTGAAAGGTTACTTTTTGCCTGTGTATGATGACATCTTTAAAAATAAGCAATAGATTTTAATGCAGTTTCTCATCAATAGAGTAGTCACTATATATTTCATTTGAAGAGTAAGTTCTATGTACCTTAAGTAAAAAAATAACTTAATATAACCTCGTTTAAAATAAAAATGCAACTATACATATATACATATAGCATCGTTGTTTCAGATGAGTTACCTGCAGCAGCAATCTGCACCGCAAAATTTTTGGAGCATTTCAATAATTTATTTGATTTATTGAATGCTAATGCGCCAGACCAGCAAGAAGGAAAACCATATAAAACTAATTTTACTAACCCCGGAGCCCACATATGGAGTTTTTTAAAAAAATCTGTAGTTTTAGTAAATTTTAGTTGTGTTAATTGTAGTTGTAGTTTTAGACACATTTGGATCAAATAGAAAATGTGCTCAAAAAGGCAGGTGTCCGCAGTATGAAGAATAAAAGAGCATGTATGAAAAGATTGATGGATGCAAACGAAGCCAGAGAGGTTTGCCAGGATCGTACAAAGTGGCGATCGATAGTCTCTGCCTACCCCAATGGGAACTAACGGCGTGAGAATATGTATGTATGTATGTTTTAGTAAATGAGTTATAATTTATTGGGTGCCGCAGAAAGCCACCGTCACAATTGGGCTGGCTTAAATTGATCCATGGATATGAGCGACGGTGGAATAATCTCAATAAAAAATATAACGTTAAAAGCATACCCACAAGGCGAATCAATCAAGATCCCATTAAAAATTTATTTGGGTGTATAAGAGCCAATTGCGGGTCAAATGATAATCCCACAGTCGCTCCATTCATTGCTGGCTTTAAAACAGCTATTTTAAGCAATATTAGAAATATTCGTAGCGGAAACAAAAATAAAACAGTGTCAAAATCTAATTACCTGACAACCAAATCAGGTCCTAGTGCTTCAGGGCATGGGCATGGGCAACTTGATATTCCAGAGGCAGATATAGAAAGCTCAGCAGAAACACAGGCTTGCGCGTATGTTTGAGGATTTATTTTCAAAAAAAATATGAGAGATTGCATGAGCTGTACGAAGGCTATGCTTGCCAATAAGCAGTCTGAAGTACATATTTTCACAGAATTTAAAGAATATGTAGGTGGCAAGCATAGTCTTCAGTATGCTAACCATAGCTTTGTAGCCTGTGTTGAAGAATCTGCTAAACTAATAAAAAAATATTTAAAAGAAAATGACCATGAGGATAAAATAAAGTACAATTGCATAAAATTATTAGAAAAAAATGACAAAAAAAAGGTCTGAGAATATAAAAATTATACAGAATTCGGTTTCAATAATAATGATAAAAAGATTTTGCACAGTGCAGAACAGAGAATTATCTAGCGAATACGCCAAGAAACGTCTAGCTAAAAAAATTAAAATATTAAAAAACTCCTGAAATTTTACTTTTCGTTTTATTTATTTCCTTCAATATGAATTCATTTTATTTCAAGCAAAAAAAGCAAACCAATACCTAGCTTTTATTCCTTGAAATAAAATTAAATGAATGTTTCAGTATCAATCAAGATCCTAGAAAAGTATTGCAAAATTTCAAATTTCCCGCCACATCGGTAATGGTAGATTTTTCAAATTTCCCGCCATTCCAAAATTAGACTACAGCGACATCTGACCACTTGTCGCAGGTACTAACAAAAATACGTATTGTATGGAGTGAGCATTCTTCTCGTTAGAGTATCTGTATTCGTTGCGCTGGGTGGTCTAATCTGCACTTAAAAAACAAATGGAATACAAATTTACTTTAATTTACATACACAACTAGGCTATATAGTCACATAGTGTACTGAAAACCCCAGAAGGGATATTTTAATTCACTGAATTATAGTGAAGATAAGTTATAAATGCCATCAGAAGATCCAGAAATATTTGTAGAAATACTGTAAAGCAATCAGGACAAAAAAATCACTTCACAATGATAGAGGTCGTGAATGGCGGGCTTATTGCTTATTTTACGTCTCTGAGCATACTAAGTGTTCTAACACCATACTTAGCTAAACCTGTAAGTATCCTTGACTGCTAAATGACATGGCTCTTTTAATTCATACATTGATATGATTTTGGGATATATACTCACAGGTAAAAGGGGTACACAGAGTTGGAAGTAAAATTATCCTTTTATCACATAACCCAAAAGTTAGTTCAAGTATTACTACTACAAGTTTACAGTATTTAACCAAATCTTAACTCACAGATATATATCCAAATTCATACTTTGGACACCTGCTTTTATTTATACATTCCCCTATTGGTCCAAATGTCTCCTCCGAGGTTTTCCTCTTCTAACATTACCTTTCACATTGGCTGTATAGATCTCTTTCAACAATTTACTATAATGTATCCTCTCTGTGTGCCCAAAACATTCTCCCTCAAGATTCCTTTTTGTATCTTATTTACAATGTCATCTTTCACACTGCACTTTTCACAAATCACTTTTTCCCACTTAATGCTACACTCTACTGCATTCACTCTGCTCTAATGCTTCTTTTACCGCACCCAACATTCACTGCCATACATAAGCATGGTTATATAAAAAAGAATGGTTGATAATTGGTCACCAGTCTCCAACTACATTGCCCCACTATTACTTATTAGTCCCAATACCCTGATTAGACATAATGGGCAGAAATGGGTTAGTGCTATTCTAAGCCAACATTAAACAGCAGTGTTTATGGCTGTTATAATCTTAAAACCATCTGTTCAACCTGTTTCAGATCATAAAATTCTTCAGTAAACCTACTGATGAGGAACGTACTACATGGACAGAAGTTAAAATTTTAAAAGCAGAGCAAGAAAAGCTGTCAATGAAAGATGACTTTGCTGCATATTCAAAATTGCAAAGGAAAATAAACAAACTTGAAGGAACACTGAAAGAAAATTCCCATAACCGAATGGCTAAAACATTAGCAGTGAAAGGCTCACTCAATATTGGTTTGCAAGTATTTGTCTCACTTACGATAGTATGCAGCATTTTTTGGTATAGAAGAGAGCCAGTCGTGAAATTCCAAGGGAATCTGTTCCCATTTACTACGTTACTACAGTTCCCTACATCCATGCCAAATGCAATTTCTGCTCATATGTGGGTTATCATCACCAATGTAACAATTAGAACTTTGTTAAAACCCCTAATTTCATGACAAACTTTTGGAAACTTCATTGCACATACCTCAATTTATTTAGTATATAGAAATTTATAAATTAACATAAATAATAGATCATTCAAAAAATGGTTTTTGCATGTTAGAACTGTGAATTATTAATTAACCAAATTTTATGGAAAAGCTTTCCAGAAGTAAGCTAATATTTCTACCCAAGTTTAATGTCCTATATTTTGTTTTAAATTTATTTTTATGATGAAATTGATTGTAAATTTATTGCGACTTACATTATAAACTTGTCCATAAAATGAGATAGTAACAATGAGATCACATCTGTGAGTTATCTTTAGAAATATAAGTTACAAAACTATTTCAAACATATGTACACCTACCAAACATTGTAACTTATATAATTGTGATTGCTTCAATAAGATTATTATTCTACAAATAAAAATGGATTCATTTCTTATTATAATCAACTCTGATTGCCACTGTTATTGTAAATCTAGTATGTTATAACAATATTAATTACTTAGTTATAAATCACATTACCTACCATTTAATGTAAAGGCCTAAAATATGATGTTTCTTAATAAACTTTGTGTTGCATAATATATATTTTTTGTCTATTTATCTGACTTGTTTAAATCTTTTCTCTTTTTACTTAATATTTATGTATAAAATTACTATTTTTTCCCTGAAATGTCTTTGGTGTGCACTATCAAATTCAGTCTAACCAAATTACTTGTGAAGTATTATTTTAACAATAAAAACTACTACATACATACATACATATACTCACGGCTATAAATCCCTGAAGGGGTAGCCAGAGCTAATGAATTAGGAATGCCTCAGCCACTTTTGGAAGTTGCGTGGGGAAAAGAAAAACTAGTAGATAGCAAATATTTTGATTTATCATGGTTGCTAACAGTAAGGGCAATATCATGTGGGTTACATGGCTAAGTTGCACAAAGTTAACTGACAGTGTATTCCTTTTCTACAAAATGGTGATAGCACCCACTATCATGTGATTGCACTGTCCAAGTATAAAGTGCGTACTATGACCACTATGTGACATGATGTTCAGAAGCATTAGTACCTCAGCACCACCTTTGGGGATGTATTGCTTGAACGTTTCGGAAATCTCTTCGGTCTGTACTTTCTCTCAAACCATTTCTGTTCCGCTGATTTCTAAACTATAACAGTTACATTTGCAATTGCAATTTCTTATGCTCTCACAGATATTTGTGGAGTCGCCAATTCCTGAGTTGTAACAGGTATATCTTCAGTCACTGATTCCTGAGCTGTTGCGACCTGTGTAGCCATGCTAGAGACCTTACTCTACTACTATTTGAATAATCATGTGCCTACAGTAATATTAAAACAAACTATTTATATATAACGTATGCTACACATGTTAATTCTCTTAAATTTATATACCTACATACACTGACGACTACCAAACTTCCACGTTAGTTGATGGATTGTCTTAGTATACCTTTATTTTTTTCGAATAATAGCATCGGCTGCTTCAACGTCTGTCTCGATCACGGTGATAAAATAGATTTTCGTATGAATTACCATTTGGGTACTAAATATCGTGACCAGTGCGTTTGCAGTGCACTTCATAGTCTTCTCATCTGCCGGGCCCTTGTCATACCCAACGGCGAAGACGTTCCAAGAAGCTGTGTATAGTCGGCTTAGAATAGCAGTACCCATTTCTTCCGGTGGGTGTACGTAAGAGGCTACTATCGGTATTGAAGCTTTTAAGGGATTTTGGGGCGATGCGGTTGGAGACCTATCACCAACACCCTTTATTTTACCATCCTTTCCAAAAGTGGCTGAGGAATTTGAAATTCCTTAGCTCTGGTTTTCCCATATAGGGATTTATAATCGTGAGTAATGTATGTCTGTAAGTTTCAACTTGCGCACTTTTCAAGGTCCGTTGGTCAAAGACCTAGGAATCATCGTCATATTTTCTGTTATGCTCTTTCATTGTGCCCACTAAATTAACAAAAACCAATAAAAGTTTGAGAGTCTTTTTAGAGTAAATAAACTAAGCTTATAGTCAGCCGGCAAGATATATAAAAGTGTTTATCGACCTATTTGCTTGAAGGCTATAACTGTTGATGAATAATTTTTATTATTTATGGACATAGATGTACTAAAAAAAAGTTAGATAGGTTATTTACGAGGAAACCGGCGCTTACGCACGCACACCACTAGAAGTATGTTCAAACAACATACCAAGAAATACATTTGAAATGTAGGCGAGATAGCACATCTCATAGCAAGCGCTAAAAAAAAATAAACATATTTTGTCTGTACCGACGTGAAATATGACACTAAGACGACCGTTTGACAAAGAATAATTTAGATCTATACACACGATCCACCTAATTTATTATAAATTATAATTAAAACGTTGTAAATTTATAATGCTTACGAATGATAAGTAATCCCATCATTTTAGTAGTTTTTCTACTATAGTTTGTGCCAAATCTCATCACACACGACGGCATTCTCGATTATTTTGATAAACAAACACGCCAAAACAGGTGAACGATTGCAACGGCAGCTAGTGTGCGACTAAAGTCAGATGAGCCATTTAGCCTGTTTTTTAAGTGCCACTATCAGCGCGCACGCGGTTTTTTATTAGTACATCTAAGATTTATGGATGAACGTGTTACTGAATATGTTAATTTAATTTAATAATCATAGCTTTTATACTCTATTTTTGTTGAATTTGGGGTTCAAATTAAAAAGTGCCTAATGCACTAGCATAGCTAACAGAAAGTGTGTGCAAGCAAGTATCTCACGTGAGAAAACTGGCGTGACTATCATATTCTATGAACATAATCTGTGAATTTCTCATGCGACATATTCCCTGTCTCACACCACATGGTAAGGGGACAGTTGTATGTTATTAAATATGTAAGTTTTTACTGATATAATTGTATTTTACCAAATTAAGTTGAAGAAAGAAATAAAAACACCATGTTTTTTACATTTTCTTTATTTTCAACAAATCACTAGTAATTTATTCTCAGTCTGACAAAAAGTCCAATCCTGTTCTCAAAAATACATTGTAGAACAATCTTATATATTTCTCTGATCGCCACACAAATATTATGCATATAATAATAAATTGTTCAATATTTAATATAAACAAATATTATCAAAAAAGAAAAAGAATATTATTGCATTGAAGTTTCAACATATTAAACTGTACATAAGTAGAATAAAAATTTTGATAGTATATTAAAAATTGTTGCTTCATTTAAATGGTGCGTGGACTGTGCATCTCTTGCTTAAGTAGTGCAAGATAAATTTGTATATAACTTTATATAGACTGAAAATTAACCCTTCTTTGTCTGACGAGACTGGTTTAACAACTGAAAAGGTATTAGAATCATACAAAAGAAAGAAATACAAAATAATTATTGATTTTCAAGTGGATATTTTGCAATAAAGTAATGCTAGCAACCCGAAAACAAAGAGCCCTTTGTTTTTAATGTTTTAGGTAGTTGACAAAAAGATACAGACCTGTTAAATAAACAAGAAGGTATTTGGATTAAGAGTAAGTTCGCACAGATCATTTATGTCAAACATTACAATACAAAAATATTTTCCAAATATAAGAGTGAATAGAAAATAAAAGACAAAACCTACAGTAATGTGCATATTTGTTTAAGCGTTTATATTGATAACTAATATTTACAAGCACTATATCACAGCTTAAAACTTACTAACATACACTATGTAAGTATATGGAATTGTGATCAACAAACATTAAAAGTGATTTAACCTTACTACTAACTAAAAGGAAAACATGGCAACTTAGAATTAAACTATGTCAAAGAATAATAATTTGGTACAATTTAACAAGGAATATAAATTATATAGAAATATTACTTTAAATTTTATGGTAGTATAACCGTGATAGCCCAGTGGGTAGAACACTCGGTTATCGTGCAAACGACTAGTGTTCAAATCCTGGGTCGGGCCTACACCAATTTGTCTTTTCTAAAGACATATGTGTAGTTAATTTATCATGGTTGTTAACGGTGAGGGAAAACATCGTGAGGAAACCCACATGGCTGAGTTGTACTTAGTCATGTGACAGTGTATTCGTACAAAACGGCGATAGGCCTGCCCCCTATCACGTGAGTACACTGTCCATGCAAAACGTGGGTACTCTGAACACCTGGTGACAAAGTCACGTGATGTTCAGAAGTATTAGTACCTCTGCCAACCCCTTCGGGGATATTCGGCGTGAACGTTTATGCTTTATGCTTATGCTTATGGTATAACCACCACTGGTTACATTTTTTTAACAAACAATGCCGGAATAGTTTTTCTAGTTCTTTTAAGTGCCGGATGATCTGAATTTACATCTTTAACATATGTATATTACAATTTACAGACACTTTACTATATAAAAATATCTTTGCCAGTATATTAACTTTTGTCACTAGCAAGACCTCTAAAATATACAAAACACTACTTTTTAACATATATGAAACTTCATAGCACAACCTTCCTCAAAATAATTTCAACAATTCTCATAAATCTCAGCCATAATGAAATAATAAATATTGTTTGGTTATAAATTTCTACACTAACAAATATTTCTAAAATTCAACATATAAACTTGCTCACAACTGTAGAAGTTATTAATAAAGGATGCATCAACAACTATAAAACAAATATTTTAAGTTGTGTTAAACAAATTTATGCGAAGCATGAAACCTCATTCAATACGAGACAAAAAACTTGAAATTTTCATTGTTATTATATGTCATCCATATTGGATCACGTTTTTAAACCAATATAACCATTACGATAGGAACCTATCGTTCTAAATATTATATCGTAATGAAAACTACTTTTTGGCACTAAAATGCACTGACGTGCAAAATATATGCATCTTAAAACTTTCAACTACTGCGCGACTAGATGGGACTACAATAATTCGTGATACAATTTTATTCTGTATTCATATTTGGAGCTTCATGACTAATTTATTTTTCATAGTAAAAATTAATGAAATCAGACAAAAAGTATTGTTACTTCTAACAACATATGGACGAGAACAATTTTATAAGACTACACTAGACCAATATCACTAACCATCACAATAAGGAATTTACAACAATAATTCAAATCAAAACTTGAGAAAACGGAACATGAAAAGGCTGCGGAGAGAACTATTCCATCTACTACATAAAAAAGCTCGACAACTATAGCTGTCTCTTTCTATCTCCCGCATTGGCGGTTATTCAATGGGTGTGAAAGAGACAGGTGGATGTTGCTAGGTGTTCTCGTAGAAAGAGCTATTGAAGTGTGTGGTGAGGAGATAAACAACGGCTTCGTAAGTTGACATCATTATAGCTGTGTTGGGAATCTGTCGGACCAACTGTGTGCCGAGGCCCCTGCGGAAAAAACAATCATGGAATGAAAATGTGTGTTACATTTCCTTCAGAAGATCTATTCTAATCCGAGAATACTCAGAGTTACTCAAAGTGTAGTATAGAATACTATGTTGGGAATTTCGAATGATATTGAAAGCCTAACAAAGAAACATTTCCACAACCCACATTGTCCCCACCGAGGGGCTCAACTACCGACCGTGATTAGGTTTCTCCGACACCTTCTTTTACTCTTCTTGGGATCTTGTGAGTCAAAATATAATTCATACTTACGGTATGTCTACATAAGATTAATCACAATTATTACGGCAGTTTTGTATACATAGTCGCAAGCACTAGCCATTTCTTTGTACTGGTGTCGTAAGAGGCGACTTACGGTTTTGGGGTTTTATTGTTCTATGTGGTATGAAACTCATCACCAATAATCCTTTAGTTTATAGTATCATACTTGTTCAACTACCAAAATCAATCCATCACTACGTGGTACCCAAGGGATTGCAAGCGAAGTAGGGGTAGATAAATGAAGAGCTGGGAAGAGGAAATATTAGAGGTAGCTGGCCAGACCTGGTCCATAGTTGCAACTGATAGACATGAGTTGAGGAAGCTGAGGGAGGCCTTTGCCCGTCGGCACACGGTGTAAAATATAAATAAACATAATAATAAAGGACTAAATATATATGTATTACCTATAAACGCCACGATGTCCCTCCTCGATCCAAACAGTGTGCAAAGTTTGCCAAAACTTCCTGTATTTGTCGCCTTCTTCGCGCAGACGAGTGCGAGCCACCTCTGTGGATAAAAAAAAACCATAATTGGCATTTGCGAAATTGACTCAGCTTAGAATAGTACTAACATATTTCTTACTGTAAGGTTTGAACAATGAGTTTTAGGTTGTGGGGTTTTCAAGATGGGCTGTATGGTTGGAATCTTAATTTAATATTTTTTGTTGCTTGACTTCATGTAGTCGCTGAGGACATATAGATTTCCCAGGCTTGTGTCGCCCCTGTTTGGAATCACCTATTTTTGGCATGAGTATTACCTAAAGCGTTGTTGGAGATATTCAAAAATATCTAGCACAGTCCTTGCATCCAAATAAAACAAAATGAAGTAAGACTTGCCATACAATGTCTTAACTGCCATTGCCATCTTAAATCAAATAATAATCAAGATATAACATATTTAATGTAACGGAGACTTTTTTATGGAAATATTTTTGTGGATGTAGAAAAAATTAACAAAATTTTATCGTCATCAGTGAAAGTTGTAGCATTCATAGATATCTTGAACCATAGATAAAGCAACCGTGATAGCCCAGTGGGTAGAACACTCGGTTATCGTGCAAACGACTAGTGTTCAAATCCTGGGTCGGGCCTACACCAATTTGTCTTTTCCAAAAGACATATGTGTGGTTAATTTATCATGGTTGTTAACGGTGAGGGAAAACATCGTGAGGAAACCCACATGGCTGAGTTGTACTTAGTCATGTGACAGTGTATTCGTACAAAAACGGCAATAGGCCTGCCCCCTATCACGTGAGTACACTGTCCATGCAAAACGTGGGTACTCTGAACACCAGGTGACAAAGTCACGTGATGTTCAGAAGTATTAGTACCTCTGCCAACCCCTTCGGGGATATTCGGCGTGAACATTTATGTTATGTTATAGATAAAGACAAGTTTTGAGAATCGAATATAGCACCTCCTAATTTCTTTCATGATGTTTAGCGCTGAGATTCTCCCGCAACAACCATGTTAGTACCTCCTCATCCCTTTTGAGTCTTGAGAATAAATTAAAAGTAAACCAATTAGTTATTAACATCAAAGCATAGTTACCATGCGGATAAGCAATACACGAAGCAACAGTCTTAGAAAACGCCCCGGCAGCCATAAACTCCAAGAAATCCCTAGGAGACCTTCTATCGCTTGGCGCATTATCGCCTCGCCTCGCTTCGACTAGCCTCGCTTTCACTCCCTCGTATAGCACGAAGTGGACTACGGTCTCACTTATACCCATGTAGGATGCCGTTATGCCTTTATAGAAGCCTTTGATACCCTGTGAGGAAATTAAAAGTAAAAGTCAGTGAATAAAAAGTTGTTCGGGAGATTGCTTTAGGTGACAGAAACCTCAATTGTACTCCTAATATAGAACCAATCTGTAAATGTTATTACTAAAATGTGCAACAAGGAGTTTTCTATTCTATTCTAAATGTTTATTACTTTAATAAATGGTCTTTATTAGGTTAGTTATCGCTTGGCGCATTATCGCCTCCCTTCGACTAGCCTCCTTTCACTCCCTCGTATGGCATGAAGTGGACAACGGTCTCGCTGGTACCCATATAGGAGGTCGTTATTCCTTTATTAGAAGCCTTCGATACCCTGTGTGTGAATGGTTATTGCGTATTTTTAAATGGGTTATGGAAGGGTTTGCAAGTTATGCACCCGTAACACGAGGCGTGAGGGAGTTTGTCATATCTAAAACTTAAATGTCAATGGTGGAAAGGCTGAGGTTTCAATTTTTTTGGACTGTGAACCGAATAGGAAAAACTCTTTTACTATGGCTTTGTTGTCTGTCCGTCCACCTTTCAGTAATCCAGCTGTATTTCATGAACTGTGAAAGAAAGGTAAAATTTTGCGAATTCGATGTATTTTTGTTGCCACGAAAAATTTGAATAAAGTAATGATAGCTTCAATACAACAACCATAATACTTTGCTCATTTTTGTCTTCATTTTGCTAATAGAATGGAAAACTTCCATATGCATTAGCTCTATTCCGAAGACCGACTGTGGTTTTCGAGTGAGTCAGTGAATATATTGACCGAATTAACTTTGTTTGGAACGACGGAAATCTAGCGATCATTTTAGTCGGCTCAACAATCGTTTTAGACACGCATTTTCAGCCACCATGCATAGGGATTTTTACTTAATATAATACTTCTTTTGAACAATGTATTTACCAGGAATATACCTTTTATCTCTAAATATTTAGAATGAAAACGCCGTAATAAGAAAAATTCTGTATAGATATCTAATCGCCATTATTTAGCAGGTATCATAAAACGTCAAAGGTATTACCGTTTTAGCATATATCCTCTTGATGCATTGCATCGCAGTCACGTTTTGTCCGTCGAGTTGCAGCCGCGTTTTGATAAACCAGATGGGATTCGTCATTGTGCACGATACAAACCCTGCGAACAAATATGGGTTAAAAACTTAATAACGCATCTAAGTTAATTATGTATGCATAATTTGTATTTTATATGAAATCTCATGCAGGTATTATTACTAATGAATTAAGCAAACAATTCAACAAGGTATCTATGATACCATAGCTCAGTTGGGAGAGCGGCGGGGGCGTATACCCGAGGTCGTAGGTTCGAGTCCTGCTGGTGTCGTAAATATTTGTTTGCTTAATTGATTAGCATCTAAGTTAAGTTTACGCAAAATCAGCAACAAGTCTATGACTTTAGACAATGATGTATAATTTTGCTGTACATACACGTAACTTTTAATTTGCTTCTTACTGTCTAATATAAGGATAACATAGCTGACACCTCATAATCCTGAAGTGGTGGTGAGGGATTTATAGGTTCTAGCTACATCGTGGCTATGTCAAGTGATATTTGCCGTAAGGAGATCACTATAGGTGTGGATTTCAACATTAGGGGTATTTTTTCTACCTGTATTGTTTATTCGATGCTGATGTTCACATCACTTTTGTGTCTAGCAATATCCATTACTGACACACTCATACAATACAAGATACGGATTAAGTTTTTTTGTTCGATTTGAATTATTCGATTCCAAGGATTTCTTACGAAGTAGTAGTTGGCGTTATCACTAAGTAAAAATTCGATTTGTATAAAGTTATATCGTTACATTTAATTAACTAAAGAAATATCAAAATACAACTTTTTCGAGTCTTTGCTTGACCTTGGAAAGTGCGAGCGTGACACAAACAGATGTTAGTTGGAGTTGGATGAAATCTAGTTCAGCTCCTTGTATTTAAATCCTTTTCATTAAATAGACGCTTAAGTACTGTTGTTGCCTATTCCATACGCATTAACAAATACCTAATTATACTCACGCCCATTATTTCCATTTGGGTAGGCAGACACTATTGGTTGCCACTTTGCACGATCCTGACACAGCTCTCTTGCTTCCCTCACATTCTTTATTTTAGTCATGCATGCTCATTTGTTCTTACATATACTCATTAGCATATTGTTAAAAAATAGTATCCAGCTTGAGATTTAATAACTCTTTAACCCTTTAGAAAACGTAGAGTGGAATAAATGGTAAATTAGAGGAACGGAAATGGCTTATTAACTAGTCGTTCCCCGATAATTGAAAAGCCCGATGGGGTATCGCTAATTTAAGCTGATACTTTTCCACATGATTTAAATGGCGGATAAAATAATACATAGCCAAAGTATAAATAATAGCAGCCCGTCCCGGCTTCGCTCGGGCATAAATTATCATTAACATTTTGTTTTTTATTTTATTACATGTGTTATTGTTTTAATATATTTTTTTTAAGTTTTAAGCTATGTTATATTTTTTTGCTGTGTAGTGTCGGCTTAGAGTAGCACTACCCCATTTCTTCCGGTGGGTGTACGTAAGAGGCGACTAACGGTTTTGGGGCTTTTGAGGGATTTTTGGGCGATGCGGTTGGTGACCCATCACCAACAACTTTTATTTCACCATCTTTTCCCCACACAACTTCCAAAAGTGGCTGAGGAATTTCTGATTCCTTAGCTCTGGCTACCCCTTCTAGGGATTTATAGCCATGAGTATATGTATGTATGTATATTATATTTTTTTGTATTTATATTTAGATATTTTTCTTTTATTTTTTTTATTTTTCATAATGAGTAATTACATCAAAAGCCATTCAATTTATAGAGTTAGAGCTTCCCTGTAAACAATATTTGACGTTGTTGTATTTTGGGGCAGCAAAATAAATTGATGTTCAGGAGCTCCCACCCGCGAGAGGCCAACGTACAGTTGACCGTGAGTAAAACAATTCTTTCGCAGGTCAATCCCTACTAATTTGAAGGTTTGAAGGTTTAAATGGAATTGGCAGATCAGTTGGGATCATCGGTATATGAGCTAATTGACCGGCTGCTGGGCCAGTGATAATAGTCGCTACAATTAAATTTTGCTTTAACTCTTTGATAAGCAGCCTCCCGTACCCCTTCGTGACGCCTGCAACAACTTACTATGCATAGCTAATCGAGCGGAGTTTTATCTATTTTTTTAATTCGAGATATCTTTCGAATGGAATGTTCGAATCGAATAATTCAAAAAGTAATATAAGGGTATTGAAGTAGTCTGAAATAATATATACGTTTTTTTTATAAGGATTAGATAGGTCCATATAAAGAGCCTTTTCTAAAGCAGGATTTTAATTTAATTTTTAAATAATTTTATATTATGACGCTTGTTGTGAGATAACTATAATAGTTAGAGACATGCTGTCGGGGCATTTTTTTATATAATGATGTGTTCTATAAAATTGTAGTACATAATTTTATTCTATTGTCAATAGTTTTCGCAGCGCACGCGATGTAAGGATTTTTTTTGGTATTTCTTTAACACCTTGGGTTACATTTTTTAAGATTACGTAAGGATCCCTAATTTTTTTGAAAATGAGATATAGCCTATGTCACTCGGGAATAGTGTAGCATCAAAACAGTGAAAGAATTTTTCAAATCCGTCCAGTAGTTTTGGAGCCTATTCAATTCAAACAAACAAACAAACAAACAAAAAATCAAACCTTTCTTCTTTATAATATTAGTATAGATTAAAGTTTATTTTTCTTCGTGCAGCATAATTAATTACCTGTTACATTTTGTTTCGTGTTATATGTGCGTTTTATTTGTTATATATATTCAAACAATACAGATCAATCAAATCAGTATGGCTTGTGTTCGTTTGCCAAATTGTGCGAGTAATGTGGCCTTGTGGTCTTGTTATTTGTGATATTTCTTATATCGGACTTCTTATTATTTGGGTTTAAACGATTGTGTTTTGAGGTTTCAGATTAGATAAGAGATATTCGATTTTTAGTAGCGATGATAAGAATCGGAGTAGTATTTGTTTTTCGATTATTGATTACTAGTATGTGATGTCTGTGATATAACTAGTTATTGTTTTGTCGTATTTACATACATTAAGTTTTAGCTGTTTAATAACCGGGTAGAAAAGTCGGTTTAAGTTTGAGCTTCAAAGGTACCATATACAATGACTATTTAATAACATTCTGATCACAGTATAAAATTACTTTATCATTTGATTGTCTGGTCGTTGTGGGCCTGGAATTTCATGCATTTGATAAACTGAGGAGGTTGTCAATTCGACGGTTTTTTATGTTTGATCACGCAAAACTTTTGACAGGGTAATCGTTATAAGTTATAATCGTAATATGTTTGATTATGAGGTTATTAATCATTTTCGGTTATCTAAAATTACTTATTGTTTTTCGCTAACTCATAATTACATAGGTATACTTCGAATACTTTATTTTTAAAGGTTAAACAAGTGTATTTTTCCAAGTTTCTTCAGCGGTTGAATATGCATAATATTCAATTTCCACCCTAAGGTGTCACCCGCGTTTTGTTAGGAATAAATACTGTAATGCTATTTTTGTACTTATTGGTTTAGTAGGGATACGCTTTCCGAGGCAAAGGTTTCCATGTACAGCAGTAGGCCCTAGTACCCTCACTTTTAGGCCCCAAATTCTTCTGTTGTTTTAAACCAATCATCAAAGATCTTTTATTTCACAATTTTACCACTTTCATCTTACATGGTTGCAAAATTAGTTCCGGAACTCTGTCTACCCTTTAATAGTGCAAAAGCCATGATAGTTTATAGATTGTTAGCATTAGAATGTTACCTGCAGCACTGGCAGCTGTCAGATGCACGATGGGCGTGTCAGCTGGAATATGCTGGTTGAGGATCGCCTTGGCCTGCGAATATGTGCAGAAGTAGATGGCTCTGGATGGGGCTACTCCTACTAAGTTTGGGCCTAGCCCCTTGAACAGCGCCTTGGGCCCTTCTGTTTGGACTATGTGCCTGGAAATAAGTTAGAGAAATCTTACTGTAGATTGATTTTTTGTAATATGTATGTTTTGATTGAATTGAAAATATGGTGGTATTCATGTTAGTAGAGGACAGTGGATGTTTCGACTAGGCAGAAAGACTTCTTTCCTCTGCAATATTTTTGATCAACCATGAAGATACATACAAAATCGCATAAAACTAATGTCAAGGTCATATAAGTCACGCCTCTGTACGCAGCTGAAAGTGTAAGATTTTCAAAACAATAATCGCGTTACTTCAATGTTAATTTAAGATATTTCAAACACCATTTTCACGTTCATGACCAGTTTCAAAACATTTTTTGCTGGAAGCACGAGACCAAACCGTGCGCCGCGGAATCTAAAATAAACAAATTGTAATCACTTCACTGTAAGTTGTGACGTTAAAGCTACATTGATATAACGATAAACTTGTGCTACACTCTTTTATAGATAGTGCTCAAATAATAGATAATATATTATTACTTGTTACATGTTGCATACATAAACAGGTCATTCATTCATTCATGTACTCACAGCTAATATAATAAATCCTAATCCGGAGTAGCAAGGGCTTCAGAATAAGAAATTCTCCAGACACTTAGTTTTTGTGAATTTAAGGAAAGGATTGTAAAATATAGGTGGTTGTTGGTGATGGTTTAGAAACTACACAACAACACTTTTATAACTATACTTTTGTGTATTTTTTAAGCTGTGTTCTGTTGGCTTTGAATATCACAACACTTTCTTCACGCGCGTGGGCGTCGTAAGACGTGGGGTATAGAAATGTTTAAGTCATTATTGGGCAAAGTTGTTATGTTAGATATGCTAATGTAAGAGACCCCCATCACCATCCATGCTTTATTTTAAATAATTTCGTCACCTAAGTTCGAAAAGTGGCTAAGTAATTTTCAACTCTGAAACTTAGTCTACCCTTTTTTATTTAAAGCTGTGACTATATGTGTAATTAAAAATCATATAGGTACCATTTTGAACAACATGCAAAGTTATGATAACAGGTTAATAAAACAAGGATAAAATTAAATGAAAAGGAAGTTTATTTGCTAGCAATATGATTTCCTTAAGGGAAAGAAGAAGCGGTTCAAGGTGTGGCAGTCTGGATATTACCTGTCTTTAGTATTATTTAATATCCTTAAAGATTTTATCCCAAAAGGTTAAGCCAGAGTTTTGGGATCAAGCATCACTTATATTCATTTATTAATTTGCACAACAGTGAATCATTTTTTTAAGCTTAAAACATACTCAACATCTTTTGGAACTCAAAGCATTCTTGATAGTATGTTTCAAATTCTGGATATTAATACAACTAAAACTATGATGTAAGGCCCTTCGTCTATTGGTCTTTGAATGTAGAATATCGAACTATCATTGAAAGATCGGCACAAAATTGGTTTTAGTCACAGTTTTTATTCCACAAATCTTTTAAGTAGATATACTTTTTTGCCGATGCAAGAATGTTATCGCTGTCGTAATACTTGTAATTCCATATTAACACACAATATTTGGATAAATTAATCAAAGTTTCTTTGACCTTTGTTCCATGTCCGGTAACAGTGCACAGATATAAATAATATTATGGTGATTACAAACCTACTTTATGATTAGAGTTGCTGGGTCCAAAAATACTAACTAAAGTGATAGCCAGAGCTGAAAAATCATCCGCAATGTTGTATTTTGGAGTCTAAAAGACGGTAAAATTATTGAAGTGTTGACCTATTTTAATTTAACATACTAGCTGAACCGGCAAAGGTTGCTTTGCCATATAAATTATTTCTTGGTAATTTCAAGTATATATATATTCTCAGACCTACCGAATGTGTATGCAAAAGTTGTGTTGTGACAGAACTCCCGGCTCGATTGGACGCTACCTAGCAGCGGCCGAATCAGCAATAAATGTGAGTCATTGTGTGTTTAAACAATGGCGACCCCTGCCAGCGTGAAGCGCTCCGACACCATCCTGGTGCAGGAGCTGCTTGCCTTCGTGCAGAACAAACTGGACGTGATGGACGAGCTCAGCCTTGAGCAGATCTGCGCGACCAGCTACACGGACGCCGAAATAACCGCCGCGAGACAGTTCCTCGCCGACACAGCCGCCGTCACCGCCGTGCGCCTCGCCTCGAGGAGGGTCGATGGTGCGGGAAAAGAAATCTCCAAGATATCTTCCGAGCCTTCAAGGAGACGGATCCGGATGACATCCCTACGTATGTATCGCGGGACCTTAACAAGCTGCCTCCTGTGACCTTCGACCATGTTGACGTAACATCGCTGTTGAAGGACATTCAGTTGTTGAAGTCCAGCGTTGCAGACATCAAAGCCAAGCTCGTGGCTCCAGAACGTGCCAGCGCGAGGTGACATCGTTGCGAAATGCTGACGTTGTGCTCGCCCAAGTATCGCCGCCGCAAGCGGCAGAAGCGACGGCTACTTGACACTTCGCAACGCAGCAATATAATTGATACGACTGACCAAGTAAGCCGCTCGGTCATTGACTGTGAGAATCCGATAACTCAGCGAATTTGTGACAAAACGAGTTCTCTGCGCCCATCCGCACCTGTCTTCACACCCGACGCGCCACGGACATCGGTGGTTCAAAAGGGTTCTTTTGCACAGGTGCTGAAGTTAGGAAGCCACCCCGCTCTCATCGTCGCTGCCCAAACCCCCTGCTACCCCCTGCAACTACCACCCAGAGTGAGGGAAAGGAGATTCAAGCTGAGCCCGCTCGTACCACACCGAAGACTGTTAAAGACGACGATGGATTCACCCTGGTTGGGAAAAAACCCAAACGTCGCGCAAACAGGAATAAACGTGGTACCGTCTCAGCAGCCTCGTGCCCCCTGAAGGCTGCAACACCGGTGCTGGATATTTATATATCTCGAGTAGCTCCTCAGATGACGCACAGCGATGTCTTGCGTCACATAGAGCAGACGAGCCTTGGTCCTATAACCGTGCTCAACATTACACGTCTGGAGCCCAGTAGGTCGACCAACTTTAAATCCTATTGGCTCCTATTGGTTCCCGCAGTCCACGAGAAGGTTCTGCTAGGAGAGAACTTTTGGCCTGAGGGAATAGTGTTCCGGCGCTTCAGGGCTGCGCGTCAGAAACCAAAGCCTCTGCCCACTACATTGTCAATAGGCTATTTGACTGTAATAAAAATATACATTTCTTTTATTTCACTAGTCTTAATATTTCTTTTTTGGAGCAATATGTAATAATGCGAGATAAAAATATTGCATTATTTCACTAAAATCCGTCTTCTAAAATAAGTATTTTCGATGCAACTGTCACGTGACTAAAAACGACCGTAATTGGCTATTTCTATAATGACGTAGATCGCGCATAAACAGACTGTGTATCGCTTCGCTCATTGGTGGTTAATGCGGAATTGACGTCATTTGTGCTACAGCCGCCATATTACTTAAAGTCGCGTTTTCGCGGCACATTTGAATATTGCATTTTCTTTTTCGATTTTTTAATAAAATAGCTAAAATGAAGACAGAAAAATATTTTTTTAGGGCTATAAACAAATTAACACCGTAAGATAGTTTTCAAAACTTAGTCAAATAGCCTATTACTAACATAGGTTAAGTTTTACTAATATTATATGGGCCTTGTTGCCTGCAAATAAATTTATTTATTTATTTTATTTATACATATTTAAAAATACTTTTTTATACACCAAATGATTTATTTATTATATATTTATTTACAATTCCATTTAATTAGTTGAGCCGTTTCGGAGGAGTTGGGAGACAAACACCTGAATTTTACATATAAGATTCTATTGAAAACCAAACAACGAAATATTTGCATCTATATCATTAGGTAAAAAAAGACAATTTATCACGCAGATTTATAAGTCAAATTAAAAACTATATATGTAATTATTACAAACCATTAAAACTAGTTAAAATATTCTACTCTTTACCACTAGGAGGGATGTTCTGGTAGGGCAATCGGTTGCAACACATTAGTCACTTCATTTATTATTCATTATCATACTGCTTACCTTTAATGTACTATTTTTTTGCGTTTATTATGGGCGCATAAACTTTTTAGTTAATATAAAGATATTATAATTAAAATATTATCATTATTCGATGGTATCAGTAGGATACAATATTATTTGTATAATAAATAACAACATTGATACGATATCTTGAAATTGCGCAGCATTTTCTTGACACATTTTATCGTAAGTTATATTTTATTGCTTCATTTCATTCAAGCTTTCTTATCCTCATCATTGTTAGGCATCTAATAAATCAATCTGAAGCACTATATAGAGAAATTACATGGAAAAGAATAGAAACTCATAAAAATACAGTGAAAGTTGATTATTATTTCTTAAAGTTCTAAAGAATCGCATTTCGTATCTTTAGTAGCTCATTGTTTTTTTTTAATGAATTTAAACTATCATGTGATCATTTCTGTCACTCACTACCTTATTAGCATATCTCCTGTGCACCTCATACCGAGCAATTATAATGGGTGTCATCGTAGTAATCTCTTACTTGAAGCAATTAGTCGCAATCAATTTCAATAAGAAGCGATTGTGATAGGAAGGGAAGGTGATTAACCCTTTCCACGCCAAGAGTTTTAGTCAAAAACGTTCATCACACGCCACGGCAATAAACGCGGTTGATTTACTAGTGTTGGTCGATATTGTCGATAACTATCGATCAGTTATCGATAATATCGATATTATCGATAACTGGAGACGGCGGTGCTCCTGCCAACCAATTAAATTCGTCATCTTCTCCCTAAAACAATAGTTGTAAATTACTCACAAAATTCTTATATTTTTAGTAACACGAAATAAAAAATAAAAATAAATTTGATAGGTAGTAAGTTTTTTTTTCTAAAGTTAATACATCTTTATACCTAGGTATTAATTTCAATATTCCTATAAAAAAAATTACAAACACTATATTGTATCAGAGCAGAGTAACTACACTAGATTGAGATTGAAAACACTATATTGTATTATAATTTTTAATAACTTACCTGTTGATTATGTATGAACACTTCATCACTTTCAAATTCAACAGTTCCTTCTAAAATCATTATCAACTCCTCTGCAGTGGTCATATTTCAATAAATATTAATTTACAATAATAATAACTCAACTTAGCAACGCAAAGATGATAACCCAGTAAATAACATGATTTTGCAGGGTACTTCCATAATTTATCGATATCTCCTACCCTCATTGTACAGCACAAAAAAATAGTTCTAGAAATATCTATCGCCTCTGACGTCACTTCCGTGTCTGATATATCAGACGTTGGTGTACGAGACTGATGCATGATCGTGTCGCTATAGTGTTGTGACATACCATGAAATTTACTGGATTCGATACAAAACATAATTTGAAAATATATTAATTTCTCTGTGGTAAAACTTGGTAAAATAACGTCACACTAAAATTTTCTATGCCCAAAACAAAAACCTGTATAATTTTGACATTTTTAGACGTTTCTTTTTAGAGTACCAGATTTCTGGCTTTGGCAGTAACATTGTAATGTAACATCACTAATGTCTGATATATCAGACATTGGCGCTGAGGGTTCAAATAAAAAAAGAGTCGGATTTAACTAATAAACACGGTTTTGTTTTTAATAATTTATTATTAAAATAACATTATAATACATTGTGAAATTGTTATTTTTGATTAACTAAAGTATAAACTGTCTGAAAATTTTATGCATATGTCGTCAGGTACTATAACGATAAGAAAAAATAGAGTTAAATTGGTAAGATTTATTTGTCTGATATATCAGACTTTGGCGGCGAGGGCACGAAACTTAAATGTCTAATATATCAGACTTTGGCGCTGAAAAGGTTAATTGATATTGTGTATTCCACCATTGCCCAATCTAAGAAATCCTCTTTTAAACATCTTTTACAATAGTAAAACACATTTCATACGAATTCTGTCAGGATCGCTTTCAGACCCTCATGCTATTTATGTAGATGTTAAGCACCACCCACTTTTTGCTAAATGTACCAAACCCTACTCAATCTGCGGCTTACCCCGTTCAGGATTAGAAACGAAGACTCAAATGTTTACGTTACGCTGTAAATCCCTGAAGGATTGGCAGAGGTACTAATACTTCTGAACATCACGTGACATTGCTATCATCTGGAATGCGGAGTATCAATGTTTTTGGGAACCCTACCCCAGCAGCAGAGAAATTAAAAATATTTCTTATATTCTTAAATTTTGTATCTGATGTAAATATGTTCTATTAATAAGTTGTAAATTGTATATGTAAATAATCATGTTGAAAAAAAATTAAAGTGCCCCCATATTGAACTCGTGCCTTCTAAATAAGAGGCGATGCTTATATGACTAAGTTATCAAGGTAAGCATTATGTATCACTTTTACCACACATGACTTGATAAAATACATTCGTTTAATAAATCAAGATAGCATATCAGGTATTAACTTTATCAACAAGGATATATTTATTTTATAAATAGTTCGCAGACTAGCTGCGAGACGAAGTTACCTACATTGCAAACCGAACGAACAACCTTAATGAAGGACCTTAAGTTATTTCTGTACGCGATCTTGTCTGCCATGGGATTTACGCTATGTATTTCGGCTCAGAATTCTCTAGCCTTTACGGTAAAAGTCCATAGAACAGCTAAGTTAAGCTTGGATTAAGAAGAAGAAGTCAGAGTCACAGCTAAGTTATTCTGGCTTCTTAATTATGATTGTTGGGAAGATGTGATAGAAAAACCATTAACTAACAACCTTTATTTTACAATATTTGCCAACTTGAACTTCCAAAAGTGGCTAAAGAACTTCTAACTGTGAAATTCTGGCTATGGCTACGTATGTATACCTTTATTATACAATCTTTTCCCACTCGTTTTCCAAAAGTGGCTGAAGAATAACTAATTCTAAAGCTTACCCTTGTTTGGGATTTATAGCCACGAGTATGTGAATATATGTATGGATCTCTCTTCACACGATTCAGTAGACTCCTTATAACACCGTGCACAATGTGGACCTAGGAATAACCGACCGGTTTTTAGATATTATAACCATTAACCGATTCTAATAGTGATAATGAAACATGATAAAATGAAAGAAGCAAATAGAACTAAAAAAACAATTGAAATATCCAAAGAAAACATTTGATAGACACCAACCTCAACCGTGACTATCAACATAGCAATTTCTGAACTTTGATTTCCCTATCAAAGAAATTTTCTTTGGCATTACTCCAAATGTATTTCGGAACACAACTTATCTGTGACGTCGATCACTTATTTCTAGGTGGTGTTATCGCAATCTCAATCTAAGGTAAACAAAAGCATTCGTCAATCTATATGGCAACGTGTTTAAATGGCACATCCCAAAAAGTTTGCACCACTTGCTAATAGCAAATTAAGAGTCCATTTGCAGTCAGATATTAGGTCTTTACCTACGAAATTGCCGTTTTGTATGAAAAAATTTAAACAAATTTTTTTCTTGTATTTTTTAATTGTATTAATCGAAGTAATCACCCATGCAATCAATGCATCTTTGCCAACGCAGTGGCAGTTTATTGATGCCCTTCTTGAAGAAATCAGCTGGACGGGAGGCAACAAATTCTTCAAAGGCATTTTGTACTGCCTCTCGGGTATTAAATTTTTTTCCCGCCAAGAAGTTATCCAAATTCTGGAAAAAGTAGAAGTCTGTAGGCGCAAGGTCTGGTGAGTACGGTGGATGATGGAGAGCTTCTAACCCCAGTTCTTGCAACTTGAAGACCGTCTGCTGTGCAGTATGAGGTCGCGCGTTGTCGTGCAGGAGCGGCGGAGACGAGCGATTGACCAATGCTGGTTGGAGATGTGCCAGCTTCTCCATCATTGTGTTCAGTTCTTCACAGTACACATTTGCAGTAATGCTCACCCCGTTTGGTAAGAAGCTGTGATGAATCACACCGGCGCTAGACCACCAAACAGTGACCATCACTTTTCTAGGGGTAAGTTTTCGTTTAGGGCACTGTTTAGGTGCTGAACCAGGATCCAACCAACTTGCTGAGCGCTTACGGTTGTCAAACAGAATCCATTTTTCGTCGCAGGTAACAATGCGGTTCAAAATTCTTTAATTTGTGTGTCTGTTGAGCAGTGCAAGGCACGTCTCGACGCGTACTTCGCGCTGGCGATCATTGAGTTCGTGGGGCACCCATTTGTCAAGCTTTTTTACCTTGCCAATTTGACGCAAATGGACCAATATTGTTTTGACGCTAACGTCGAAAGCTGCTGCTAATTCCGCCGTAGATTGTGTATCATCAGCTTCCACAATCGCCTTTAATTCGTCATTGTCGACCAAAGTCTTCGGACGACGACCACGAGGTTCATTTTTCAGGTCGAAATTTCCAGAACGGAAGCGAGCAAACCAATAACAGTGCGTTGGTTTGTAGTGTTAGCTCCGTAAACGTCATTGATGTTGCGTGCCGCTTGTGCTGCGTTGCTGCCACGACGGTACTCATATTCCATAATTACTCGAATTTTTAACGTATCCATGATGACGAAAAAGATTGAAATGCGATGAACGAACACTAATCAACAAACAAATGACTACTTTTGGAAAAAGAATTCCATGTTTTTAAAATAAAATTAATTTGAAATTAGAATTCTTAGTCAAACAAAAATTATTTTGATTTGAAATGGCCAGTACTGCAGAACGGCAATTTCATAGGTAAAGACCTATTATTATAGTTTTCTTTTGAAATGTTCTGTTTAGGCATTGGCAGAAAGATTTGAAAAATCTAAATTTTGCATGTTCCCATGTCCGTTATTCATTACCTATCACTATCTCAAGCATTTGAACGTTTAGGCGTTGATTTTTAGGTGTGGAAACAGCAAAGATATACTGGCCAGTACACCCTGCTGTGTACCAACTTACAAATTCGCATCTATGCTTAACTCGAATAACATTTACATACCGCGATGTAGGAATATGAGTGAGACGCTGCTATGTGCGAGTGAATCCGCTGTAGCGAACGCTCTAACAGTACTCCCACATAGGCATATCAGGTAGGATACTAAAAAGGAAACATGCAAACTCATCAAACATACAGTACTCACCTGATGCAGTGAATGAGGCTCATCCGCGACGGCGGGCGGGCGTGGCTGCCGCGCGCGCACTGCTGCACCTGGCAATTGTACGACATCAGCATTCGATCTGCCTGCTTGCTGTAAGCGAACATTGCGCCCATCGTACGCCGGTAGCCCCATTTGGCCTCCTGCGTTAAGTGACGCCGTTTTACTATTGGTATCTTTAATCTTTGAGACATATTTTCTCGACAGTACTATATGGGCTAGATCATACTTGCGTCTGTATCGCAGTGAAAAACCCGCTTTGGCACGGAACGACAAAATGTCGTTGTTTGCAAAGTCACTAATTAGAACGGGGACCTAGACACTATCTCTCTATTTTCGATAACAAACGCTCGGCCGAACATTCGGCGAAATATTCACATGCACCTATGCATCAGTACGTGTGACCTGGTTGGCTACCGCCTATACAGGAGGCTAAACTTAAGAGGGGGTTCGAATTTAGTTTTTAGGAATAAATCTTGCGTTTTGTCCATTTATTTGGCTAAAGAGTATAAAGTAGGTCTTCCACAGGATTTTATGTTAATGTCGCGGGAAGCTTTAGGTTGAGGACGAGATCTTCGGGGAAGCTTATGTAAAATAGGGGACTGGAGAGTGCATAAAATCTAATGTTTTGTCTGGGAGTTAGTTTGTATTTTTTTATAACTTCGTTACGGAGGATTAGAATAGCCATTTTATCCAGAGACAGAACTACCGCCGACGTAAACAGCAAGCTTGCAGATTTAAAAACTTTTACGACAAGAAACAGATTAAAAAGTATGCGCTAGTTCAAAATGACATGATTTGCTAACTTTAGAAATGACTACACGAATATATTTAATGGATCAGCCTGTGGGGCGTGGTACCAGTAGCTCGGTTGGATTATATTTACGAGTAATAAAATGGATTATGACGGTCATGTAAATAAGTTATATTTACTACTAAGCAAGAGTTATAATTTAAAAAAAAATATTAGAAAAAAAATAAGAAATTGATCGGGGTAGCCTTATTATTATTTAAATAGATAAAAACTTTGCTTTTCAGTCAATAGATAAATGAAGTGAACTTTTAAATGCAATAATATTATAGGCTTTTAAAATTACTATACTAACAAAAATATATTAAGTAAACGTATTTATAAAAAGAAATCCCACATTGCCGCTGATAAGAAGTTTGGAAGACAGTACGTAAGTATACAGATCTGAGAATAAGATAAACTAACAAAAAAAGTTGTCGTACTTGTTTTTTTTTATTAACACCTTAAAAAATATAATTTGTATTGTAACGTACTATTTCGAACAAGAATAGCTACATAAGGTAAAGGACTTTGCTCTTACATGGGCAGTATTGGGCATGTTTAAAATGTATGGATGTACGTGTATGTCGTAGTCGGCACTGCATTGTTCGTTTTGCTTAATTTATCAAACTCACATGATCAGCGTGGCAGCCTGATCAAACATTTAAGCACAGAAACACTTTGAGGTGCCCAAAATAAATGGAAACAACTCATACATAAAAAAAGAAAACATACATACATACATGAACTCACGGCTATAAATCCCTAGAAGGGGTAGCCAGAGCAAAGGAATTAATTAGAAATTCCTCAGCCACTTTTGCAAAGTTAAGTGGGGAAAAAATGGTAAAATGATAACAACTCATAGCAAAGTCCAAATCTTGGGCCACACATTAATTTAACCAAATGTTCAAACGATGCATATGTCTGGCGCCTATTAACTTGGAAAAACGAATAAACAAATACATATTGTTCAAATATGGACGTTAATGACTCACAATGTTACATGAACTACAGACATCTATAAATAGAAATGTATTATGCATGCGAGCGATCAATACTAATCAACAGTCATCTATTAATTACTGCTAATAGAAAGTACTTATCATTGTAAACACTTGTAATAAATGGGTTTACAATTGGAATGTTATGTATTATTTTAGACTCTCTTAAATTTAGTTCTAAAGTAAGCATATTTATGGTTTTTGGTCTATATGCTAAACTCGGCGATATATTTAGTTATTACAACGCACATACCACTAATTACTAATAATTATATGTTTAATTCATAATCTCGTTTATATTTGCATACTATCTTTGGTACGAAGAAATATTTCATAGCGCCACTTCATCACTAGAACAATTTTATTGACTTGGACAGAACGAATATAACCCAAACTTCAACAGTGCATTACTGTGCAGACTTGGATTATTTTAGTTTTGTAAAATACTTGAATTTATTAAAGTGCCAGCGAAAGAGTTAAATAAGTCATTTATCTAAACGTATATGTATTTAGGATAAAATTTGAATAAATTATTGCAGTTTAGCTAGAAGTATAGGTATACTGCGTACTTCGTATAGCATACCTACAGTGTAAATAAAATCTAATGCTTAGATAGGTATTTACCTCGCGAGAACAATATAGTTGTTGCTCATATCTGATGGAATGGAATAACAATGTAAAGTACATTATTAATAATAATAACTTCAAAACGAGTGTCAAGGTCTTTTGCACTCGTTTTGCACTACTTCTTCTCATTTTCAGAAAATTTGGAAGAAAACAATCGTAAATGGTAACATTTCGAAAATTCGAATATCTCAAATCCGAAATTCACTATTCAGAAAACTTTTCACATAATTTACGTATCACAGATGTTTTATTTTCCACAACTTCATTAGTACATAAATACATTTTCTAGAAGCATCACTTCCCAGAAAAACTAAAACCAGATTATTAAAATGAATTTTTTGCTTTTACCAACTATATCTTTTACTATAATCTCGTTATTCCAAAGGTTTAAAAGACCGAATTAACTTTATCTATAGTCTTACATATCGTAAATATCTTTAACCAGATATTTTTTATGTTAGAAAAATTGTATAAATAGAGCGCGGATGCATGCCTGTTTGTATGTATACTTGCTTGCTTGTTTGCATGCTTGGTTGCATGTAGGGGGGGTGCAGGGGGGCAGAGCCCCCCTGCTTGGGGGGGTCGGGGGGCGAAAGCCCCCTGCAGACAAAGAAAAGTTAGGTTACATTCAGTTAGGTTAGGTTAGGTTAGATTATGTATAAAACGAGCGAGCGTAGCGCAGCGGAGCGAGCACCTAAATGTCTGATGCATGGTATACTACTAAGCGGGGTATACTACTTACTTAAAATATGCCTGCAAAATTATTCATAGCAGTAGGTATCATTCAATACATCTGTATTTCAAATATATGGAAAATGATTTTTTGGAATAGTGATTATTCGGAAAAGCAATATTGCGGAATTAAGGTATATCTGGTTTTCGATTCTTCGGGAATCCGTTCTAGTGGTTAATCAAAATGATAGTAAACAAAAACAAAAACCAAATGATAATCTGGAATGTAAGAATATGGTATTTGAAATTTCGGTGAAACCATATTATGGCAATTAAAAAAAAGGCGATTAGTTTTCGGTAAAATAATATTCGGGTTTAAAAGTTTCGGATATACAGTATGTAACCATCGTAAATATTATGATTCGCGAAAATAATCTCTGAAAGATAGAGTCAAATGTGTAAATACAAAAAAATACAGTTTAAGTATAAATTACCTTAATAATAAAATATTTAGCTTTAATATGTTTTTTGTATGTTGATGCAGAAGATGTTAATTTGTTGCTGATATTGTGTATATATTCCGTTTGTTTGTATTGATGAAATAAATATATTGAACAGTTTAAATAGTAATAAATCAATTTTCTGTATACTCTTCTATACTGTAGGGTTATTTATAAGGCAGTCTTGAGTCTTCGAGTGGTTATATATAACTTAGGTAAAGCATTTATTTACTTGATGTTCACCAATATTATATATTTTTCGGTCCGATTATTATAAAAAGAATATTTGGGTATATAGCTGCATTTCATACACTAAATATGGTCCCATACTGTTATGCCATCATAGAGAACTTAAGCAAATAGCGAAGAAGCAAAGAATGACAATTATCCGTGGTAGATGCCAATTCGACTCCTTGCCATCAAGGCAAGTATTGTCACTGGCTTGAGCGAATCAAAATAACTGAAGAAAGCCTATTGACTATTAGTTTTTGGCGGAATTCGTTAAGCAATTTTTGTACTGAAGGACGTTTGGTTTCTCTTCTATTTACTTAAGTTCTCAATGTGCCATCATTATTAATTGAAACATGTTTTAGCTATTCCAGCAAGGCATTGTATCTAAATTCGTCTGTTGAAAATATACAAGGACAGCTTTAAACAATTTCAAGATAATAAATATGAAAATTTATAGAGGTCGATACGAGGCGCATGCGTGAAACACATTATGAATGTTTCACAATATTTATCAGTGATTTCTCAGATCTTGATCTATGTATAAAAAGTACGTCTGTAGACATCTGAAATACACGCGATGAAACGCTAACATTAACATTTCCAGAAAACCATAGTATTGCTTATTGATTATGCAAATATATATGTTAATATTTACTGTCGTGATTATTTATGTGTTGAGTTTGATAAAAAAAGAGCTACACTCCAAATCTGAGTGATGAGGTGAATGAAGGTCCTCGAACTTTTTATACGTACAAGCTATTTATATATACGATTGGTTTTATCATCATTTCCTCTTTCCACCAACTAATAATTAAGATTATTTTACTTATTTCACAAGCATCCTGACCCTTATTTAGCAATGCAAGAATTGGAAAGGAAATGGCAGATGAATGCATAAGATATGCATAATGTATCTAATGCATAGAGAACTTAACTAAATAGAGCAGAAACTAAATTTAGTACAGTACAAGAATTGCTAAAATAATTCCGCAAAAACCTAATAGTCCAAATAAATTTCCTTGCACCTTGATTGGTTGTTTCAATGTTGTTAATTTTTTTTGGTCATACATTTGCATCGCTTAAGTCGGTGGAATCGCACTGAACAATTTACGGATACTGTCATTCTTGGTTTCGTCTCCATTTAGTAAAGTGCTCTATGATCTAATGTTTAAAACCAATAAAGTTTTCAATTAAGTAGCCATAGTCAAATATGGATAACATCACGTAAAACTGTGTTCAAAACGGAGCTTCAAGAATATCGATTGGAATGCAATTTATAAGCATTCGGAACTAGGGGAAGATATGGTAATGGTAACATAAGGGGTTATTGGTCTTTAGTCGCTTATGACGGCAAACACGATTAAAAATATGTATTCTATTTTAAGCTCACACTATAAGAAAAGAGCGACACGCTTGTTGAACTTATTCTACCATCTTAATCGTATAAAATCAGCGGTGAACAATTTAGTTTAAAAATAACTTGTTTGTGTACGAGATGCCGTGATAAAGTCTTGTTAAAAGATACATTTATCAGACCTACAATCGCTAATCATGTTGTTATAGTCGCTTCTATACAATACAACTGCTGCAACGGTTTAATAGTAAATGACATAAACAAGGTCATAGTGTGATTAAATGTTACATAACAAATTCTCATACGCTGATTACAAAATGCGGCGTATAAGTTGATAAATTTAAGAATTCTGATGTTTATTTTTTATGTTGTATCAACTCATCATAACCGCTACAATACTGTAAGAAGTATTTAGGGCACCACATCAATAATTATCTCACAAATGAAGGAGATAGGAGAGATGGTGTATGGTCGGCGAATATATCACCCACCGATAGACTGAAAACCTTACATCCCATAGCTATTGCATGTTTATTTGTTTGCATTAAATAGGATTAAAAAAGTGCTTAAACTATTAAAGTACGTCTTTCACAAATGGAAAACTCAATTTCTCTGCGTAAAATATGCTAGTTATATTTGAGAACCGATTTTGATAATACTTCTACTGAAAGAAATCTACAATATTCCGAAGTAGCTGGCTATATTATATCTAGTATAACAAAACTGTTTGTGAAAGATGCCTCATCGGGGCGGACCGCTTTATTTTTAATACTCCGCTTAAGGTTAGTAGATGGAAAGGCTAAGTTATTTTTAGCCTCGCGTACTGAACTTTTCGCAATAGGCATGGAATGTAATGCAAGTTAAACCTGTTTACTCTAAGTTGACCGATAATGTAAAAAACTTACTAACCCTCAAATGACTCAATTTCAGTTTTATCATTTGCACATGAAATAGTAATGTTGCCAAGAAATCATCAAAGTTTAGCTTAGGTTACAGTTAAAGTTTTAACAGAGTGCAAAAAGTTTAGCCTCAACGAAAGATTTCGATAAAGTGAATAATTATTACCTATCTAGTATAAAAATATATTTATATGAAAACAAAAGGCACATAATAAGCCCGAAGTATGAAGAATAAAAGAACATGTTTGAGAAGATTGACAGATGTACACGTAGATAGAGAGGTTTTTCAGGATCGTACAAAGTCGCGGTCGATAGTCTCTGCCTAACCCAATGGGAACTAATGGCGACAGTATATGTATGTATGCAACAAACAACAATAATGGCAATATACAATCCAATCCAATCATGAGTTTGCACTAGATTTTATTGAAAAATGAATCGCACAACACGATGTAAACATGTTTTCATTGCGGCACTCATCAATGATTCTCTTTTAAGAAGCCCAATATAAAGTTTCAGTAATTCAATTTTACTCACGTGTAGGTGCGTGATTGTAAATTGAGATAACTAAAAAACTAGGGCTGAACAGTAGTGCATATTTTGGTTCGAATAAAAAATTTCGTTGATAGCGACATAATCCCTGTTTTTGATAACTATATTGATAATCTCTAGTTATACTGTTACTTGTAATTTTCGATATACTTCAGATACTGCTAAGTGAAAATTCTTAAATTACTATATGGGTTTAAATGTTCCAATAACAAATACTTATTATGCTTACAGTAGAAGCAAAAGATTTTTTTATAGAGACAGAGTTCATAGATCAAGTTACTCCCAAAGTAAGGACAATAATGTCGACCGGACCCAGCAGCTATATAACCTTCAAAACTAAGGACTGGACAACGGTTCTTTTTAAAATTAAATAAATATACGGACACATGAATCAACATAGTTTATGCAACTTCTGTTCAACCCTATTGATACAAAAGTTCATGTCTGCTGATCGTCAAGTTCGTCTAGTACAAAACGTTGGCTTCAATCCAAACGCCACTTTTCTATTCTAATTTTACGTGATAAGGAGAGCAACCCACTTTTCTTACAATGTTATTTGGAACGTATCTACCACTATATAACATAGCAACATGACATTCTAAACGACCGATCGCGAAAAGTCAACAGCTTGTGATTGTTATAATGAATTAGGAACGCACACTACAATGTAAAGACCTACAAGTGAATATCGTCGGGGTAGGAACTATACTTTGATTAGAAGACAAGCGAATGTTTTTTATTCGGAAGGTCGTTGAACTTTTGCCAATCTAATCAGTACTGGTACTGGCTGATCGTATGTTTAACTAGGATCAAATGAGTAATACCCGAAATTGAAACTATTTTGTTGTGTGAATTTGAATAAAACTTTAAAAATGGAATTGAAACTATTTTTATTTATAGACACGTACTGGTTGCCTTGGAATTAAAAAAGCAAACCACTAACATACACTCCTAAAATTACGATAGAGTTTTTTTTTTATAAATATGTATCTATGTATTATTATTTATTTATTATATATAAATATATATTATTATTATATTATGTCTCTTCTGAAAACTTTTAACGACATTTGTATATAACTAGACTCTATTCTGCATGAAACCTCATGTGGGGATTATTTTACAAATTATATTTTATACTTCATTATGTTTCATTATTGAACATGAACTTCCAACGCATCGGTATCGGCATCTTATTCCTGCGACCGGTTTTAATAACTCTTAATATAATGAAAGTCAAGGGACGCAATATTTAACACCCCCCGCCCCGCCCCCCGCCGATGCAAGTCTTATAAAAAGTACATACATACAAGTATGGGGGTGGGTGTACGTAGAAGGCGACTAACGGTATTGTGGCTTTAAAGGAATTTTTGGGCGATGAGGTTGGAGACCCATCACCAACAACCTTTATTTTATCATCTTTTCCCCACGCAACTTCCAAAAGTGGCTGAGGAATTTTTAATTTCCTAGCTCTGGCTACCCCTTCCAAGGGATTTAAAGAAGTGAGTATATACATATAATCACTGCTTTAAATCCCTTGGGGAAAAGTTAATAATAAAGGTTGGTGATGGGTCTCCAACCGCATCGCCCAAAAATCTTACGTAAACCCACCAGAAGGAATGGGGTAGTGCTATTCTAAGCCGACACTACACAGCTTATAAAAAGTATCCCTATAATATTATTAGACAATGGTACAATCCGTACAATCCACAATGGTACAATGGGAATCATAGTATGGTTGTTTATTTTATCTTTGTTTTGGAGCTACTGTAAAAATTAATGACTGGCTTAGTGCGACTCGCCCGTGAAGGGCTTCGTCGTAACAACAATACCCAAAACTCAAAAAGCTAATTTATTTTGTTTTCCATAGTGTTTGTATAAATTACAAAGTTACTATTTCCTTTGTCAAACCAATTTATGGTGATAGTACCTATTTATTGATATCTACATATTTTATTCATGTTGATTTTTGCATTTTTGAAAAGTTAGATGGGGGTTTAGACATATCTTTTAAACTATAAATTTTGAGAAAACACAGTCCATGTCTCTCTGTGTCCTTGTTTAAAGGTTGAATAAAAAAATAATTCTTATATATTTTCAAGTATCAAGAACCCTCAATTCTTTTAAACATATTTTTTATACTGTTTGAAACCTATAAGTGGTTTACAGTTTACATCTACCTATCATTGATTGGCTACAAATTCTCAATAGTTTCAGAAATAAATTGACAGACAGACATGACGAAAATATAAGTGTTTCGTTTTTTACCGAAAAACAAGTCTTGAAGTATAGTAGGCAATTATTTTATACAACTGATGTAAAACACAAATAAAATATCTGTACAATGACATATTGCTGAAGCATTCAAATGTTGATACCAAAAAAATTTAACCAGGACGAGAAATAACACTAATGTATGGTCATACCACTAGTGACCGATTGATATATACTGACTGATTCATATACAAGTTTTGGATACCAATGATTTTATTATTAATTCTCACAGAAGATACATATACTTCTCTCACATGGCTCATGCAACAGCAAAAGATATATTAAATTAAATAAATAATCTAATCTAAAACAATTGAATCAAAACATTTGAGCTTAATTACATTTATACTGGGTCATACCAAAAGTGATTCCAGTTTTTTGTACAAATGATAATATAATAGTGGTTTAAATAATAATAAGATAATGATGGCAATCATATTTTGATAATTAGTTAACATTTTATGGCATAACAAAAGACTTAAAATATATACCTGATGTTTTGGAATTTTGGAGTAAACTCTATTAGCCTTCGTGGCATTGTTGTCTGGTGGGGAAGGGGGTGGGATTCCTACTCCCTTTGAAGATTGAAGTCTAGTTTTCACCACTTCCAATGGGCATGTCACCACAGCACCCGCTGTGCCAGCCACTCTAGAAAATAAATAACCAAACCTTTTGAATGACAAAAACACTATATTTTACATTGATAACGATTTAAAAAAATATTTGGAAGATAGATAGACCCTTCAACTTTCTTTAATTTGATTTGATTTAATTTCATCTGCAAGTGTAATAAAACTTGAATTTTATTGTTCTTATAACCAATCAAGAAACCTTTAATCAATTTTAAATTTTATCTAAAATAATGAGTAAAATTTAGATTTCAGACAACAAGTAAAGTCCGAAAAACAATATAGTTTTCACTTTACAGGTGAAATTATGATGTTATAACTGTTTTACAAAAACAACTTTCCATCCCTTTATACTAGCCAAGAGTTTTAAAAAATCCTTTATTAATAAAAGAATAAAACCAAAAAGAAAGATGCATAAATAAAGGAAAGAAAAACTTTGACTGTGTCGAAATTTTTCATTTATTCTTTATTTATTAGTAATAATCCCTACATGAGGTTTTAATGAACAATAACATTCAAAAAAGATGCATAACTTTTCAATCCACATTTATAAATCCTGGTAATTAGAGCATTAGAATTAGAATTTCCTTAGTTGTCCTGTTTATTCACGTTTAAACACAAAAATAACTGTACTTGTTAAAAAATGTCGCTCTTCCTTACAGAAGAAAGAGGTATCATATTACACAATCAAAATTTAATTATTGGGATGTTTATCTTGAAAGTATATATTGTCTTGCTTATAATATTGTATTCATCCATCTTATAATACATTAATAGCAACTGTATATTCTAGAAAAAATATATTCATATAACATTTACTAAGATTAGGCTTTTTGAACAATCCTTGTTACATTTTACATGAACTACCTTTATTCCTTCCCATTCTTTATTCTATGATTGCCTGATGTAATTATTATGAAATGAGTCAAATTATGTTTGTCAATCAATACAATGTAACAAAATCTTTGAAGTGATGATTGATGAATAATAATTCAGCAATATTCATAAATGTTAGATGTGTATATGTCGCAGGAAAATCGTCAAACTCGTTAACTTATAAGTTTCCTAGGAAACTTGTAAGTCAACGGAAATCCGTCAAACAGCATGCGAATTTACATCTTACCTGATAGGTTTTAGGAAACTTGTAAAATAACGAACTCACCTCAGGAAACTTGTAAGTGGGGATCATTTTTGACAAGTTTCTTAATTTTGAATTTATAATTTAGGAAATCTGTAAGCCTCCTAATGGCTGCTAGTGAAATTGTTAATAGTACCAGTTACTTATGATGCTTGGTTAAGAAGTGTGTTGAGTAAAGAAAAAATAATGAATTTGAAGTAATGACAATGTTTTGATAACTTCATCTAACAATCACTTAAAAAGCCTTTGGTTTCCTCTTAGGATAACCGCGGGATAATACATTATGAATGCAGTAAATTTGCAAGAGTTTAAAATCTTACAAGCATCGGTTAAGAATAGCACTAACATGTTTCTGGCGGTAACCTATAACAATGGATGTCATTGGAGGCGATGCGGTTGGAGACCTATCGCCAATAATGTTTACATTACAATACAATCTTTTCCCCTTTAACTTCCAAAAGTAGCTAAGAAATTTCTTATTCCGACAGTCGAGCTGACAAGACGCGCGAATGCGTCACGTCACGTGACCGCCGCCAGCCAATCCGCATCGACTAACATCCCTCTCTCCGCGCCGCGCCGTCAGCGCTGCATTGACAACTTTCCTAGCGGGATTCAGGAAACTTGTAAAGTTCCTAAAATACAGAATTTTAAACTCGGAAACTTGTCAAAAATGATCCCCACTTACAATTTTCCTGAGATGAGTTCGTTATTTTACAAGTTTCCTAAAACCTATCAGGTAAGATGTAAATTCGTTTGCTGTTTGACAGATTTCCGTCAACTTACAAGTTTCCTAGGAAACTTATAAGTTAACAAGTTTGACGATTTTCCTGCAACATATATACTATCCATGAATGCTTTATGAATTCAAATGGAGTACATATTTTCTAAAACTTAAGTGGGCTCAGGTTATAAGTAACAAAGAGATAAGAAATAAGATATTTATTACATAATTGCTTCATACTCATTAACAGTATTATATAAAAATGTAATGATTTTGGGTATGCAATTACTGATTAATACTAAAGTTTTAGGATGAAAAAGGAGAAAATGTGATGAAATGATAATAAGAATAAGGTATACAATGGAAAATATGATGCTAACAAATAAACTTCAAAAGATTAAGTTAGCACAACTGTACTCTATGAATTTCTTATGATCCAATTCAGATAAGGGAAATAAAAACAATCTATCTTAGTCTAAATATATAAGTATTATAATACTTCTTTTTACTAGAGTATTAAAAATCACAATCATCATATGAGTTTATTGGTATATTGTGAAAACTTCAGAGAATTAATAACTATAGATATAATTAAATCAGTTTCGGGAGACTTTTATGTAGTTAAAAGGTAACGAATATCTTATAAACCGATTATACTAAAAACTACTAGTTGGATTGATAAAAGGCTGTTATGGTTCAACAGTGTTTGGGTACCACATGTGGTAAACAACCCAACCGGTCACAACTACGCAACATCATTGCTACGTACTAGTAAATTATTTGTTCAAGCAATCAACACTACTTCTTACCCTCCAGCAACAAGATGTATTGCAGTATCTCTCTGAAACATTTTAACGCCACCGGTACAGTTACATCGCTGCAAATATCAGCAGTCTATAAATAAACAAATGCGCTTATGCGTACTCCCAACACTACAATCTTTCACAAGATAGTACAGTTTTGAAAATCTAAAAAACTATGAAATCACCAATCACAATAACAAGTTACACGTTTACTGCATCAAAGATGTTTGTTTTGCAAATATTTCGTTTAGTTGCATTTACTAAATATTCGTAACCGCACTTTTAGAACACAACATAAAACTTTGCTTTGCTGCACCGTCCACACTCATACCACAGAATAATTCGTTCTTACTTTTCAGTGTCACGAAATTGATAAAAATGCAGACACCTAACGACATCTACATTCGAGTCTAGACAATCACCTCAACAAAATCTTAATTTTTCCATATTACTTTTATTTCAAGTATAGTTTAGTTTGAATACAATAACAATAACACAGTACGTGATATTTACTTGTAATATTTTATATTTTAGTTGGCATGTGTGAAAATATATCATATACAATTTTTATATTGTGGTGTATTGCTGGCCAAGACTTCTTCGTAAGATCTTACCTTTTACGTTACGATCTTTACGAACCTATTACTTCCCACGGGTATCGTAAAAGGTGTCTTATGTAATTAGCACTTTTTAAGTGATTATCCTGCAATACGACTGGATACTCATCAGTGATGAGATGAGTCATCACCTTTACTTACTTTAGTCACTACCTTTTTATGTAACATTTGTTCTATTCAAGTTCTTTGTGGGAATTATAACCTTAAATAAAAGTACGTATGTTTTATGTATTATTATTAAAAAGAGACAAGATTAGTGAATTAAGTGGTTGGTTTGTAATGAATCAGCTACGATAAAAACTGAATCCTCAACTTAAGTCAAATGATCACGCCGTATATCCTTAAAGGTCTGTCAGAAGTCAAAATACTTCTAATCATCACGTGACATTATTGTCACCTGAATGTTTACAGGCAGCGTACTCACGTGATAGAGAGCAGGGCTATCGCCGTTTTGTAAGAAGGCACTGTAAAAAGGTACAAAGAATTTCTTAGCCATGTGGGTTTCCTTACGACGATATCCCTTGTCGACAACCACCATGATAAATTATAATTAAATGTACATGAATTAGAAAATGGCAAAAAATTTGTACCCACGCCTCTTTGCATGACAGGCGGTTGTTCTCCCCACTGAGCTATGACAGGTTTTTCACGAAATTACTTAACCTATTTAAAAATAATATGAAATAAATATAATTCTACAACATTTAGAAGTAACATAGGCTGTATCATCATGAACATATTCATAAAGTGTTAGTAATGATACCTGATGAAACCGTAGATATCTAAAAATCACACTACCTGTGCGAAGCTTTGTCGATCCACTTGTCGATGAATGTATGTATGTATGTAGTAAGAGTAGCGTTCCTTTTCAACAAGGTGCACAAGTAGTGGCGCTAGCATACAGGAATTTGTGGAGTGTACCATCCTTACTTTTTCTATAAGTCTACATTTTTATTGACAACCGGTAGACTACACTGACACTGACAGTCGACAAAAAGTGCTTGTCACATTTGTCTCTATCACTGTCATTGTCATGTCATTGTTGTCATACTATTTCAAAATAAAATAAAATTGCATAATTTTCTCTTCATTTCATTCTCGGCTCGGTAGATTAATATTTATACGCCGGGTGTGCTTTGTCTGATATCTAAAATTAATCAATCCTATCGAAAGATGTTTGCCGGTCGCAAAATTAAACCTATAATGTAAGTCTATAAAAGAATATTAAAATTTGTATTTTTTATCAGTTTTCGTATATTACTTCATTTTTTGTTTTATATGCTTATTCAGGTCGGTGGTTTCCGCAATCCGAAGCAAGCATTCCTTGCCGGAATTGCCCTACGAGTACAAGGCACTAGAGCCAGTCATCAGCCAAGACATAATGGCAATACACCATTCCAAACATCATGCCACTTACGTGAACAACCTCAACGCTGCCGAGGAAAAGTTGTCAGCCGCACAAGCTAAAGGTGACTTTCCGTCTGATTCAACCCGCTTAATTATATACGTTATTGAGAAGGAACTTAAAACTGTTTTTATTCTAGTTTTCTTTGACCAAACTCATGATTGTCAATATTGGAGATAAATGTAGGAAACTCAACACTTTTATATATATCAAAAGAAATATGTTTTTATTTAGCAAAAATATACAATATACAATAATTTAACTGGTGATAAAATAATGGTTTTGCTAAATTTGGCCCACAATGAGTATTTCCTGATTTGTGTATGTGTATGGACAAAATCAAAACTGGTTCTCAGTATCTGCACCTACCAGATATTTTCCTAATATGAAAATGTCTGCTAGATAAAGGAATTCTAAAATAAAATCTTGCTCTCTCATTTGCAATCACAAGATAAGTCTTAATGGTAAATCTGTGATTACACTACAATGTTGCTAAATATTACAAACATAGACTATGTTGTATTTAGCTACTGGCAATTAAATCAGAAATCCCAATTGCTTCAAGAATTACTTTGGGCTTTGTTTCACTATTACAGTTTTACTGTCAAAACTGAAATTGTTTATATTTTTAAGCTGTGAAAACTACTTAAGTTTTAATTATAGCAAATTTATTTATTTTATTCATATATACTTATTTTAATGGTTTCACTTTAAACAATGTTATTTTCCATTATTTGCAGTGTAAGAAGATAAATATATTCCTTAGGAAATAGTTCCAGTATAGAAATAATGAGATCATACATACATATACCCATGGCTATAAAAACCTAAATGAGGTAGCCAGAGCTAAGCAATTAGAATTTCCTCAGCCACTTTTGGAAAGTTGAGTGGGGAAAAGATGATAAAATAAAGGTTGTTGGTGATGGGTCTCCAACCACATCGCCCAGAAATCCCTTAATACATACACAAGATAAATAATGAAATCATGTAAAATAAACATGTTTTAATTTTGTTTCCTCTATTTTGTTTAGAGTTGAGGAAAGCCTTAAAAGTGCTATGCCTTTTCATATATCAGCTTACCAAGGCAATCACCTGTTAATAATGTTTGTAAGAAAATTATTTGGCTAATCTATATTTTGTTTTACATTACAGGAGATATTTCAACAATAATTACTCTTGGTGGTGCATTGAAATTTAATGGCGGAGGCCACATCAACCACACCATATTCTGGCAGAATCTCACTCCAAAGAACACTAGTCCTTCATCTGCTCTTGCTGGTGCCATAGAAAAGTAAGAGTATAATTTTCTTTTGTTACTTTATTATGTTTACCTTTTAGTGCTGCCAATGCAAACAGGCTTGCATGACAAAGTGTAAAACTTTTGCAACAGTAATTCTTGAGTATATGTATGTAATTTATTCAACTGCATGATCTGTTAGTAGTTCATACCCCAAGGTTACCTAAAATGAAATTTCCGACTAAGTGGTGGTACTACCCTGATTTAATTAGGTACTTGGCCATATATTTATTCTTCTCAGTTGATTACTGAGAAATCATTTTAAGATAATTGAACTCTTAGCAGTACCTGAACATATGATATATGATTATATATGATTCTCGTTGATGTAAATTTTGATAAAAATAAATGATTTTTTGTTTTTTTTTTATTTTTTGATATAGTTTAAAATTGATATTTATTATGATAAAAAAAAATATGTTATGAGGGATATAAATATACATGAATTGCATATCAATTTGCATGATAACTTTTCAATTTAACAACTTATTTTACATAAATGGTTAAAAAGATAAAAAAAGATAAAAAATATTTATTTCAAAATAAAAAGAATTGTTCTCTATTTTTTGAACGTCACAAACTTACGTATAAGTTAAATCTTACTCTACTGACTCTACTTCGGATTCGGAAGGTGTATTGTTGCGAGAAGAACCCGTAAGAAACTCAGCAACACACATCTTTTCTTAGTCAAATTACAATATTGGTGTATGTCTGGAAATATCCTGAATAGAGCCCTGGTGACACCAAGCAGTTTCATCTATCATATAATCATTTAAACTGTAATAAGCTTTTAAATGAAGACTGCGTTTTATAATTACTTTGAATTTCTTTTCTGTTAGATTCAAAATGTCATCAGGTATTTTATTATAAAATTTTACACATAACCCCATAAAAGATGTATTTATTTTTGACAATCTGTACTTTTGAATTGAAATTTTATTATTATCTCTAAGACTTCTAGTATGTCTGTCACAGTTTTTGGAAAATGCTTTCAAATTTTTTCTCACATACATGATGTTTTCATAAATATATTGACATGGCAGTGTCATTATATTTATGGTTTTAAACAATTCTCTAAGGGAATCTCGTGAACCTAAATTATAAATAGCTCTTATTGCTCTTTTCTGTAAAATGAATATTGACCCAACATCAGCAGCTCTGCCCCAGAGTAAAATGCCATAAGACATGATGCTATGAAAATAACTATAGTAAACTAAACGAGCGGTCTGTACATCAGTTAAATGTCTTATCTTTCTAACGGCATAGGCAGCACTGCTTAGCCTGCCAGCTAGCGCGCTAATGTGGGGTCCCCATTGGAGCTTTGAGTCCAGATGTATCCCTAAGAAAACTGCGCTATCCGTAAATGGTAATTTTTCATTATTTAATGTAATTTCATTATCAACACTTTTAACATTTGGTAATGCAAATTTAATACATTTGGTTTTTTTGGCATTTAGTACAAGATTATTTGAAGCAAACCATGTTTGAATTTGGGAAACTGCATTATTTACATCGTCAATATTTTCCGAATTCCTTTTAACGTCAAAAATTAAAGAAGTATCATCAGCAAATAATACTATTTCAGACCTTTTCTCGACCATGAACGGCAAATCATTAATATATACTAGAAACAAAAATGGGCCTAATATAGATCCCTGTGGAACACCCATTTTTACATGAGTTCCAGATGATTTTATTTTATCGATTTGCACTTTTTGTATTCGATCTGAGAAGTAGGACTTTATTAATTTAAGTGCGTCACCTTCGATGCCATAATGTCCCAATTTTATGAATAAAATATTATGATCTGCACAATCAAAAGCTTTTGTAAGATCGCAGAACAAACCGATTGCATCATTCTTAAGTTCCCACGAACCAAAAATATGTTTAATTAGGGCAACGCCTGCGTCAGTGGTAGAGCGGCCTTTCGTGAAACCAAATTGTTTAGGGTGAAACAAATTGTTGGAACTAAAATGCAAGAGCAGTTGATTAAGCATAAGTTTTTCAAATATTTTACTCATAACTGGTAGTATAGATATAGGCCTATAACCTTCAGGATTATTTTTATCACCTCCAGATTTTAGTAAAGGTACAATTTTACTATGTTTCATGAGATCTGGGAAGATACCATTACTTATACATTCATTAAATATTTTCGCTAAATAAGGAGCTATTATTACAATAAAATTATGGCATACTTTTACTGACATACCCCAGATATCCTCAGAATTTTTCAATTTCAGTGATTTAAACACTTTAATGATATCTTCGGGACTGACAACTTTAAAATTAAATATAGATTTACAAATTGCAACGTTTTGTTGCAACAGCTCTTGAGCTAACGTAGCAGATGAATTTAAGTGTTCAGTGGTCTTAAAAGGTATATCAGCAAAATATTTTTCAAAAATACAAGCAATTACATCATTTGAAGTAGTCAAACCTCGATCAGACCGAATACAAAAGTCCTGATCACATGATTTGCTTTTGCCAGTTTGAGTGTTGATAATGTTCCAAACGGTTTTTACTTTATTATCAGATGTTTTAATACGTTGGCTCAAGTATCTTGCTTTAGCCTCCTTACAAACTTTATTAAACATTTTTGAGTATTTTTTTACATATTCTATAAATTCATCATTATGTGAGAACGCTTTTTGATCGTATAAATCAAATAGTATTTCTCTAGATTTATATATGCCTGGTGTTGCCCACTCACTAAATTTAAATTTATTACATATAGTTACATCTTTAATAGTAAATATTTTATTAAATTCGTCTATCAGTACTTTAAAGAAAGTATTATAACTATTATTTGGATTTTTATTTATTGAAGAAGTGGGCAGCTTATAACTGATTAAGTTTATATATTTTTCAACTTTGAAAGCAGTGACACTCCTTTTTTTAACTATAATTTTTCGGTCTGGTGCCTTATGTGGAAAGTTTACAAAAAGACCACTGTGATCAGATTTTAGTTTATTTATTACAGATTTACTTATGAATTCAGCATTTGTAAATACATTATCTAAACATGTTTTGGTTCTAGTAGGTTCCAAGAATAAATTTTCTAAATTAAACGATTGGAATAAACTCATCAACCGTGTTTTCTGAGTACTATCTTTTAAGAGATCTATATTGAAGTCTCCACAAATAATTAATTGTTTTTTACTCTTGAAAATTTTAGTTAATACATCTTCCATTACACTTTCAAATCTTTCATAATTTTGACTATAGGGGGCTCGATATACGCTTACTATAAAGTAGTTTAGTAACTCTATGCAGGATATCTCCACGACTTGCTCAACGCTCAGTTTTACAATATCCTCACGATTTTTACATTTAATACTATTTTTTATAAATATAGCGGAGCCACCACAGGCTTTAGAATTGCGGCAGTAGCTACTAGCTAAGTTGTAATTTTGAAAACCAAATATGAGCTCGCAATTCTTAAGCCAGTGTTCTGAGACACAGAAACAATCAATTTGATATCTTTCTAAAAACAATTCAATTTCTAATTCTTTACAAGAAAACCCCTGAGTATTTTGAAATACTAATTTAAATTGTGGGTCTCCTTGTAAAGCACGGTTTTTAAATATTTTGCCAGAAGAACCTCCTTCCTTGTTTACAATGTTAATATTAATTGAAGGTGACGGCTTAAGGATGACAGGAGGCTCTTCTATTGTCTCACTTAAAAGTTTAAATTATGGTTTCCACCATCACATATTGTAAGTAAGTTTTCCCTTATATTAAATAAGGGAGGGTTCGATATATGATATGCTAATAATTTAGCAATGGTACGTTTTTTATTTAAGGGTATGTATATAGTACCCGATCGTTGTCTTGAATAAGGTATGAACTTATTCACGTCCAGAGTAAAGAAAACGTCGCTTTGACGGCTGGTCATATTAAATATAAAATTATTCAACATATGAATATCATTATTATGCTTACTCATATAATTATATATATATGGTAAGGTACAAAACATATGAATATCATTATTATGCTTACTCATATAATTATATATATATGGTAAGGTACAAAATATAAACTTACATTTATATTTCTTTTGTATCTCTAAAAGCTGGCTAATGCCTTTCTTCAATATTTTTTTATTTAATCCTATACTACTACCGAATAATATAACAATTGTAGTATACTCGTCATATTCACCCAAAGTAACTTTATCAATAATATAATTAAAGGGAGCACCAGTATAACAATAGTTTGTTACTGTCTGATGTATGTGATCATTTAATATTTCTCCGAAACGTAACCCCATACCATCGGAAAATATTATAGTTTTGCGAACCGGGGTGGTAGTGGTAGGGATGGATTGTTCTTTGTCTGATTGTAACGGCGGAGACATAAAGTTACAAGATTTTCCAGACAATTTATGACAATCCGTCTCTTTTTCTATTAGGTTACTTATATTCATATACCTTTTTTTTACCTCTTCCTGACTAGCAATCATATTTTTTAGTTGGCTATTTAAACTATCGATTTTTTGAATTAAATTTATTTTTTTGTAGGTTTTATTAATGTTTCTAATACTATTTTTAATATTTATCAGATTTTTCGTTGAGCTATATATGCGTTTATTAACTAATTTATATTTCTTTATTTGCCTATGACTTAATGATTTTTGATTCGCGATAGAATTCAAAGAAGATATTGACTCCACTTCAAGTTCTGCGCATAAAGAAAGTGCGTGAGAGTCTTCATTTATATCTTTAAGTCTATGAAACTCTGATAATTGAGCGTGTGCCTCTGCCAACTGCTCATTATCGTTATTTAATAGTTATATACTATTCCACATAATTTCAACTTATCAATTTTATGACTCAGAATGCTTAAGAAAATCAAATCCAATCCATACAGTGATCCTGAAATTGTAATAAGTGCTGCAACTTTTAATTTAATCTTGTATATAAAACCTAATAAACCAAACACATAAATGAGTGAATAAAATTTCAAAATTCTTTGTTTCTATACTTTTTATTTAATTTTAAATGCTGATCATTTATATAAATATTTTCAGGCAGTTCAAATCACTGGATAACATGAAAACCCAGTTAGCCGCAGCATCTGTAGGGGTGCAAGGATCTGGCTGGGGTTGGTTAGGGTACAACCCTCAGACTAAACAACTTCAAATTGCTACATGCCTTAACCAAGATCCATTGCAGGCCACCACTGGTAATTTTTATAACTTTCATACAGAATAAGTGAGCCCCAATATAAGTACATCCTATATCCAGTAAACCTTTTCCTTGTTAATCAAACTTATTGCTAGATTTGAATATTTTTCCATTGTCTTTATTTTTCTTATTGTTAATATTCATAATGGCTCTTTTGTAAATTTTCTCACACTGAGTAAAAATGGCTGAGTGGAAAACCTATATCCTTACTAATATTATAAATGGTAATGTAAGTTTGTTTGTTACAATTTCACGCAAGAACTACATACATACATACATATGCTCACGGCTATAAATCCCTAAAAGGGGTAGCCAGAGCTGAAAGATAAGAAATTCCTCAGCCACTTGTGGAAGTTGAGTGGGGAAAAGATGGTAGAATAAAGGTTGTTGGTGATGGGTCTCCAACCGCATCGCCCAAGTCCATTAGTCGTCTCTTACGTACACCCACCGGAAGAAATGGGGTAGTGCTATTCTAATCTAAACCGACACTACTACGCAAGAACTACTGAACAAATAATTATTAAAACTTTGTTCATTTATTCTTGGAGGTATTAGATTAGAAGTAACATCTATAGATTACATTTTATTTAAAAAAATATTTTTCTTACAAGAAAATTAAAAACAACATGATTTTTTTGTGACATCCATCTAGTGAATGTCTATTAATGTTTCATCAGCGCTAGTATTACATATTGGTATAAACTTATTTCTATTGTTTCATTGAAAAAATCAAATCTTACTAACTGCTTTATTGGATAAGCAAATAAGTGGCTAAATGTCGTCGTGTGGCGTAACCATACCAATGACGTTTTCGTCTGACTATGACAAAAACTACACTTGTGCAACACACTGACTTAAGAAAATAAAAGAATACTTAACATAATATTCGGGCACTCGATCACGCACTTATATCAGAATATTATGCCTTTGATTTATTAGTTAGAACGTGTCACAAGGGACTTTAGCAATACCGTGCAATCTTCATCATAACATTTGTGCTAAATAAAATTACAAAGATCCTAAAATTAAGACCGCCATCTAAAGGGTGTCCCTAGAAAAATAGGGTGATTTTGGTAGTTTTGAAACTCTATATACTGTAGTAAACCCATTAATTAAACAAATTATTAGCGGATGTTAATATAAAACTCTCAATGCCGATCATCCATGTTGCCAATCTATAGCTTCTTAAGGAGCCTTCTCATGGTGCTCGATTCTTTGGTTCATCTCGCACTGCGGACAAGGCTGTTCCTACGTGTTGGTCCGTGTAGATCTTTCTGGGAATATCGTAGTTGCAGCTGATAAAATTCACAAACCTTTTCCACAATGCTTTAAGCGAGCTGGTGCGTGTCCGTGCGAATCTCCCCCGTGTCCGTGTAAAGGCCTCTTCAGGCAGACAGAGCATGCAAATGGATCATTGTGGAGTGCATAGTCACAAAATAATCAAACTTTTCGACTTACAGGATTAATCCCATTATTCGGAATTGACGTTTGGGAGCATGCTTACTATCTGCAATACAAAAACGTGCGTGCCGACTACGTGAAAGCAATATTTGATGTCGCCAACTGGGAAGATATCTCCAAGAGATTCGAGGCCGCGAGTAAGCAATAAGAATACTCCAATTAACTGTACTGTATTTATCAGCTGTAAGCTGGCATTTCAATTTGTATATGTAATTAGAAAGTAATATAGATAAGTTATGTGATGTATTAAATATATTTACCATTGAATCACTTACTGCTGGGCTTTTATTTGCAACATAGTTGAAGATCTTGCTGCAAGTTTGTTCTCGATGTATGGTATAATATCTTAAGATAATTTAATAACACTAACAAGTAACAAACGTAAATAAATACTTTATTAACAAAGGAGAGTATAAAACAATTTGGGGCCAGATCTTACTGTTCTTTTTCACTATTGATTGATTCATGCATATAACTAGTATGTTATTAGTTGTAATAAGTTTACAATATATGTATTTAAAATGTTGGAAGTAGTGATTAATTGTACTCACAATATTATCTAGATTATATCCAGTAATATCCTCAAAGTGCCTTCAAATTACGATTGGATGGAACCTCCTTCTAAAGTAATTACATGGATATTAGAGTGTCTTCATCAATCTATCCCTTTTAACCAAGTGTGAAAATAAGGGTCATATTTTTATAAATTAAATGTTAAGTAATAGTTATAAGTTATTCAAGTCAAAGCGAAAAAACCAGTCACTATTAACAACTAAAGTATTTATTATATGTAGTCTTCTGAGATCTTATCCATTGTTTTATTAAGTACAAGCACGTAAATCGTATCTGATTTGTTTTGTAATCTGTATCTGTCTTGGTTTTGCAAATATATTCAAATACTGGTTTTTAAGATGTCTTTGACTTGACTGAAAACTTTTCATACATACCGGATTGTCATTTTACTGGCAGTTTTTACAGTCCGCCGTCGGTTATCTAGCACCGGTCTTTCCGGCAGTCGGTACGTGTGAAAAGGCAATAACTCCTTACTTTCTCTCACAAATTACTTACGAAGGGTATAGTTTATGAGGATCTCTCAATTTATATTATTGATTAGGCTAGTGAACTGAACAAGTTGAAATGTGAGAGCAGCGAGCAGGGAAGGCTCAGCGTAAAGTTAAATTAGGTGCTTATTCAAGTTTAATGGGTATGTATTAGTTTAAAAACATATATTTTTTAAATTTAATAATTACATTAGGCACACAAACAGCATATTGCATATGTCGTAGGATGATTTGATGTTTGGGTTTTTTGCAAAAAACCTAGGGATTTTGCAAAAACACGGATAATTAGACAACGTTTATAACATTTTTTAATCTTACTAGGTTTTTTTGCAAAGAAACTAGTTGGTTCAGTATGATTGCGAAAAGAAATGTCGGTTTTTATGAATGCTGAACACTGATTGGTCGATTGCATTGCCTCATAAACACGTCATCTATGATTGGTTGTTAAATAAAACGTACTAACTTAATTACCTACATTTAATGTGATTGTTATTTTAGTTACAAAAAGTTCCTGAGTATAAAAATAGTATTGTCATTTTCATTTATAACTGTAGCTTTAAATAATATTAAATATAACGTTGAGTTAATGTCCCATAATACAAGTCTTACTTGGTTTGGGGCTAACTTGATCTGTGCATAATATGTCCGTATATATTTATTGAACGTGATTGTAATTTTACTCCAACAAAAAAGTAAAAAAAATATCAAGTTCCTGAGTATAAAATAAGTATTGTCATTTTTTACCCTTTAGAACTCTAGTTATAATATCTCAATACCATAATGACGAACCAATCAGAATTGGAGTAGGCGAGCAATCAGAAATCAGCCAATCAGCATTAAAGAAGTACAATCTTACTAAACCAACTAGATTTTTTTAAAAAAAAAAACTAGTAAGATTAAAAAATATTATAACCGTTATCTAATTATCCGTATTTAAGCAAATTCCCTAGGTTTTTTTGCAAAAAACCTAAACATCAAATCATCCTACGACACATATATTATCTTCGTATATTTGGCTTTGTTACAATGCCAATAACAGTGCCATAGTTAAAGTTTTGGTTCCAAAACTAATTAAATGAAAAAAAAACTTAATGCGTAAACTTGTCAGATTGCTGACCTTGCGGACTATGCGTCTTCACCATGGCTTTGTAATTCGGGTGGACGGCAGAAGTTTTATTCAAGGTAAATGTGTACGAAGCTAAATCATATATAATGACAAAAAATATCTTTAAGGGCGATTATTTTGACAAAATAAAACGCGCCTTGTCTGTCGCCCAATCAAAGAAAAAAATCATGAGTTTGATTAACAAATGCGTATAAAATCTCTGTTATCGGACAAAATTGAACCAAAATACAACAATCGAGCATTGTGAGCTAGATTGTGGGTTTTTCATTTCCTTAAGGGTCATTAGAACTTATATACAGCGTGTTAGTTTGACGGCGATTGTTACTTCAATATTAATTCGTATATTAAAGTTTAATGCTTAATATTCACCATATGAAATAAACAAAAAGATGAATTCCGCTTTAGCAGAAAAACCTACTTCCTCCATCAGATTGAAAACTGTGGTTATCTACACTAGCCTAGCGCACACACTCCTAGTTCCTACCCGTATAATGTCTCACCCACACACAGAGAACAGCGGGCGCGTCATGTAACCATCTCGTCTTGCGCACACTTGCTCGTGACCGTATAAACCGCACTATGACAGCAATGCAAAATTTTTTTGAATTTCGCGGCTATGTTTGATTTTTCTTTGAACTTATCGCCGCGCCTGGTGAGGCTGTGGTCTTAGTCGCCTCGTATTTCAATCCAGTATTAAATATGGGGTAGTGTAATTCAAACATTTTCAAGTAAAAAGATTGATGGATGTAAACAAAGCTAGAGAGGTTTGCCAGGATCGTACGAAGTGGCGATCGATAGTCTCTGCCTACCCCAATGGGAACTAATGGCGTGAGAATATGTATGTAAAAAATATATCTCTATTAATGAACACCGACGATTATAACAAAACTGTCGTCCTAAATAATCAGCTTCCGCTATTTTTGTTTTACTTTACGTCTCTGCCTCCCCAATGGGAAGTAACGGCGTGAGTATGTATGTAATGTATGTACTTCATAAGCGTAAGATAATAAAGTTAAAAACAAATAGAGAACCTTGAAACGATGCATTTACGTGGCATAAAATAAAGTGCGCAAGAGATACCTATTCATTCATTAACCGACATCGAAATTGGAGGAGTTCTTGGTGTTTACTAAACTCTCTCGTGGCTAAAGAGCTCTAAACGGGTGTATCTGTACTCTATCACAGTTAACTAAAGAATATGAATAAAAATAACTCACCCCGTTTTGATTGGCAGTGGGTGGCAGATCCGGGCTATCACCTTTATTTGCGCAAAACGCAGAACATTTTGAGAATTATCATTATAAAACACCAACACTGAACTTTGCTGGTTCGTGTACGCCATATTTACTCAACACAATCACAACACAAGATACTAAAACTGAACTCACACTCCGAAAATTAATGCGAAAAATCAAAGTGACATCCAATCTTAAGCAACACAAACACAATGAGCTACAAACAACTAACTTAGTTTAGTACTAATACTGTTCCTTTGATGAATTGCCGACAAGCCCGCACGACTTGATACAATACAGATTTTGAATTTCGCGGCGATATTTACGAATTATGAATTTTTCTCTGAACATACTGCCGCATTCCAACGCAGTATTAACTATGGGGTAGTGTTATTCAAATTTATCACGTCAAATAATAACATGTAAAAAATATGAAGATATTAGAAGCTAAGTTCGATTGATTACTTTACTGGCCTTGATTTGATTTGGCCGCCGGTTAAGGGTCACGGCGGGTCGCAGCTGTCAGCTGAGTTGCCCGCCTTGTCATCGCGTTTCACGCACACATTGAGCGTGTTGGTGTCAATAGTACTACTTTCTTAGTGCAAATTTTAACAAAATTTGAAAAAAAATAAGTGTGTTTTTTTTCAACGAATTCTGCCTCTATACGTGATAATTAATCATACTTTTCATTTAAAACAGTCGTTACAATTACACCCTGTATATCGTGGCTTAGAATAGCACTTCACTATTTCTTCCGGTGAGTATACCTGAGAGATGACTCACGGTTTTGGGGCTTTTAAGGGATTTTTGGCGATGCGGTTGGAGACCCATCACCAACAACCTTTATTTCAACATCTCTTCCCCACGCAACTTCCAAAAGTGGCTGAAGAATTTCTAATTCCCTAGCTCTGGCTCTGGGATTAATAGCGGTGAGTATATGTATGTATGTTCTTACGCAAAATTAAATGTCGTTTGTGACGAGTCTGCAGCACATCGCCCAGCAGTCACATAAAAAGCAAGTGGCCTTAGTCTCCTCATATGACATCCACGTAAAGATGTGGGGTACCTATTTCTACGTAGTCACAGAATAGCATTATCCCACAGCTTGACGTCGAAGTTGTGTGAGTTGATTAAGGGGCTAGACTTAGACATAGATTAGATAAATGGTTTCCGCAATTGGTCACTACAGGGCCATTTCACGTGGGCCACGGCCGTCATTCTATCCACCCGAGCTCCACCCAGAAGTCAACTAGTTGTGTAATATGTTTTAAGTGATTTGTCATACTACCTGTTTTTTCCAAGTTGGTGTGGCGTTGGTCGTTCAAGGTGTTACACTCGAACATTACGTGATTTACCGTCTCTTCTGTCTCCAAGCAGGCTCTGCATAGTGGGCTGTCTGTGATTCCTAGTGTAAAGTAGTGTTAGTTAAGTGAGCAGTGTCCCGTTATGATACCTGTAACCATTCGCAGTTTTCTCCTGTCTAGGTTCAAGAGTCTTCTAGTGAGCTGTGGATTCAGGTTCGGCATTGCTTCTTTGGATTGTCGGCATTCTGACAGGGCGCGCCATATTACCTTGTGTTGTTCTTGTGTTCGTTCCCTTAGCCAAGTTCGATATTGGATATTGGTTGTATGGGATTGGTATGATAGGTTCTGGCCCTTCTATTGTGTTGCTGGATCCTCTGCGGGCCAGTTCATTGGCCGCGTCATTTCCAAGCGAATTACTCTGATTAAGGGGCTATTTGAGTGGATGACTACTTTAACTTGACATCTTTTCCCACTCGGCTACAAAAATGACCAAGGTATGTATTTCTACTTCCAAAGCTTCGGCTACCCCTCTTTGGGATACATAATTTATCTATTCATGTAACTTAATGTTGACATCACACCGTAAATCTCCGAAGGAGTGGCAGTAATACCAATACTTCTGAACAACACATGTCATGTCAAGGGATAGCGGCTTGATTTTGCCTTTTGTTCTGTCTGATACACTGTCGCATGACTGTGTATAACTCAGATATGTGGGTGGTGGGGGCTTAAGATACTCGTAAGAAACATTTGTATTGGCCCGCCTGACTATGAGCCTGACCAAATAACTACTTACGTATACCTTATATATAGTATATCTATATCCTTTGTTACAGGTATTGACGATGATTTTTCCAAAACTGATGATTTATGTAAAAGTATGATCTTCGATAAATAATTATGTTGGAGTTGCGTCAGATTAAAAAAATTACACAACTTGACATTGGCGGAATTCTAAGTTGTACGAGTCGACGGCCATTCGAATAAAAAATTTCACTATTGTTTTTGCCTGTTTCGTGAATATTGTGTACGGATATTATAGTATATTAATAAATGAATAAAAACCTAATAAACATATTAATTGGCGTGAGTGAATTGACAAGTATTTGCAGTATATACTAGTGGTATGTATACTTTATGATTTATTTAATTTATCTTGGCTATTTAAATAAGCTGATTTTGTATGTTATTGATTTTTCTATTTTTACTTCAATGGAGCCTTAGGTTATTTAAATGTGAGAATTTTAAACATTTTTAAAGAAGAGTCAAGGAAAAACTGGGTTTTTCTTTCATCTTTGCCTACTTATTGCTTGTCTCGGCCAGGACAGGAATCCTAGCTCACTCACACTGATATATGACATGCAAGCAGTATCTTTGTTTTTATCAGTCATTGTTGACCGTGGTAGAGAAGAGAATGTGATTTTTGGCACACACCTCCACCTTCACGTTTACATACGATGGAAGTGTTTATTGCATTAGATTTCAAAACTTTAATACTTAACTTGGACCCATTTTAATAAGTGATTTGATTTTCATTTAGTAAATTAGATTCTGTTTTTAACTATGATGAATGACAGCCAAATTTACTGTTGGCTTAGAATAACAATCACCATTTATTTTTCATGGGTGTAGCAAGAGGTGACTGCGCAATGTACCTTTGGTTATTTATATATATTTTTCCCCACTCTATTTTGAAAAGTGGCTTATAAATTTCAACTTCTAAAGCTCTGGCCACACCTTCTAGGGATTTAAAGCCTTAAGTTTATGTATGTACGTAGATGAAATGGATTGTAAAAGTATCAATAACACAAAAGTAGATGAAATGGATTGTAAAAGTATCAATAACACAAAAATATTCCCTTTTTGTCACACTCAAATTCAGTATTTTTTTTAAATTGTGGGGAGAATATTACACAAGATAAGATGAGTAAATTCAATTATAATATCAATCTTAGTATCAAACACAAGGCAGGATGTGTGTTAATGACAACCATACTATTCTATCTCCCAACAACTCGCACAAATTCTGGCCGACGGTCACCATTATACAGAATATGTCATTCACATAATGAAAGGTTTTTGCCAATGGATATTAATATTATTAATAAGAAACAGGGAGCTATAAGGAAATTTTTAAATGAAATTATATAAGACTTACTAATTTTATTGTATTAAGATTTTTAGTATGTTATTGTACCTTTTTAATGTTTTACTTTTTAAATATTTCATTGTGTCTTAGTGATGAACGTTTAAGGCGGTATGCTTACCTAGTATTAGTTATATTATATTTAAGACTATTGTAGTATATCACTGCCGTTTATCCAAATAAATAAATAAATATGCATGCTCTTATACATACACATCTCACACACACATCTCACACCCTATCAAGATTTACACTTTTCGAGAATGTAGTACTAGTACTTAAGCATAAGCATAAGCATAAACGTTCACGCCGCATATCCCCGAAGGGGTTGGCAGAGGTACTAATACTTCTGAACATCACGTGACTTTGTCATCTGGTGTTCAGAGTACCCACGTTTTGCATGGACAGTGTACTCACGTGATAGGGGGCAGGCCTATCGCCGTTTTTGTACGAAAACACTGTCACATGACTAAGTACAACTCAGCCATGTGGGTTTCCTCACGATGTTTTCTCTCACCGTTAACAACCATGATAAATTAACCACACATATGTCTTTAGAAAAGACAAATTGGTGTAGGCCCCGACCCGGGATTTGAACACTAGTCGCTTGCACGTTAACCGAGTGTTCTACCCACTGGGCTATCACGGCTGCTAGTACTTCTGTAAGTATAATACTGTTATAATATGATCTCATATAGGCCTCTCAACATTTTTTTTACCGAGAGTATATTACCAGTACCTACCACCAGTACATAGCACCATTATTATAATGTGATATTGTATAGGCTGTGTATTGTTGTGTGTTGTATTTGCTGTGTAGTGCCGGCTTAGAATAGCACCACCCCATTTCTGGTGGGTGTATGTAAGAAGCGACTAAACGACTAACGGCTCTTTAGGGATTTTTGAGCGATACGGTTGGAGACCCATAACCAAAAACCTTTAATCCACCATCTTTTCCCCCCTCAACTTTCCAAAAGTGGCTGAGGAATTTCTAATTCCTTAGCTCTGGCTACCCCTTCTGGGGATTTATAGCCGTGAGTATATGTATGTATATATGTATGTTGTATAGGCCTATCAATCTTTACACCACTTTACCCAGAGTGTATTACCAGTACGTAGCACCAGTATTATAATATGATTTTGTATAGGCCTATCAAGCTTTATTCTTTGCGAGAGTGTACTACCAGTATGTCGCATAAGTATTATGCACAGACATGTATTTGAATAGATGCCGCAAGTGTATGTACTTCGCGTGTAAAAACTGAGTAAAATTATCTTAGTTTATCGCCATTTGATTGAGTCCGTGCTCGAACGTTCTCGGTGACAGATGTCAAGCTAAATATAAAAAATGCCTAATTGTGCCGTATTGGGTTGCAAAAACTATCTAAATAAAGCGGGACTAATTAATAGAAAGATTTCCTTTCATCGGTTGGTCACTTTATTATTAGATTATGTGGTTTTTATTGCAAAATCAATTATTTCGTGGTCGTTGTGGTTTTACACTGAAAAACTCTTAGACGAGTGTGTATCGCTTAATTTATAATACATTGCCGCTTTTAGTTACAAAGCTATCTAGTATGGCTTGTCTATTAAAACACGCAATGAACATCAAAATGAACGATATTTTCACCTGTCAATCAGCTACATGGTACGGTAGCTATTGTCATATTTCTGTCATTTTAAGCAAAATGTGTTGTACCTACACAGATAATTGTATTCGATTCTAATTCTAATCGATTTTGGGAACAGAGAAATGATAATATTCGCGATGGATGTTTTGATGAAAATTATGATTTTTTTTGTTGTTAATGTAAGGTTATGTGATCGTGTGAGGAATGATGTGATTCGTGAAAGGTGTGGTGTAAAAGATGATATTGTAAGAAAGATAGAAAAAGGAATGTTGAGATGGTTTGGGCACATAGAGAGGATGGATGACAGTAAATTGGTGAAAGAGATCTATAAAGCCAATGTGGAAGGTAATGTTAGTAGAGGACGACCTCGGAGGACACATTTAGATCAAATAGAAAATGTGCTCAAAAAGGCAGGTGTCCGAAGTATGAAGAATAAAAGAGCATGTATGAAAAGATTGATGGATGTGAATGAAGCTAGAGAGGTTTGCCAGGATCGTACAAAGTGGCGATCGATAAAAGTAAAAAAAAAAAGTCAAAAAGTGTATTTTTCAAAATAAAGTTAAATACTAACATTTTTTGAACGTCAAAGTTTTAAATTAATCGTTAATCCGTTGCTTCGGAAGGTGTTCGTAAAGAGAAGAAGCAACAAAGAAACTCTATACATTCACATTTTTTCATTTTTTCAAAATATGGTTTGTACAATTTCAGTTTTTACTTTATAAAAGATTTTCTATGCGACCAAACCAAACGCTAGTTTGACATAATTAAAATAAATTGTCCATCACAAAAACCAATCACAGAACGTGAGAATATAGTCTCTGCCTACCCCAATGGGAACTAACGGCGTGAGAATATGTATGTATGTATGTACACGAACACGCCTCCTTACATAAGTCCAAGCTTCTTAAGTACTACAGTAATTATAATCAATTAGGGAACTATACGCCTTTAAATTTAGCATTTTTAAGTTAGTGAATTTAAAATTTCCCACAGGTTTTGTAAATATATCTGCAATTATATTTTCTGACTCTATTTTATATACTTCCCTGCTAAACATTTTAATTTACAAAATGATAGTGAACTTCAATGTGCTTAGAATTCTTTGTAAAGTTTCCATACTTAGAAATAGCTACAGCTGCTGAATTATCTTCAAAGATTTTAACTGGTTTACAAACCTTAGTAAAGACATCATTCATTACACAAACGAGAAAATTTAATTCTATTACTGCTTCTGATAATTCTACATATGCAGCAAAATGTTGAAGAGTTTGTTACACTACTTTGTTTTTTTTTTTTTTATTTCCAATATTGAACAAACGAAGAGTTCCGTACTATCATCTATAATAGAAAATAACGTTTTTGTATGGGAGCCCCTTTGATATTTACTTTACTGTTATTTAATTATTTATTTTGAAAGGGTTGTATTATATTTTGTCATAGCGCCTTCTACTGGCTTTCCTTTTTGTAGATAAAATTTCTTCTCGGGGTTTTTTTTAAATCATTTCGTAACTTTCCGAGAACAAATTATTAAAACTAGTTAATTAGGTAGGTTATCAATAAGGACAAGTTATTATAATAATAAAGGCTACTGAACTACTCACTGACTAACTGACTCATTAACTTACTGATTTAGATCGTTTTCTCCGAGAAGATGTAGTGGTGGAGGAAAATAATGTAGGAAGAGTTGCTCAGAATAAAAATGAGACCATGAGAAAATAGCGTTATTAAAAAACAGGTATAATTCTAGATTTATCATTTTTCTGTCAATTTATCATTCGTCTGTCGATGCACTCGAATATAATCGATTGAATCGTTTACGCGCTGACGGGGAGTTCCCATCACTAAATTGCTCATGTGACGTCACAGTAGGTGGAAAAATAATGGCACGCTTGGTTTCTATACAAGAAATGACACTTGCGTTATCTATTCAAATACAGATCTGTGGTATTATGATATAATGTATACATACATATACTCTCGCCGCTAGTTACCTATTGGGGTAGGCAGAGAGTAACGATCGCCACTTTGTACGATCCTGGCAAACCTCTCTGGCTTCTTCGTACATGCAGTTTTATTTTCATACTTCGGACACCTGCTTTTCAGAGCACACTCTATTTGGTGTTATAAAATGATTTCATATAGGCCTATCAACCTTTTTTTCTGAGAGTGTAGTACCTAGTTCTACTATTATAATATGATTGTAATTGAGACAGGCAGTTGGGCGGCGCTGCCGGGTCAGCCGGGGCGGCGCCTCACGCGATGCAGCGGTGAATGCTCCCACTGTATCGCCTGATAGTATCACGCGTTATGTAACTGTTTTACTAGTTATGAAGAGTCCAGAAAAAGTATATTATGTACGTATATTTATTAGGAATCCCGAAAAAGGATAGGCTTCGGAATTAAGAAATTCTTAAGCTAGAGTTGATAGAAGTTGAGTGGGGAGAAGATTGTAAAATTAAGATTGTTAGTGTTTGGTTTTGGACATCACTTACTTACTTATAATCACATCCATTATTCCCATTGCAACATATCGCCAAATAAATCTTTTAAAAGCCCCATACCTTTGATCGTCTTTTACGATACCCAAGGGCAGAAATGATTAGTGCTATTCTAAGCCTGACCTAATGTGGCGTTTAGTTTCAGTAGCCAAAATCTGTAACATAGATGATCAAGATAACTGCTTATTTTTGTGTTAAAAAGTAAAATTGCCGTTTTATTTCATGACCAACGCGGCCGGTGGCGCTGAAAATAATCCAAAACCTATTAGTATTCTGTACATAAATAAATAAGGTCAAATAAAGCCGTCTAAATCATTTGTTAAATTTCCTAAGTAAAATAAACGATAAGAAAACAATGTCTCTCAAATAAGTAAAGTATAAGTCAATGAATTTTATTCGCAGATCTTTCATGACTCACAAAGAGCATCCGACCCAACACACGAAAATTGGATAAGCGTTTCATACAATATCCTGAAATGATACTCGCCATTTCCGCCGGAGTTCGTTTACTTTTTATTCGACCCGTACGTTGCGGTGACAAATCGATTTTTAATAGGTTTTTTTGTTGTGTATGAAATAAGTGCTGCGAAACTATCGATTGATTTTGTTTTAAATAATTACAGTATGCATTGGTGGGTTTTGTACTTAACTTATTCAGCATTTTACTCGTGTACCTCAAATATGACAAATTATCCGTTTACGCGGTGAATGTCGTATGAGGTGACTGAGGGGTTTTGAGGGTTTTTTTATTTACGAAAGGGATAGGGAAGAATATTTTTTTATTAAGGGTGATATGGTTACGGTGTTGGCCTGCGGTAAACCATTTCCGTGTTTGTTTCCCAGTCCAGTTGTCCGTTGTTTCAAAGTATTTTCCCTATTCAATTCTAAAAGTCTTTTTGTAGTTAACAGATTTTAGCGTTTGAATGATTAAATGGTATTTAATTCAATAAATTGAAATCAAATAAATTTGTTTAATCCATTAACGGCGAAATCGCAGCTTTATTAAGCATGCAGCATTATTTAGCCTTTACTAAAGGATTGTCTCAAAATTTCGATATTTACCAGTAAATCCAATAAAGAAGGTTAATCTTAATTTTAAAAGTCTATGCTAGAGCATTTAGTTGAATTGTAGATAGTTGTTTTGTTTCCGCATAAGTTCCGGTTCTAAAGATTGACATAGTGAGAAATTGCGACGAATTCAGGTTGAGAAAATTTGACTGGTAAAAGAGCAAGCGATATATTATAGTGTTAAATACCTTGTCATTTATTAAACCATATTATGTGTCAATCAAAATATTGTTAAAGCCGAAAAATAAAGACTGCGCCAGCTTTTAAAATACTTATTTTTTTTGAGATAAAAATGAGATTAAAGACCGAGTTCTTCGTATTAAGGACCCTTATACCAAGATAGTACTCTACAGAAAGTACCACTAGAATGTGAGGTACTCTCAAATAAATATTGTTCAAAATTTACTTAGCTGAATTTGATTAGGCTCATTTCCACTCAGCTGACTAAGTAAATATTCTATCTATTTAAAGCGATTTAGAATTGAACTAAAACTATTTTAGCAATAAATGGAATTGTGTAGAGTATTTTGATCCTGTTTTTATTAAATATATTAACCTCGTTAATAACTTCTTATAAAATCGAGTCACCTCTCATTCTAAATCAGTTTTGAAAGATGATTTGAAGGATATGAGAAAGATAATTTTAATCTGTTATGTTCTTATACATCACCGTTGTATGTCTTAGAGATGCTTTCCCGCATTGTGAGTATCTAATGAAGCGACCATATACGATGTTAACCTCAGTTACAAATTAACCTCAGCATATAAAATATACAAGTTCGTATTTAGTTTACTTAGTGTAATAATAGGCTATTTGACTAAGTTTTGAAAACTATCTTACGGTGTTAATTTGTTTATAGGGAGCTCTAAAAAAATATTTTTCTGTCTTCATTTTAGCTATTTTATTAAAAAATCGAAAAAGAAAATGCAATATTCAAATGTGCCGCGAAAACGCGACTTTAAGTAATATGGCGGCTGTAGCACAAATGACGTCAATTCCGCATTAAACACCAATGAGCGAAGCGATACACAGACAGTTTATGCACGATCTACGTCATTATAGAAATAGCCAATCACGGTCGTTTTTAGTCACGTGACAGTTGCATCAAAAATACTTATTTTAGAAGACGGATTTTAGTGAAATAATGCAATATTTTTATCCCGCATTATAACATATTGCTCCAAAAAAGAAATATTAAGACTAACGAAATAAAAGAAATGTAAATTTTTATTACAGTCAAATAGTCTATTGCGATAAATGTGACTAAACAATATTTAGTACATAATGGTGTTTTGAGGGAATGGCAGAAGCAGATTTCTTTACATTGCGGTATTATAGTTTAAAGTTTTCCAAAACGCAAAGGTAACCAGCCATTTCTGCACTAAATTTATGCGAGCTCATCTATTTTTCACCATAGTAAGAAGGGTAATTTACTAAACTTTCATTTATTAATCATCCTAAATAGAGAAAATTCATACCTACCATACACAACTTAAAATCAAGTGGATCAAAGAAAACAGATTATATACATTCTCCTTAAATATTTAATTATAATATTTCTTTGGTTTATAGACTACAGTATAAATTATTTACAAAGTAATATAACGATTTACAGAGCAGTACAAGTGATGCGTGATAAATTAAATATTGAAAATCATGTTAAATTGTATTTTCACCAAGATAAAGCAGTTTTAGATTTCGTAATAGAATTGTACAGTTTTTTTATTAATTACACTGCTGCTGTGGTCAAAAAAGTTTGGTTAATGAAAAAGAATTTTCCAGTTTCTAGTGGCCTAAATAGAAATCTAAGATCTAAATAGAAGTGGCCGAGTAGATATTATGTTACGTGACTGTCACAATATGTGTATTACTAATCATATAGGCACTGTGTAATTATAATACGTCCTATTTATGAATATTGAGAGGTGTTGAATTGAAACTCGTAGCACGTAGTAGGTGCTACGCGAAGTTCGTTTTGTAACTTTGTATTTTGCTACGAATAAATACGGCTTTGAGTTTTGTTTGCACCTCTTAGGGTGCCTTTTCACCAGATACGTGCTTTGTAGCTATGCTATGAATGAGTATGATATCCACCAATCATATTCCTTGCTATATATATGCTACGTGCACCAAGGAAAATGATTGGTGGATATCAAACGCATCTGTATCATAGCTACATAGCACATCTCTGGTGGAAATGCGCCCTTATACTTTAGTGTATTTTACATATAAGCTTAGCTACAAATAATGGATAACCTATAACTCGAAAAAAGAAATATATTTCGTTTCACCATTTAGTCGCTCCGGACTCTACATATTCTTTTCATACGTCTCAAAAGGCAATTTATAGCTTGACTTGAACATAACCATGAAAAATCTATTGTGACCCATAACTTCTGAAACAAAACCTTTCTATTCGTTCATTTCCTATTCTTTCATTATCACAGTAAAGACTTGTTATGTAAAAGTTCAAATCAATAAAGTTTTATTTTTTTTTAAAACAAGGCGTTTTTTAAAAAAAAAAAAAACTTCGTTGATTTCAAACGTGACTCATGCATTTATAGCTACTCCGTTGATTCGTATGAACAACACCAGCATTCTGCTTACATAAATACCTTTCGTTATTAACTATAGAACTTTTGTATTGCCTCACCTGAATAATAGTGCATAATTGTATTCGTTACAAAGTTTCGTAGCTGGTGTAATAAGCGAATTCACGGAAATTGTTGAGCGTGCTCCGTTCGAGCCGTATGGTTGCGCTGTAATAAAGCATGCTAATTGGTCACTAGAGCCTGCACCGCCTTGTCTTTACAGAGCCTACGTCGCACGTACGGGTATAATACTTTAAAAACTGGCCAAAACTAAATAGGTGTTAATTTGGAATAGTTAAGTAACAAAATAGTTTTCAAGCTTTTTATTAATATTTCCTCACTCTTTTTTACGACTTTATAGCATCATTTCAGAATCTAAAATAAAAAAAATGGCATCAAAATACCTAATGTGGCTTGGCATGAAAATGAAAAGCATAAGTGAACTTATAATTCATAATTTATTGATTTATCTTATATCTGTACAGAAACTACAAATATTTTAAACATTTTGAACATATTTTCCGACAATTTTTTTGAGTAAAAAGTTTAAAAATTGTTCACAAAAGTAATAGTAGAAGATCCGAACTAAAAACGACCTTCACCGAGCTGATAATAGAATGAATCATATTTTATAACAAATTTAGTATGTTAGAAAATATGTTAAAAATGGGTTGCCTAAAAAAATCCTGGACAGACAATTTTTAATTATTTAAATAAATTGATTTTTTTTTTATTTTTGCAACATCAAGATAATAAGAAAATTTTTACCCTGACTTAAAGTATGAAACGTATAGAATGTGCAGCCGTTGGGTTGCCTATTATTTACCTGGACAAACTACTCGGTTGTCAGGTATAAACAGGTATGTCGATGCCAGTTACCTTCACTCGATCGGATAATAGAAAAAATTTTATATCAACATAAGCGTTGTTTTATTGCGAACACGGTGATATAGGGTTGTCTGCAAAAAACTTGGTCCTAATAGGGGTTTGCGAATTTTAAAGATTTTAATTTTAACGCGATTGGAAATGTGTGACAGAGAGATCCGAGTTGAGTATAGCGTGTAATAATAAAGGACACAACATGGCAGTCGCATGTAATGGGACCTCGAATATCAGAAAGTGCGCATGCTCAGTAGTCATATGACAGAGAATGACAGCGATACTCTAGTAAACAGTAAGCGTCATTTTGGAGTAGCAACACGTGTTATTTTGTATCGTTGTGATAAAAAATGAGTAAAAAGTGTTTTTTGTGTGGTTCGGACAATTCTTTAATTGATTTTACTAATGAAACTTTCAAAAATTGCTTGTTAAAGTTAGCTTTTCGTAAAAAAAAAAACTTTAAATATCATAACATTGAACTAACTGAAGCAGTTCTCGATTTTGTTGGTTACCACACCACGTGTTACAAAAAAGTAACTGTTTTAGGCAATAAATACAATGAAGAATTTGAAGTTTTTTGTACAGAGTATGCAGTAAGTATATAGTATATTATTCTTTCAATTATTATCTAATACAATTAGAAATCGTATAGTTTTGACGTTCGTTGAATATTTATTTTTATCTAACGAGCAATCATTTCTATCAAATTCATTGTCTAAAAAACTATTTTTTTGAAAGATCTCTCGCTCGTTTTTTTCTAGTTTCTATTTTCTTTCAGTTTTTATTACTTTTCTTAATGATTTTCTCGAATAAAATTTGACAAAAAAAGTATTATTGATATAAATACAGTTTTCCATAAAAAGAAAATTTCAAATATCAACGTTATATACAAAAAATTGCTTCTAGAAGCAGATCAATACTTCTATTGCTGATGAAGGTACAGAAAGCCTACATTCTAGTGTCCATTCTAGTGAAGCAGCTACTAAGGGTGAAGAAAGTAATGCCAATGCCGTATCTCACACTTCTACGGATTTAGATGAGGTACAGAAATGTTTTGGTATTTATTTAAGTAGATGCTAATAAAAAATGAAGAAAATATTTCTTAAAAATTAAAAACAAAAAATATAAATAGATTATTCACAAACAGGTTTTCATTTGACATGATAAAAATTAAAGAAATATTTAATAAATTCTTGATTAATTTATTGTATACGCTCAAAACTATTTTTTTTAGTAAATGACTATTTATAAAATGAATTTTATTATTACAGGGAGCGTCAACATCAACACCATCGTTGTCCAACATAAGTACATGCTTATTTTGCAATTGCGTAAGGAAAAATTCCGGGAAAAAGAAACAAAATCTTACATTCCCTCAGAGTGACCATGTTACTCAACAAATAAAACAAATAGCTAAAAAGCTTGATGATTCGGAAATCTTGTCAAAGCTTGAAAACCAAGCTACTGCTTATCATCAGTCTTGCTACGCATTTTATTTGACCAAAGAAAGACGGTCCACCCAAGAACATAAAGAGTCAAGTAACCAGCAATATCGTAATATACACAAATTGGCTTTTGCATCGCTAATAACTTTTATTGTAGAAGAGATTATTGAAAATAATAAAGTAATGTATTTCGCTCAACTATTTCGAAGATACCAGGCTTTGTTATTGGAGTTTGGCAATTGTGAAATAGATTTTGATGACATTAAAGATTATCGAATTGAAATGTTGCAGAAAAAAATTGAAAAAATCTTTGGTGATCGTGTGACTATTGAAGCATCTACGGGGCCACGTCATCAGAAAATTATATATAAAACAGACATTGACATTTCTATCATGGCAAATAATACCACATTTTTGGAAAGCAAAGAAGATCATAAATTTGAAGATGTTGCATACGATTTGAGAAATTGCATCAGAAACATTGATTCTCATCCTCTCCCTAGACGTTTAACTGCTGAAGATATCATACGAGGAGAATGCGAAATTCCTGAGGAGTTATTTAATTTTATACGTAATCTTGTTCATGGGCCTAATGTTTGCGAAGAAAATGCTCACTCAACTACAACAATAATAACTTCTATATGCAGTGACATAATATACGCTGTTACCAAGGGAAGATGTAAACCGGCGAAAAACTTGACTTTAGGACTGGCAATGAAGTCTTTAACCAACTCTCGGCAAGTTATTACAATACTTAATAGATATGGCCATTCAATTGGTTACAATTTAACCGAAGAACTTGAAACCGAAATGACCTACACGTCAATTGAACAAAACCCTGTAATACCAACAGGCATGATAGCAACAAATGGACTCAGCACTCATGTTGCTTTTGATAACTTTGACCGCTTCGTTGACACCACTTCCGGGAAAGATACCATGCACGATACTGTTGGTATAATATACCAATTTACTAGTGGTGACCGTTTTGATAATAGTGGTGATCGTTTTGATAATCTTGATGCTACAACTACATCAGAACCAGAAATAAGTGTCAATGAACAAGGTCCGTCACGTAAAAGACGACGATTTAATGAAATTTCACGGGATATCAGACTATATTATTCAAAACCAAAAATAAATTTACAGCTGCTTCCTGTAGATTCGTTTACTAATGTCATTGATTTATGCCAAGGTGCTACAGAAGTAGCAATGGATAAAGATTTGTTATGGATAATGTCATTATCGAAATTGGATTGTGTTCCTATGTGGTTGGGTTACAATTGCTTGATATCAAGTGATCACAGTGAAGAGCAGAAGATCGAGTATTTGCCTCCAATCAATTCGTCTCCAACGTCTTATGCTGTAGTAAATGAAACACTAATCATGGCTAATGAAATTGCTGAAAAATGCCAACAGGAGCAGATAATTGTCACATATGATTTGGCTATAGCCAAAATGGCTATGCAAATACAAGAAAAAGAAAAGCCTAAATTTGATAAAGTTTTTGTAAATTTAGGAGCATTCCACATGGAGATGGCATTTTTCCGAGCAGTCGGAAAATATATCGATGGTAGTGGATTGGTGGAAGTACTGGTTCGAGCAGAAGTTTTAGCTAACGGCTCAATGAACAGCTTCTTAGATAGTAAGCATTTCAATCGTTGTAAACGTTTACACCCTCTCATTGCTGCTGCATTTCAAATACTGCACTTTCAGCAATATTTAAGCACAACAAATGTAACTTCAGAAATGTTGAGTGATTTATTACAAACGCAAATGGAAAATACAACAAATGGAAATTCCCCTGACCTCAACGAGGTCATCGAATTACCCGATTTATTAAGTCGTATTCTGAATGGGTACAAAGAATTCAGCCGTCAGACTTTAATGGGTGAAAAAGGCAAAACTGCTCAATTTTACTTTCAGTATTGTGAACTAATTAATTTATTCTTTCGGTTTTCAAGAAGCATCCGCAGCAGTAATTTGGAATTATATATGGACTCAATTTATAACATGACTGATTTATTTTTTTCGCTTAACCAGGCCAACTATGCCCGATGGGGCCTATTGTACTTAAGTAATTTGATCGACTTGTCTAATAAAAATTCGTCTTTGGTAGCTGAATTTCGTCGGGGCGCCTTTGGAATCAAAAGAACTTCCGCTAAATTTGCTCGATCGCCGGTCGATTTGACACTTGAACAGACCATCAACGCTGATGCTAGCAATCAATTAACTGATAACCTTGCTGTTGACTCAATATCTGCGCGTCAAAGATGGGCGCTCAGCCACAGTATGAGGACAAAAATACTGACTACAATTAAAGAAAATATTGGACTCACAAAAAAAGATGATACGTCACACTCTTTGCAGAAAAGTAAAATTCAAAAAGAGAGAGAAAGTCTCGATAGTATAATTAAGGCAATCAAAGAAGTGATTAATCCATTCGATGATACTCTCGATAAAAAATTGCTGTTCAACATTTCGACTGGTAAAGCTACATCGCCAGAAGTTACTGATTTTCTCCTGAACGTCAAAACAGTCGGCAATCAACAAAAGCTCGATTTCATTTCCGATTGCTCTTCAACTCCCGATAGATTCGAAAAACCAATTAAACGCAACAAAATCATGAACTTTACTTCTCAATGCTCGACTAAAGTTCTTATGACTAAAGACAAAAATAAAAAAGTTTTGCTAAAAATGGAACGAGACATTTTTGGAAGACTCCTGGCTGTTAGTATAAAGAAGAAAATTAATCTAGAATATTGTTTGAGCTTTCCACTAGCACCAATGCCGCCTGCACTTTAGGCATGGCAATGATTGCTACTTTTAATTCATAATCATTTGGTGCTATTGCAAAATTTTATCATATGATTTTTACTACTATTTTTTACAGTTCATGATTTTTAACAATTATGATATTTCATACTTTTTGCTACGTGCAATATGCATATGATTTTACATTATAATTTATGATAAGGATAAGGTTGCAGTTCAAATAGAGGTCGTCATTTTTGTAGTTACGTTTAAGCAAAAATATTTAAATCATTAAATAATTTTTATGTAGATTTGATATTGCCATAATTCAATTAAACTTTATATAAGTTTTATTTTTGTTGTAGTTGGTTGTAGAAATAAAAGAATAATAAGTGGTTGATATTTCTGTTAGTTCAACAGAACATGTGCCTTTTCAAAAGCTATAAATTTTATAACGAATATATACTTATCTCTATTTCAATAAGGCATATGTATTATAATAATACACTGATTGATTGTATTATCTTCTTGGTATTTTCCTAAGTATGTTGTAAGGTCCTTCTATCATAAAGTGAGTAGTAGAGGTGATTGTAATTTATTTTTTATTTTGTAAAAGATGAAACCAAATAGAGAATAATAAAAACAATAAAGATAATCACAACCTATCACCGCCACGCCAAACACCAAGGTAATAAAACACGTGTGTTTCGAAATGTATAAATATCTATTGTAATATTTGCTCTCTCTAACTCAATATTTCTTATTCGCTTACACTTACATAGATAACCCCGCCCACAAGTCACTCGCTTTGCTTTCTTATGATTTCATTCAATGTTATGATTTAGATGTGGTGCGACAAGGAATGCTTAGTAGCAACCTTTCTAAATGCTATTATCATATGTCATATGATAATTAAAATCATATGATTAATCATATGCTACTTGTGAAATGTTCCATGCCTACTGCACTTTTCTCATGTACTGGTGAAATGTTTAAAACTCCTAAATCAACATTTGCGAACAGTTTAAAATCTCAAATCGAAATGGTTGAGCCCACCAATATTAACGTTGAAATAATAGATGGTTTTTATTATTTGTACTCAATTGGAAACTCAATGCCACAAACATTTGAGAAAGTTGCAGAGTCAATACTCATGAAAATTTGTGCATCACAAGCTACAGAAATCCACTTAATATTCGACCGATATTTATCACCTTCAATCAAGGATTCCGAACGCCAAAGTCGAAAAGAGTTTGATATCCCATATAAAATTACAGGACCTCAACAAATCAGACCCAACGATTTTGGGCAAAACCTTAAAAATTATCGTTTCAAAGATGCTTTGGTACACTTTTTGGCTGATTATTGGGAAAACAAGAATTTGCTGTCAATAATACGAAACAAAAAAATATTTTTAACTGTTGAACATCTGTGTTACTCGTATCAAGCTCAGGAAAATTGTATTAGAAAAGTCGAAGAAGTTGATTATACATGCTACCATGAAGAAGCAGACACGAGAATTGTTTTTCACGCTCATAAAGTAACACCAGGCTCCAGAATTCTAATAAAAGCTTCTGATACTGATGTTCTCGTAATTTTACTCGGAAATATGCACAAACTGTCACAGTCTACAATTTTTATAGCTACTTCAGCGACTAAGAAACAGTCAAATCACCTCGATTGCATTAACTGCATCGATTTAGCATTAAAGTTAGGACCCAAATTATGTAAAAGTCTACCTGCTTTTCACGCATTCACAGGTTGTGATTACACTGCGGCATTTTATAATAAAGGAAAAATTAGACCATTTAAAATATTTTCTAAAAATGAGACGTATCAAACTATTTTTGCTTCATTAACTGATGAAGCTGATATTTTCATTAATGAAAAAATGAAAGCTGTTCAAGAGTTTACAGCAAAAATGTATGGCGTGAATCACTGTCAGGCAGTTAATGATGCGAGAATTCGTATTTTTATGAAAAAGTACGGCGCAAGAGAAGACAGCGAACGATTTTTAAAGAAGATAAGAAGTTTTGATTCTAACTTTATACCGCCATGTTGGATTTCCCTGCTACAAAAAATTTTAAGAACTATATATGTTAATTCTATGTGGCTTAATGCAACTGATGCTGTATGTGCGAAATTAAACCCTGAAAGCTACGGTTGGCATTTAGATGATTTTTTAAAACCAACTGGTTTTATCGGAGATCAAACTCCTTTGAAAATCCAGAACATTGTCGAAATGGAAAAAATTGAGGAAGAAACTAATAATGAGTCAGATGAATTCGAGAATCAAAATGATACTTCTGATGAATCAGATATAGAATAGAAAATATTTATTATAATTTATTTTTTATTGATATTATTCTTGTATTTATGCTGTTTTTTAATAAAATTTTCAAACGTAATACAAGATTTTTAGTCTATCTTTTTTTTTATCCATGAATTTGAATTTTCGGCTGTCCACTTTCTTTCTCATAATTTTTTCCAGAAAGAGAAAAAAAATTCCAAAGTATTGATATTTGTATTATTTACGTCATTATATTTTGAGTTACAAAAACTTGTATAAATATATAATGATACTTATAAGTCAATAAGTAAATTCATTTATATATATTTATTAATTTATTTAATTGAGGTTTTATTGTTTAATATTTTAGTATTATAATATTATTATAATTATTATTATTTACAACTCAATTGTCAGTTGTGTCATGTTGTGTCCTTTATTATTACACGCTATACTCAAATCGGATCTCTCTGTCACACATTTCCAATCGCGTTAAAATTAAAATCTTTAAAATTCGCAAACCCCTATTAGGACCAAGTTTTTTGCAGACAACCCTATATCACCGTGTTCGCAATAAAACAACGCTTATGTTGATATAAATTTTTTTCTATTATCCGATCGAGTGAAGGTAACTGGCATCGACATACCTGTTTATACCTGACAACCGAGTAGTTTGTCCAGGTAAATAATAGGCAACCCAACGGCTGCACATTCTATACGTTTCATACTTTAAGTCAGGGTAAAAATTTTCTTATTATCTTGATGTTGCAAAAATAAAAAAAAAATCAATTTATTTAAATAATTAAAAATTGTCTGTCCAGGATTTTTTTAGGCAACCCATTTTTAACATATTTTCTAACATACTAAATTTGTTATAAAATATGATTCATTCTATTATCAGCTCGGTGAAGGTCGTTTTTAGTTCGGATCTTAGACTATAATTAAATAAATAAACTTATTTAAGTATCTACGAGTATTACGTATGATCATTCTTGTCACTTTATTACGAGTAGGTACATGCTCCATTACGGATCACTTCATTACAGACGCGAGGACATGAATGAATGACTAATAATCATCAGCATCATCACTTTCGTCGTTTTCATGTTCGTCTACACTCGTATTCGCACTCGTAGAACACTCGTACTCTTCTACTTTTAAAAATCCTAATGCTTCTGATGAGAACGGTTTCTTGTTCTTCTTTCCACGTCCCCATTTGCAGATTAACGTCATATTCTGCATCTCGGCTTCAGTTGCTGTCAATAAAACTTCTTCTAAATAAAGACAGTGACGTTCGGCAGTGTGGTTGAGAAGATTTTGAATTGATACCTTAGCACTCACTTCAGAGACAATCATATCTTTCGGATAGCAATCCTTTTTAGCTCGTTGCAACAGCGAATAGCACGGGTAAATTTCTTCTTGCCCACTTCTAATGACATTATATTGTTTTCTGGTTAGGTCAGCCTCCACTATTTAATTAGCGCCTTTGTCACAGTCAGTTTGCCGCTTTTTGGACATTTCTCAGATGAACTAATATTTTTTCGAAATTTCGTGGCTCTTGTTGGGGTTACTGAAGCCTGTTTAATAAGCTTAGAAAGATCGCTATTTCCTGCGGCTCTTTCGCTCATCGCTGCAGCATAAGTCAATTCATCATGAGGTACTTCTGACCTCACGTGCTCTGTTTTACGCCTTTTGCTTCGTTCACTACATTCCAAGAATTCCTTAGAAGGGCGCCCGGGTTTATGAAATCGCCAATCAGGTAGAGAAATTGTACCATTGAGCCATTGTTCATTTGTTTTGCGAAAACGGTCTTCTTTGTAGCTCGCCGCGGTCCACTTACACTTGTAATGATGTCTAAAATATTTTAAACCATCACGGAGTAAGTTGATTCGACTAGATGGGCATTTGGTCATTTCTGCTAGTTTTCCCTCAAGAAAGTCCAATTTTTTATCGATATTTTTCATGTTACACTGCTTTATTATGTTGAACATATCCTCTCTCGCAATATCCATCGAAGATTTAATACTGGGATCTGCCAACAATAGATAACGATTGTTTTTATTACGAAACTTAAAATACTTGCGATGATTTTCTCTATAACCTCTTATGTTTGAATGCCAACAAAATACGGGGGCGGAAAGTGGCGGAAGGTTTTTCTCTTGGTAATACAAGTCAAAGGTTCACCGAATATTCATAGATAAGAAATACAGCTTAACTCGATTTAACTGATACTCAAATTCACTCGGCAAACTAATGTTATCGAGAATATTTTGACTAAAAATGGTCATGGCTGTGTATAACATTTCATGAATGAAAAAGTAATTCTAATAGTCAAGTAATGCATTAAAAACCAAGTACATACCCATGTCTGCAGATTCCATCAAAGAAATTTGGGTTGGCACTAAACACAACAGCTTGAAACTGCACAGAAAAGTGATAAAAGAAAGGGAGTGTCGAAAAACAAACGTGTTACTAGTAATACAGATGAGTTCCGACTGACCTGGACGGTTCAGAGAGCGCGTCAGCGTCATTGCTAAACCGGTTCTAAATGAGTTAGGGTGTCCTATTGTCAATGCGTAACAAGGTTTACCTGTATTCTGAATTCTGTGAAATTTACTTACGGCCGGTTTATTAAATATTATACCCGTCCGTGCGTCGTTGGCAGCATACGAGCTTAATATATGGATTCCGTTATTTAGAGTGCTAAATTATACGTGTCTATGTTTTAAATGTGTGAATTATTGTATTTATTTGAATAACAATAACAAACGACTAGAAGACCTTATTTTTAGCTGCAAACGTATTTTTGTAAACGGAATGGGAAGGAACGTGATCTTTCGCAAAACCTGAAAGGCCGCTATAACAAATTCTTATTTCTGATTGTGTGCAAGAAATGATAATAGCTGAAAGAAAAGACTAACAGCCGGTTTCACATCTGAGCATTCTAGCTCTAATCAGTTGAGTTTTTATCAAACTCTAAGTAAGTACTTAGGTTTAAGGTGTTTCACAGAACAAACACTGCTCGCTGCTATAATGTGATCAACAAAGCATTTAGTTAAGATTCTAATCAAAATCTATGAACGTTTCAATTTACCTACAAAAACCGGTAATACCGATGAAGTTATATTTCATTAATTATATTTTATATTAATTAGCAAATTGTATCTACAAACTTGATTCAGTAATATTTAATTAGTAGTTACATTTATTATGAGGTTTTGAGACCATTTAATTAAATAAAAAATAGAAATAAACAAACAATAAAACTGGGCAACGGAACGTACATACACCAAACAGCACCAAACCCTTTGACTATGAACACTATAGACAGAGCGCTGTTACGTCATCCATTTTAAAAAGAGAAGGCCGTATTTAAGTTCTTATATGTTAAAAAGAGACACAAAATCTTTATTGTCATCTCTATCGCGTAACCCGTTTTGTTGATGTCACACTTTTAAATTGTGACAAACAAAGCGTCGACTTGTGAGCGATTTTGGTTTTCTTTTGATTTTGAGAAAGATTTTATTCATTTGTATATTGTTATTGTGACAAAAGAGACTCCATTAGTTAAGTTATCATTTAGTGAGGTATGGTTGGGTGTAGCGTGCTTGGCTGCGGAAGCCACAGCGAAAAACACATCGAAGGATTGACTTTCCACAAGTGAGTGAGTTTTTTAATGTTTTTCTACAGATAAATACATAATAAATACATTGCGCGATCAGAAAATAAGTGATTCAAATGTTAATTACGTTGAACTAGATAACTAGCATTTTCTTTAGTTATTTTGAGCAATTTTTTAATAGTATAACCTAAAAATATGCAGTATCTCAGTGTTGCCATAATTCACGTTTTCATCCTACCCTGTCGTTAGGGTAAAATTTTCAAATTAGTAAACTGATGTTAATGAGTGAGTATATTATGAATTTCGTCGCGCTATAGCGACGCTGACTGATTTCCAATTGTTATCTACGGAATTAGTAAGTAATAAATTTGTTATATTTATTTAATTTCTTCGTATTCATTACAGTTTTGCTAAAGACCCAATCTACGAGAAAAATGGATTGCGGCCACTGGAAGATGCAATTGGAAATCAACCAAAGTTTTGAGGCATACTATAAAATTGAAAGGCACCTCGTTTTTGTCCAAAGACTAAGCTTTGGCTCAAATGGTCGCAGTTGTTTTGAAAAAGAATTTAGGTAAAAGAATATTTCCGACATTATACTACCACATCAGAGAGCAAAATCCGTTCGAAAACCACCTTGTGCTGTTAATAAAGGCTATAGCTTTAAAATACTTAGATGCACGAATACATCATCTTTTGAAAAATGTGACTGAAATAGACGAATGAATTCGAATTTTGCACACGAAACTGATTTTGTTTAAAGGTCAATAGTAAATAATGCAATAAAACTCATGTACAAAATAGTGCTGTCTTTTATTTTTCAAAATACAAACATAGACCCCACTATACCCATGATGACCCGTATGATATTTACATAACTTGCACTTATGGAACAGCTGTTTTTTTTTGTCCAGTAACAAAATTAGTCCCGTACAAAAATTTATTCGTTATCATGGGAAGATTCATCCCTGATAGTTAGTACAATGCTTTAGATTTCACGGTGTATTAAACATCAGTAAAAATGGTAAAATTAAACAAAAAAGATTGTATAATACAAGGAGCAAGTATGTATAATTATGTGATTGCAGGAAATAATATAGTAAACAGTAAACCTTTAATTAAACAATAAATTGACGTAATCAATTTTAAATTAAAAAGTAGCTTTTAGAATGGGATTTTAGTATTTTGGGGTAATTGTTTTCTAGTGATCGCAACATTACAGGGAAAAATATTGCTATCTAAAAGAGGTACTCTCACGTTGCATTATGACTCTGTCTATAGTGTTCATAGTCAAAGACCAAACCATGAAGCTACTAACTAAACAGGAGAGAGTACTCACAAAAATATGGTAAACAAAAATGCAATTTATTACCATGCAATAAAGTTAATTATCTTTTAAAGACTGTCAAGCAGAGAAACGTCCTAGAACGAGAGCCGTGTGAGAGAGAAGTGTGTCCCGCTCGCACGGTTGCCAGTCGAGATTAAGTTCAAAGAAAAACAAATTAAACTTATTTATAGGGAGTATTTTATAAAAAGCAGGTTATAAACTGTTCCTTTTTTTTATTTTATTTTAATTATTATTGTCGCCTATCGATTTGGAGATAAATAATTGGTTAAGTTTGGCAAAAGGGATATTAATATTTGTCACAGGTATCCCCATCGAAACAAGACAAATGTGGTGTCCACAATTTATCATCTGTTTGAGTGTTTTGGAGCTTTTATCATTTAATAGTGATAAATATAGGTTCATGTTATGGAACAATAAATAAAATAACCTGCATCATCTCGAACTTTACCACATGAATGCATTAAACGATTTGAATTTTCAATTCTCAAGCACTGGCTACCCATTCTTTTATAATCTATTAATTAAGAATAAATATATATAAAAAACACGTTGATTTACCAAAAACAATGTATATATGTAAATATAAGTGTTTTTATAATATATTTTTTTATAATGTATGTATGTAAATATAACTAATAAATAAAGGAAAGAAAAATTTCGACACAGGTGGGGATCGAACCCGCGACCTCGGGTATACGCCCCCGTCGCTCTGCCAATTGAGCTACCGTGTCAATGGCTGCATCAGGTCCCCACATGAGGTTTTCATGGACAAAAACATTCAAAATATGTAAATATAAAGTGTTTTTGTATCCTTTAGAGGAAATCTTATTTAAACACCAACAGATGGTCACCCTACTTAAAACGAGACACAGTTAGCTAGTTAGCCATCCTTTTTCAGGACACTTTAGGTCGCCAGCGCGCGTTCCTCTTTAAATAATACTTCCATGGACCAAACCAATTATTGTGATCAAACGTCAATCAAAATTATATTATTATTTTTTTGTTATTGGCGGTATTTGCCGAATATTTTTTCAGCAATTTCGCCACTAACAGCGTGATTTAGTCTCGCATGTGAATTTTAGTTGTAAGGATTTTTATCATTGAAGCGAAAAAAATATATATATAAAGAATGTCTTGAAGGTATTTAATCAATGGTTAAGTAAAGACTAAGTTAAGAGTTATTTATATTTTGTGAAGAACATAAAATTAAAGAAAAAATAATAATGAAATCCCATTATCGCGAATCCCAACAAAATAAGGCATGCTTTAAAGTTTAGACAAAATATAAAAATTAAATTAAATTAAATTAAAAATAATTTAAGTGAAGAAACAAATAAAAATAAAATGAAAAACTATCTTAAAATCAAAAATTAAGCAATAACTGACATTTTACATTAATTATTGTATTATTAAAACTATAATCTTATATTGTTGATTCTGATAAATTTACCTAGGACCGTAATTAGATCGGAGGAAGAAGATGATAACTCAATGAAAATTAGTGGGAAGCGGGATGCAAATTCTGGCTAAAGCAATGTATAGATTAAAAGATAAATTACGTGAACATGCAAAAAAAATATGATCTAATGTTCCCTCATCTACACCACACTCGCATAGGGAGTTATCTCGAACCCTAATTTTATTTAGAAAAACTGGAGAACAACAATGACCAATACGTAGACGGATCAAGGTTGATTTCCATGAAACCATGGTTTGCATGGAATAATTGGTTGAATAGATTTGAAATAAAACCCCTTGCTTGCCTCGTCCCATCTTCTTTGCCAGGCAGAACGAAGATGAGGAAGAGCTGCATTACGCTGGTTCATAACCAATAAAATAATAGTGTTTTATGTCAGTTACTGAGTTCGTAGCAAGTTTTGCAAGACTTTTCATTACCAAAGATACCAACATGACTCGGAATGTATATCAATAAAATCTAATATATAAATATATATGAATCTCGATCCAGATCAACGAATTTATTTCAAGCCAAAATTATAATGAAAATGAAATTTAAGTTTGTTTTGTTCGGTATCGGTAGTTCTTGCTTGCTGTAAATGAGGAAAGATAGTTACGGAGTTACGTGTAATCTTTCGTGGTTAATTAATTAAGTAACACCGAGCAGGGGGACTAGACATGGAAAAAGAATTTAAAAAAAGGTCTCCCAATTACACCCGTCATGAACTGATCCAGGCCATCTTGCAATCAGACTGCATATTCTTAAATTTGCATCGCATAATGCTTGCACATTAACTAAAGAAATTTGGCCGGATCCTAGGAACTCCTCGGCGACGGCGTATTTGCCTCTGAGGTATCTGCTGTGGTTCCTCTAGTAAAGATAACGATGTATCCGTAGACATCTTCAGAATATTGTCGAAAACAATGTGTTTATCGTCTAATATTTCACAATTACAAATTGGAGCACCGTTTAAGAAGCCGATTTCGACAACTTAACTGTCACTTATTCAAATCTGCGATGATGACTGTTTGAGTATTGTCAAACGAGTTCAGAAACGCAAATTTCGACATTTAGGTCAGTTTTTTGACTGATGCGCAAAATTTTGATCATTTAATCAAAACTTGATTAAATTACAATATTTCATCAAATCAGATACGCAATTTTGGTAAGTTGGTACTTAATTACGGTTTGAGATGCTTTTATCGTTGAATTCTCAGATGTGAAACCGGCCGTAAGTAAATGTAAAAAAGGACGGTTAATATTTGGCTTTGGTTTTGGCATATGAAAATGAAATAAAAAAATTATAATCAAAATCGGTTCATACATGGCAAAGTAATCGGCGAACAAACATAAAAAAAAATAAAATATACCGGTCGAATTGAGAACACTCCTTTTTTTGAAGTCGGTTAAAAAATATAAAATATTACACCAATTAAAACCTTACAGACATTTTAAGGGCGTCCCCGGAAAAATAGGTTGATATTGAATGTTTGGAAACTCTATAAAGTCTGATCTGATGATATTGATATGACATGAATAAAATATATGTTGGTGATTAGTTCATGGTGTTAAAATTTGATGTTTAACATTTTAATAATTTGTTGAAAAATATGATGAAAAAAATTGAATTGGAACATGCTTTGTTTTCATAAAAAGCGTATAGGCTCCACTGGCATAACATACATGTGAACTCAATATGTGTCTATAAACGCGTAGATTTAAGATCTGTAACTTTGATGTTTAACTTTTCATTTAAACATTATAGTTATTCAATAAAACTAAATAAACTACATTTATCCTGCGCGCGCGTTTTTTCCGTCCCTGTCACTCTCAGTAAATTTGACCTAAGAGTGAGCGCAATAGCTGCAAAATGCGGGGAGGCCCTTAATAGGAACATCATAGATTATCTTAAAAAGTGGGTTTTAGGTGAGAGTTTATAATACTAAATGTGATCGGTGTCCCCTACACTAGTTAAAACCTGTATCGTGGGGGCATAGGATGTGATGTGATGGAAAAGTTGCGACAATACCAACTAGAACTATATTAGATGGTATGTGCATGTTTTTCTATGTTATTGATAGAGACTCATCAATTCAACTTCTTTGTTGTCGAAAATTGACATCTTAAGAGCTTATTCCATTTGACTGCATGCAGACGTCTGAAAACCACAGCATCTGCATGCAGACTAGTGGAATAACGTTCAGAACGCTAGGCTTCTGAAAAGTAGAGCAAATTTGGCTCCTAGCACACTAAATTTTTAGTAGCTCCGTCTCAGGAAGGTGGAATAACGTTCAGTTCAGACGCTTCAGTCGTCTCGCGCCCGCCACTGCGAGAGGACGTGCCAAAATTTTACATGCCTATGATTGCAAATTATGTAAACATAAAAAAGTTTTATAGTAGATATACATATGCTCACGCCATTACTTCCCATAGGGGTAGGCAGATACGTTTAATTACAATACATACACACATATACTCACGCTATTATTTCCGATTGGGGTAGGTAAATATATCTTATCACATACATGCAAATAATATTATATTATAAACTAGTGGATCGTCCCAGCTTCGCACGGGTAGCGTTGTTTTTTAAATATCTGAGGTTTCTTTCTTTAGTCACTGCTCAAGCATTGTGAAATTCAGTGCAATGTTTTCAATTTATTAAATTTATAGCACTCCCTAAACAGTGTAGTTTGGTGATTTTTAGTGCGCTTTAATGAACGGTTCAGTATTTCCGTTTAATAGCAAATTTTGGAATAAAAAGCTATAAATTATTTATTACAATCAAAAAAATAAATCATTACGTGTTGTAGGATGCAACTACTGGCGCCATCTAGTATGTTAAAATATGTAAATTAGTAACGATTCGGTTTTGGTCACGGGCGCGATGGCTTATTTTATGTATAATTTCGGTGTTTCTCTACCGATTTTAATGATTCTTTTTTTATTGAATAGGTAATAATGTTACCTTTTTTAAATTAGGAATGAGTGAGCGGTTTACAAACGTAAGAGTAAACAAATATAATCAGAATGTTCCGAACTGCTAAGCTAACAGGAATTACACGTGTTATTGTGAGTCAACCGTAAAAGATAGACATAAACTGTTGAGGATTTTTTTTTAGATAATTTTATGAAGAATATTTCCGTCATACATGATTTCTATGTAAGTTTAACCATTAAGGATGCACACGCGACGGAAGCTTAAAAAATGTAGTAACTTCTCCCGTTTTCCCAAAATTTCCCAAAATTCCCCTTTATTACTCTGCTGGAAAGTATACAAAAACCTGCCCAGGAGTATGGAGAATAATTGTACCAAGTTTCGTAAAAATCCGTCGAGTAGTTTTTGTTTCCATAAGGAACATACAAACCGACAGACAGACAGACAGACAGACAGACAAAAATTTTACTGATTGCATTTTTGGCATCAGTATCGATCCCTAATCACCACCTGATAGTTATTTTGAAAATATATTTCATGTACAGAATTGACCTCTCTACAGATTTATTATAAGTATATAGATATTCACGCCATTACTTTCCATCGGAGTAGGCAGATACGTTTAATTACATACATACACACATATACTCACGCCATTACTTCCCATTGTGGTAGGCAGATAATTTTAATCACATACATACATACTTAAACTCCCGCCATTATTTCCCTTTGGGGTAGGCAGATACGTATTGTTTCAAATATGCATACATATACTCATGCCATCACTGTGGGGGTAGGCACAGGCGTATAATTAAATACATACATACCTATACTCACGCCATTATTTCCCATGGGGGTAGGCAAATACGTATCACTACGTTGTGGAACGTACGTAATAATAACATACATACTTATACCCACGCTTTATTTCCCTTTGGGGTAGGAAGATACGTATTGTTTCAAATATGCATACATATACTCACGCCATCACTTCCCATGGGGGTAGGCACAGGCGAATAATTACATACATGCATACATATAGTCACGCCATTATTTCCCATTGGAGTAGGCAGATACGATTAATTATATACAAATACTCACGTCATTATTTCTCATTGGGGTAGGCTGAAACTATCGATCGCCACTTCGTGCGACCCTGGAAAACTTTTTAGTAAATATGCTTTTATCTTATCATGTAGGAGTTCCCGCTTATTTAATATTTTGTGTGAAATATGAGGTAAAAATATTTGGAAATGGTTGTGTACATGAATAGGATATATGTAAGTATAGTAGCGAAAGGGATATATAGACGCAATGTGTCGTCGTTTATTGAATGAGAGTGGGATAGTCCATAAGAGAGTCCAATAGAGAGCGTTTTAAAAAAAAGGCGGGAGCAATTTCGTACGACCGCCCGCAATCATCGCGCGCTCTCGAATGATTCAGCAACTGAATTTTTTGTAGTGGAATAACAAGCGTCTGCGGGAGTAACTGTGAAGTAGGCATGGAACATTTCACAAGTAGCATATGATTAATCATATGATTTTAATTATCATATGACATATGATAATAGCATTTAGAAAGGTTGCTACTAAGCATTCCTTGTCGCACCACATCTAAATCATAACATTGAATGAAATCATAAGAAAGCAAAGCGAGTGACTTGTGGGCGGGGTTATCTATGTAAGTGTAAGCGAATAAGAAATATTGAGTTAGAGAGAGCAAATATTACAATAGATATTTATACATTTCGAAACACACGTGTTTTATTACCTTGGTGTTTGGCGTGGCGGTGATAGGTTGTGATTATCTTTATTGTTTTTATTATTCTCTATTTGGTTTCATCTTTTACAAAATAAAAAATAAATTACAATCACCTCTACTACTCACTTTATGATAGAAGGACCTTACAACATACTTAGGAAAATACCAAGAAGATAATACAATCAATCAGTGTATTATTATAATACATATGCCTTATTGAAATAGAGATAAGTATATATTCGTTATAAAATTTATAGCTTTTGAAAAGGCACATGTTCTGTTGAACTAACAGAAATATCAACCACTTATTATTCTTTTATTTCTACAACCAACTACAACAAAAATAAAACTTATATAAAGTTTAATTGAATTATGGCAATATCAAATCTACATAAAAATTATTTAATGATTTAAATATTTTTGCTTAAACGTAACTACAAAAATGACGACCTCTATTTGAACTGCAACCTTATCCTTATCATAAATTATAATGTAAAATCATATGCATATTGCACGTAGCAAAAAGTATGAAATATCATAATTGTTAAAAATCATGAACTGTAAAAAATAGTAGTAAAAATCATATGATAAAATTTTGCAATAGCACCAAATGATTATGAATTAAAAGTAGCAATCATTGCCATGCCTACTGTGAAGGACCTCTGAATTTAGCAACGACAAAGTGTAATGGAATAAGCTCTTTAGAACCTATACCATATATATTTTGTCATCCGCTATCATATTTTTTTGTATCTCCATTATTTAAACTTTGATTCAGCATACTTTAGGCATGAATGGCACTATCGCTTTTTGTAACTCTAATTTCAGATTAAATTGTGCTTGTGTCTTAAGAATAGATCACAAATTATATGTATACACTACCATTTATTTGCCTATATATATACGCTCATAGATTTAGTATGCTATACTTACGTATATAGATTGGCAATACAAAGACTACAGGCGAGACCAAACAAAAGTACAACAGTGTGCGTAAATGAGTGTGTGTGCGTGACATTAGTATGGCGGACTCCATACTAGCCCTATTAAAAAAAATCATGTATTTGTTATTTTTGCCCATTTGTTAAATTAACAGTAATTGTAATATTATGATGATAGAAGATATTTATTTATCATATATTTGCATTGAAAACTTTGGTTTAAGGATCTATAATAAAGCATATAGACTGGTAATTATTAAAGTTGATTTATAGCCGTGAGTATATGTATGTATGTATTTTCAACTATACAAAACGTATCTAAAATTGTAAATGTGATAAATATGCATTATTCTTACCAACGATATATAAAAATACACTATATATGGACCAGACTTGCCGTAAATAAAAACTCTTACGTCGCAAAGAAGAGGCTATAAACAAAACTTTACGACGGTATCTCTTTATTAAGGTAGTTTAATGCGTTGAAATGTTATAAACTTAAGACACACGAGTTAACTAACATTTTACTGCCGAATGATGGTGTATGAGGGGTTAAGATGAAGTAATGGCATTTTTCGGCTATCTTGGTGTAGAAATAATACCTTTATTACAGATAATTTTCTATTTAACCAAGTACCAGACAGTTTACCATCCCATCTTCTTAATTAAGCATAACATTAATCCACAGCCATTAATTCACAAACACTACCTTTTAAAGGTTGCCTGGACGAGATCGCCTTAAGTGATAACACCGCCAATAATACTTTCTATTTAATAATATGATTTCAGTTATATCTTTTAATTTTGATGTACATGAAAGGTTTTCTATTCTATATTTCAAATTAATGGGTAACCTCAATTGCGTGAGGCTACAATTGCGACTTAAAGTTTTTAACATAACATAAACGTTCACGCCGAATATCCCCGAAGGGGTTGGCAGAGGTACTAATACTTCTGAACATCACGTGACTTTGTCACCTGGTGTTCAGAGTACCCACGTTGTGCATGGACAGTGTACTTACGTGATAGGGGGCAGGCCTTTTTTAAAGTTTTTATAAAAAGTTTACCACCATTCAAAGTAAAAAGATAGACATTGTGTCCTTTCTTGTATCGCCGCGCCGCTTAAAGATTGAGAAATATTTATGTGCATATTAGAAAACTTCCGATTACATACTAATGTATTTTTAATTTCTGTTATAAAGATTTTCAAAAACTACCATAAAAATAACCGTTTATTTAAAGATAAGGGTGACATCACTCACCTTCGGTTTGCCGGTCATATTGATGTTTGTTATAGTTGAAATCACTTGAGGTCAGAGTAAAATGCTCTACAATAATTCAGTCTACAAAATAAACAATTTAATAAATAATTCTACAATAATTTAATTTCAGTAGAGTATCTCAGTAAGTAAGTAAGTTTAACATTAATATGGAAAAGACAGAAATTTTGTCTAAGTCTAACCCACGCAGCGCGCCATGGGTTGATAATTCTAATGATATTAAATACCTGTTGAGAATAATTTCATCAGCTCTTAAAATTTATTTCTTTCTTTGGACTTACATTTTGTAAAGCGCCCGCTTTATTATTTTCATTTCAATCTTATTTATTATCTAAGTTACACGATACCTAGAGAGGCAGTAAATTTAAGAAATCTCTCTTTGATTTATTAATAAAGACCTTTAAGAACTGTCAGATGGGGCCACTTATTAGTTAAGTATTACCTCCGTTAGATGACTACGCACCTGAGCCGAGGATCTTTCCAACAGTTTGAGTATTATTTCAATATTTCTTATTAATGAGGTTTATAAAGAAGAGATCCTGAGTATCTGACGTAGCCCAAAAAGTTAGGTAACTTAATAGAAAATGTGTAGCGTTTGGAGCTCAAAAGTTTAACTAATAATTAAGGTGGCGGCCACTTACAGGACCGCAGTATGGGTAGAGCTCTGACAAGATAGAATAACGCGGATAGAATAATAAAAGTCGCGGGATGGTGATGGATGAAGAAAGCACAAAACCGGTCGTTTTGGATTTTTTTCCTTTGAAGCCAAAGTCTAGCAGTGGACATGTATTTGCTTATGATGACAATAAAATCTAATATACTTAGAAAAAAATACTGCTCAATTCACGAACCCTATAAAGGTCGCGAAATAATATATTACACAGGGGATTTTGGCACTCACGCTAATACAAAATACGGAAAGTTGCTCCGTAAATTTCAAAGGTTGCATTGGCAATACTCTTATTGTACTGAATATTACTCATGATATGCTTAGTCATGTATTTTTATTTTATAGATTTAACCTTTGTATTTTATATGGTTGGCACTTGGCAGTAATGGGATAGCACAGATCAATACTGAACACGATTCTGCGTAGGTTTCAGATAAAAATAGACATTCATTGTTCGACAAACAATAACATCGTTAACATAACGTTTGTATGGGATTTAATTTATGATGATGGCATTTCACATTGGAGGGGTTAAGATCCCTTCTCAGACGATTTATGATTGATATTTATTGACTGCAATAAGTATTGATTTATAAATCCTATACACATACATACATTATATTACATACATACAGATTCTCAGGCCGTTAGTTCCCATTGGGGTAGGCAGAGACTAGACTATCGATCGCCACTTTGTACGATCCTGGCAAACCTCTCTAGCTTCGTTCACATCTCTCAATCTTTTCATACATGATCTTTTATTCTTTATACTTTGGACATCTGTCTTTTTGAGCACATTTTCTATTTGATCCAAATGTGTTCTCCGAGGTCGTCCTCTACTAACATTACATTCCACATTGGCTCTATAGATCTCTTTCATCAATTTACTGCTCAAACCATCTCAACATTCCTTTTTCCATCTTTCTTACCACATTATCTTTCACATCACACTTTTCACGAACCTCGCTATTCCTCACACGATCACGTAACCTTACATTATATTACATCTACATAATACATATACTACAATATACATAATTTTAATAAATTAATGGTTCAACGTACTTGCTCCTTAAGTTACTTTTATTGCACTGATTTCAAGAAAGAACGTAATTTTCAAGTTATTTCTTTGATTTTCCAAATGATTGATTTGTGACTATGATACTGTTTCCTCGATTTTTAAATTTTCTGCTTTGTCATATTTAAATTATTTGATTTGTTTTTTACAATATTATACAAAGTTTTGGATGGGTAACCTATATTTCGGTTCCACAACAGCATTACTGAATTATCACTGACCAAGTTTCTGCTAACCATTCGATGTTACTCGTACTATAGACCGTAAAACCAAAATATTCGTGAATACACTTAAAGTTCTGGTTGCTGAAGTAAAGTACTGAAGCCTAACACTTCACACACGACTGACGAAATAATATACAGACTAGTGTAGTGGCGGCTTAGAATAGCACTACCCCTTTTATCCGGTGGGTGTACGTAAGAGGGACTAACGGTATTGGGGCTTTTAAGGGATTTTGGGCGATGCGGTTGGAGACCTATCACCAAGTACCTTGATTTCACCATCTTTTCCCCACGCAACTTCCAAAAGTGGCTGAGTAATTTCTAATTCCCTAGCTCTGGCTACCCCTTCAAGGGATTTAATGCCGTGAGTATATGTATGTATGTATGCAGGAGACATGGCCGTGATTTTCGGCGATGCGGTTGGAGACCCATCACCATTGATACTTTATTTCTACCATCTTGTCCCCTATCAACTTATAAATGTGGCTGAGGAGCTTCTAGCTCTAAAGCTCAGGCAAAAAAAAACTGGCGCACTTTTCAAAGTAACTTCCAAATGACATATGTATTTTGCATTTTGAAAGTTCTACAAAGTATATTTTAAGGATAATATTAACGACCTAAATCACATTGACTGGAAGCACGATAGGGAGGCTACATCAGTATTGAGAAACTTTGCCGCACGTGACCTGCCTACAACGTTACATTTTATCAAAATATTCCGAGGACTACCATTTCTAACTTGAGCCACGGTAACCTTCGGCGGCAAAATTTAACGCAAAAAAATTATTAACATAAACTAAAATAAAATTCCTTACAATTAAAATCTAATCATCATATCGTCTTTGTCTGTAATACCCATACTTATTCAATCAAATCGACAGACAGACACATACAGAGTTGTTATGACTTGTATTATTCTTCCTACACATTTGGTGATCGATAGTCTCTGCCTACCCCAATGGGAATTAATGGCGTGAGTATATGTATGTACATTTAGCTACTTTAAATTTCAGCATGCTAATATTAATAGTTTCAAATTAATACAACAATTACGACTTAACTCCAAACTGTATTACTTCAATTTCGTTTATTTACATTTAAAGAAATAATTCAAGCAACTAAAAAAAGTAAAATTAATTTATTAGTTTTTTAAATTCATGTTAATTAATTAAATGTCAAATCTTACTTTTTAATTGCTAATAGTATAGTAAAGTAAAGTGTTAAAATTTTAAGTTTATAACCCATACTACGCTCTGTGTAATGCTCTTGTCTCACATCGCGTAGCGTTTCTCAGAGCTTTTGTAGTTTCCAATAGGTATCCAAGTTGACAGAGCCATGAAAATTTCAGGTTTCACGTCGAAGCCACTCCTCTCAGTTATTTTATTTTTCATCTCGACTCGGAACACTGCCAGGCTTTTCTAGACTGACAGGATGAAACGACTTTCCGTTGTGTTATTGTTGTAATTCGGACATTTTGGCAAACGACGGCTACGTGTGTACGTGGTAAAAATATCGTATTTATATTGAGTTATCTGAATTGAGTTGAGGTCACATTTTTATCATTTAATAAGAAAAGTGGGTATCGATAAAGTGAGGTGACGTAGTTTTATTAAGCACTTAACTTTCTGGTAGCCGCGATGTAATTCACCTTGGTCTATAAAATGAAGGACTCAATTTCTTTGCAGACACAAACCCATAGTAAAACAAAGCAGATAAGATTCATATATATAAATGTTAATAGTAGAATATTTAAAAATATATATATTTCTTCGAAACATTCTTTGTGGCTCATCAGAGTTTTTTTTCTGTTGGTCCTCTTGTTCGGGAGGATGAACCTTCAACCTTCGTCAGAGTGACCTTTACAGTATGTTATAATATGTATAGTACATTTAATATGTATTGAAAACACACTCATAAAGTGACTTATCGCACTAATTTTAGGCATGTTAAACCGCTTATTACAAAACTGTGACTTTTTGTGTTATCATTACGAACTAGTGCGATAATGTTCTTATAATAATTCATTCAACTTTCTTTTTATCAATAAAGACGTTAAACGCAAAATAAATCTGGAATGTTGCATCTATGATTGTAACTATTTGCTTACGGCCAGCATTCTAGTACATCAACTGTAAATTTTAGCTTAATAATTAATGTTAAACATAGATTTTCAATTAAAACCCGACACTAATTTATCTAACGAGTATAGTTTATTCAAGATCTGCCGCTTTAATAAGTTAGTAAATATATGCATTCGCCTCTATATTTCCTTATAAAACGGGAGCTTCTTGTAATTTCGCTATTTATAAGTTGGGAACTTATGTTTTACCTCCGCTCGTATAAGTTATAGCTCTTGTACTAAATAAAGTTGCTTTGCTATCACATTTTATAACATCTTTTATGACCTAGAGCATATGTGAGCACCAGCCCGAGTTATTAAACAGACATGTTTCCATTTGTTTGCAGGATTTTATTTCGATCTTGAAATTACGAATGTTGTATTCTCTGTGGTTGTTTGAGTTTCCAGTATGTTATATTATGAAAAGTTTTCAATACACCTACTGAAGTACGTCTACTAAACATCATAATGTAGCACATTAAAGTAACTTAACGATAGAATAACGAAGAGCAATGGACTTCTTTTCATCCGCTGTCCAGCTTGGAATGTAATATAATAGAAAGGCATAAAAAGTAATAGGTAATATAATATATTAGTCAATAATGAGAAAGTACTATAATCAATAGTCATATACGTTTAATTCTCCACTACTTCACCCAAATACGTATATGTATGGCAGTAAATGTTGGGTGTGGTCCCCAGCCACAATCACAAAAAAAAACCGAAAACCTTAAGTCGGTTGCCTCGTATGACACCCACGTAAATCAATTGTTATGAGCTATTCTAAGCAGACACTTAACTAGTTCTACTCATCTAAAACTTATATAAAGATAAAAATCAAGAAAATAAACAATTGGTTCAAGTTGTAAGTCACCTTACACTATCTATCGGGTACGTAGGTAAACAGAATGTTATATATATCTATCATATGACACGTTGATTTAATATTATGTTATTGTTATAGGTATTCATGCGGTCTGTTTGCGCACGGTAAGTAAAGAAAATTGACGTTCAAAACAAAGATTAATCTTTTCACTTTGAAGTAAATTATTATTTTTACTATGTGGTATATTGATACGATTTTCATAATATTGCATTTTAATTTACATATTGCAACCCAAAGCTTGAGCTGTCAATAGGAGCTTGTTAGTCAATTATGTATGTTTCTACTTTTATAGCAACCAAAACTAATGTTTTGAAGTATTGCTAATCAGATTTTTCTAAATAGTTTGATATATACATACATATACTCACGGCTATAAATCCTTTGAAAGGGTAGCCAGAGCTAGGGAATTAGAAATTCCTCAGCCATTTTTGGAAGTTGCGTGGGGAAAAGATGGTGAAAGAAAGTTTGCTGGTGATGGGTTTCCAACCGCATCGCCCAAAAATCCTTTAAAAGCCCCAACACCGTTAGTCTTCTTACGTACATCCTACGGAAGAAATGGGGTAGTGCTATTCTAAGCCGACACATCACAGCAAAATATTTTGATTTTACTTCAAAATTCGGATCTTATGGAATTGCCTTAATTTTTAATCCCATGAAATAACATTTCTTATTTAAGAATCGCTTGTTATGGAAAATTGCTATTTAATGTTATTTTTAAAAATCATCTTGGTATTGAGCTGCAGATTAAACAGATGCTCGTGATAGCGCTACAAATTAACAAGTTATAATTCACTGTCGATTTTTGATAGTTAAATGAACACAAATATAACAGAATCAGTTAGGACCGTTATACACTTTATCGACTTGTTACCAGAAGTAGAAGTTAATTAAAAACCAAACACACACCAACACAAACACAGACAAAACACTTAACAGAGTTTATGGTAAACAAGTGGAAAATGAACTTTGCTTAACGTTTATTTTCGAATATTTGATCTAATATTATAGCTCTTTTTATAAAATAACCACTAAGTCTCTACATGGCGACAATATTTTGACTGGTTTTTTATCGAACTGTCTATATATACATCTTCACGGTTGTGTATTCTAAAAAGGTGTAGCCAAAGTTTCAGAATAAGAAATTCCTCGGCTACTATTGGAAATTACGAAAAAATGAAGGGTGTGATGGGTTTCCTACCACATTACCGAACCATCACTTAAAAGGCGCTTTAATCCTAAGTCACATTTTAATGTTGATAGCCGTGTAGTGTCGGCTTAGAATAACACTACCCTATTTCTACCCGTGGGTGATCGTAAGAGGCGACTAAGGGTGTAGGGGCTTATTAAGTGATTTTTGGGCGATGTGGTTGCAGACCCGTCACCAAAAATATTTATTATTACCATCTTTTCCCCAATCAATTTCCAAAAGTGGCTGAGGAATTTTTCATACCAAAGCTCTGGCTACACCTGAGTATATGTATGTATGTATGTACATTTTAACGATACCGTCGGGAATAAATGGATGAGTGCTATTCTAAATCGACATTTTACAGCAAAGGATCTAGTTACATATAAAATCCACACAGTCATGCTTGTAGTGCTATACTTCTTAATCAGATATTGCAAGCAATAATAACAAAACATTTGTTTTCACAAACACATAAGTTGCTCCAACACATCTACTATTTTAAATATTTTTATTGTTTCCACATTCAGTAGCTACATAGGTAAATGCCAAAAGCAATTTAAAAACTATTATTTAACTGGCTGTAGGGTGATATGGCGGGAGACCGATCACCAACCATATTTTGCTTTTAGTATCATATTCCCAATTAACTTTCAAAAGTGGCTTAGTATTTGTTGATTCCGAGACTGTGCGATCATACCTTCCTAGCCTTGAGTATATGTATGTATGTATCAATATAGAATAAAAAAATAGCGATGTCTTTAATCCATCCAGACTTAGAGAGTCGCTTCGCTTCAGTCGACCTCATCGTCCCGAAAATAAATCGTTTGTTTTTTCCACACATTTGAGCTAGTCTCTACGGTGATGTCCTGTCAAGTGGTCCTCAAATACAGTTGCCAATATCGCACCGGCAAACACTCCAATAGAGGTCTTGCTCTTTCTCAAAAAGATGAAGGGACTAAAACTATTGAGACACGACAAAAATGATTGTAAAAGTCGCCAAATTCCAAATATGAATTGCGTTATATATAATTTAACTGTGGGACCTTTGTCAGCGACTGATGTGTGAAATAATAAAATAAACGTGTAGTAAAATCCTTATTTAACTTTACATACACATACATACATACATACATACACGGCTATAAATCCCAAGAAGGGGTAGCCAGAGCTAAGGAATTAAAAATTCCTAAGCCACTTTTGGAAAGTTGAGTTGGGAATAGATGGTGAGATAAAGGTTGTTGGTGGTTGAACTTACATATATTTTTTAAAATTATGTAATTAAAACAATGTGTGCATATCTGCGCATATGCATATATAGTTTATGCGATAATATCAATACATCTTTTCCGTCGGTAAAATTGCGTGCAATAAACATACCCAAGTCTAAAGATACCAAAAATTCAGTGATGTCCTTAGGGATCATCGCCCATTACTTTACCCTATCTTTACCTGTTAAAATTTGTGACCTACAAATTTTATTAACATGTTAAACCAGACGAAAGAATTTTATATATTAGTCTTATTAGTTGCAGCTATTTGATTATAGGGACTGGTGTTTTTTAAGTGATTTTCGGGTCATGATCCATCACCAAACATTCTTCATAAAAAGAAACATTCAACTCCTTAAATTGGTAGAATAATGTCAAATTTTAAAAGCCCTAGCTATTGCTTAGGATTTATAGCTGTAAGTTCATGTAAGTGCGTACATTCATAAATAACTTGGGGTCATATTTAGAATAGATTAATTTACTAGCCCTCTATATGTGCATCCAATATAAATAAGTGTTGTGTTGTATGGGACAGGAAACCGGTTAAAACCAATTCAAAACTTTATCTGCTGTGTAGTGTCGGCTTAGAATAGCACTACCCCATTTCTTCCGGTGGGTGTACGTAAGAGGCGACTAACGATATTGGGGTCTTTTAAGGGATTTTTGGGCGATGCGGTTGGAGACCCATCACCAAAACCTTTATTTCACCATCTTTTCCTCACATAACTTTCCAAAAGTGGTTGAGGAATTTCTAATTCCTAAGCTCTGGTTACCGTAGCCGTGAGTATATGTATGCAGAACTTTATCCTTACAATAACCGGGCCAGAACATTACTTTCTAAGGTTATTTTCTTCTATTGTCGCGTTGCAATAATAACTTCTGTGCCCCGACCTATACGAGTTATATGTAATTAAATAACTATTAGACTATTCCTTGTTCTGCACGGCTGGTCGAGCAACTGATCCGTCGACTGTGTTGAGGTGTCCGCGCAGGCGCGTGGGCGGGCGGATCGATAGGCTCGTGACGTCACATAGTGCTGACCAATGGCGCCGGTCCGTCGCGCACCAATCGATGCAAGCCATTCTGTTCCGCCTTACCTACATCACTATACCGTGTATAGGTTTTTGTGAGATATTTCAGGGTCACTGGTTCTTTTTCATGTTTTCTAAACAGAGCATTATGGTTTAAAGTTCATGGTGTGATCGATATTTAAATTTGAATTCGATAGTAGCTTAAAACTTGTTCTCTGTGATTTGTTATAGTCACGTCCAATCACTAAAATTTAACATTTATTAATGATACAAATAAATATTTGTTATTCGATGATTGAATTGACCTTGTTAATACTTTAATACTTGATGCTTAACGTTTGACATAAATTTAATTCCTAAATTCACTAGGAATCTTGATGAAAAATCCTTGATATAAATGAAATTCTTATTTTAAATGGTAATCTTAATGATTAACCTACAATATAAATTAAATTCTAACATTTACTGGGAAGCGTACATTAATTTCCTAGCTGTACTGAACAACTTTGACATTTAAACGTATTTTCCTGAAGTGTTTCTGCAACAAAGATCCTCTTTGACGCAGGCAAAACGCAAACATTTTACCGTCTCGGCCGGAATATAAAACGGAAACAGCTCTATTGAAACCCTTTACGAATCCCGGCACTCGTCTCGTCGCCTAGACTACGTAAAAGCTTTAACGTGAAAATACACTCGACGAAAAACTCACAATTATGTATCTTACTTTGAACATATGTACACATATGCCTATGTTCTGCTTTTGATGCTTAAAAATGATCCTTAACTTATATGCTAGCATATTTCCAAATAGAGGGTAGTCAGAGTTTCAGGCTCAACAATTGCTGTGGCAATTTTTCAGTGTAAAGGATATATGGTGTTCAAATCAAGGATCTATGGAGTTTACCAATGGAGTAAAAAACGATATAACATAGAAATACAAGCAAAAATAAAAAATATCAATTTTATTGGATGTTCTGAATCGCTTTTGAACTTTCAGTCTGTGCTACAAACATTCGGTAGTCTAGTAAATAGTAGCATCCATAACTTACATAACTTACTTTACTTAATAGGAGTCAAAAACAACGTTTTTTCAATCAAGGAACTGATGGTTAAAGAATTGATTATTAAATTAAGATTTCTCAATCAGATATTTGAATTGATCTCGTTTATATACGATATCGTCTAACTTTGACAATTTTGCCGAAATATAACCTCTTCTTTAGTATGCGTTTATTTCTCAAAGATCAAAAGGGTGGATAAGGGGGTTGGTATAATTAAAAGCCAATAAGTTTATACTGGCTACACAATGGCCTCGAAAGTTTGTTATTCCAATTTATCATCAGTTAAGATTTTGTAATGAATAAGTTATTTGTTTCTTTACCATTTAAGCTATGCTTATTAACGTTTAGGTGTGAAAGATGACGTAGTGTGCAAGATAGAGAAAGGAATGTTAAATTGGTTTGGGCATATAGAGGGAATGGATGACAATAAATTGATAAAAGAGATCTATAGAGCCAATGTGGAAGGTAATGTGAGTAGAGTATGATCACGGAGGACTCACCTAGACCAAATTGAGTGTGTGCTCAAAAAGACCGGCGTCCGAAGTATGAAGTATAAAAGAGCATGTATGAGAAGATGATGATGAATGTAACAGAAGCATGAGAGATTTGCCTGGATCGTACAAAGTGGCGGTCTATAGTCTCTGCCTACCCCAATGGGAACAATGGGCGTGAGTATAAGTATAAGTTAAGCTATGAACAGTTACATCATATAATAATCCAACTCACAAAATTGGATGACATGAGAAAATTATAGACCCTAATACACTATGAACGAATTAGAATTAAGACCATCAGTCGAACTAAATGTGTATCATATAATATATCATAGTATTACCTTATAGATGAAAGTATAAATAGCTTTCTGTTTAACAACCAGCTTTCAACATATTTGTAATGAACTTTGTTTGCGTAGAAATTATTGACGTCTGAGATGGGTGGGTGTGGGGTTATTAAGTGTACCATTAGGAGAATGACGTCAACGGTATATAAAAATAAATTATAGTACATTTACAGTCTTTAAGTACGAAAAGGCTTTACAAAATTCGTATGGAAACTCATGTGTTTAGCATTTAGTAGTTCTTCGGGGTTGGCAGAGAGAGACCATCTTTTGCCAATTAGTATGATATCAAATATAACGACTAAATTACGGTTGCATTTTTAATTGTACCAATCAACAAGAAAAAATAAGTGCCGACCTTCTATTGTCTTATAGGTTTCACCATAGTTATTTACTTTTAAGTGATTCTTGGGCGATACAACTGGAAAGACAATACAAAAAATCTCAAGTTGAATATTTATTCCCGCTTATATTACTAAAAGTTGTTGAGCAATGTTGCATATGAATCTTAAGCTTTATTTTTGTAGGCGAGCTTGATTATCTGGTGAAAATAAAAATAAATTAATTCTCTCACTCACAGCCCATATATGTCCCCACCAAGGGGCTCAAGCCTACCCTATATAGGGCGATTTCGCCAAAGTCAAGCATGCAATATTCTTCCAGACTGGGTTATATCTTACAAATTAAATTTGTAAGGTTACCACCCTCCGGGGATCGAACCCGAGACCTCCGTACTTGAAACCAAGCGCTTAACCGCGAGACCACGGAGGCAGTCATATATATCGTGTGTTTTTATATGTATATAGGTAATTAGTTTATTGAGTTGTCAAAATGGTCACCGCAATCGAATGAAATTATCATCATACTGTATACTGTACAGTATGACGAATTGTTACTGTAAGTAGTTTTGTAAAATTTTTATTTGTTTCATTATTGATGTACGTCGAATACGCGGTATTCAGTAAAACTATTTTGTTTTTGTCATACTGTGTTTTATCCAAATTTGTATGTTTTTAGTCAAAATAAGTAAATATAGGATAATAGTTATGAGTGGTTGGTTGTTTAGTTTTTGTAAGAGATTCAAGGGCACCTGTACCGTACTCAATTTGTAATTAATTTGTATTATTTTGTAAGTAAATAAAATGAAATATGATTTCGTGTAAGTTCTTAAGGTTGGTGCCATTTGCAATGAAAAGAAACAAATATCATGTGTAGCATTTTGACTACGAAATGCGCGACTACAATATTCGTAGCATCGTTCGTAGTCGTTGTTTCACGTAGGAGGAAATATCACATTAGATTTTAGTCAGAAAATGGAAAGATTTTAAATTTCGTTGCCGAGAACTAAGAACAACACATTCCACTCTTATTGTTGTCGGAAAAGAACTGGGATAAAAATCACAATAAAAAATTTAGAATATTATGCGGGTGACTGACTTTTAACAGCTTTTTATTTTTTTTATCTAACTATTTCAATGTTGGAAGTTATCTATTTTTATCATAAAATCGTAGCCATGGTCACAATTCTAAATTTTATTACTACATTTCTCAAAAGACTGCTGCAACCTACATGCAATGTATTTCTCACAACGTTGCTGTTCAACGCCGGAGAAAAAGAGCTTTAACGTGCCATAAAATACAACGTAGAAGTCGTCTCGAGAACGTAATTGAAAAGCAATAATGTGCTGTTCCAGTAAGAAAACGTATAGAGGTTATTTATGTGTCGTGTTTACCTCGTCGGTGCATTATTGATTGGACTCGATCTAGCCGCAGTCGCCATAAACTTTGACCTTTATCTCCATTGCGCGTGTCTTGCACTTTTTATACGCTGACGTTAGTGAAGAAATATGATATGCTTCTATTGGTTTAATGCTAGAGGAAAACCGCTTGTGTTTTCTATGTTTTGTATATACATACATACATATACTTAGGCAAATAATTCCAATTGGGTTGGTGGAGACTATCGTTCGCCACTTTGTACGATCCTGGGAAAACTCTTGAGCGTCATTTACATTTATTCCACCCTTCATACATTCCCTTTTATTCTATACACTTCAGAATCAAATCAAATCAAGCAAAAGCCTTTTAAAGCAAATTCTCTGTTTTATCTTAATTTGTCCTCTGAGGTCGTCTTCTGCTGACATTACCATACACATTGGTTCGATATATCTCTTTTACTTATTTATTTTCATTCAACTAATCTATATAGAGTAGTGGTAATAGCTAGTGTTAGTCAGATTCGACTTGAACCCATAAATTTTAACAAAAGTTAAGAAAACCTTCACAATCATTTTGAAAATTTTTTCATACTGAGATATGTAAATTTTAATCGTTCAAAATATTGAAGGTTGCGTAATAATTTTGACTATTCTATTTTTTCATCCCGAGATATGTTAATTATAATCGTTTCAAAGATTGGGGTTGCAAAAAGCTACACGTAATATCTAATGCCTGCTGCTGAACTTGACATTGCATAAATTTAACAGTGACCTGTTTTCAGAGCTTAATGGCGTATGATGTTCACTACTTAGTAGTGCGGTATGCTTTTATGAGAGTAGGTGGTTGCTTTATTTAAACTATCTATAATCTGCTTTTGCTGTGTGGTTTCGCTTATTTATTATCTCCTGCGTGACGTAAGAGGTGACATAGGGCATTGGGGATTTTTATTTAGTAATTGTTGGGCAATGTAGTTGGAAACCAATCAATCTTTATTTCACGATGTTTTCCCTACTCACCTTCCAAAAGTGGCTGGAGAATTTCTAATTCCGAAGCTCTGGCTACCCGTTTTTGGTCTTTATAGCCGTGAGTATGTGTATGAACTGCTAAGTCAATATGTGTTTCACTTAATTATTATTTTCCACCATACCTCACGTAAAGTTCAGTATCCATTCCAAGGTGTTGACGTCACTGGCAGCTCCATGACGTACGAAGTTGCAATATTAGTAATGAAATACTGAAATACTTTTATCACTTTGTTTGTGCTTATGTTTCAGAGCTCAATGGATTTCATTGTGAAATTTCTGAATGATTTGAGTTCATTAATGCACTCGACGATATGTCAGCGTTTTATTGCTTATATTACGACACGATTCAGAATATTTAACCCTGGTTCCACTACCCGTATGAATAATTCCGCAGATTAAACATTTAGGGCACGCACGGTTTAAAATGAGCTTGTAACCTTGATTTTCTTTTGGGTGCGATCGTGTTGTTATATTTTAATTCATCAGAATATTTTTCTGCAATGCATCGTAACAAAAAATCATTTCAGAAATACAACCTCGTTTAACATCTAGCTTTGTTCTGTTATGCGAAAAATCAATAAGTTCCAATACGGTCCTCCTATTCTTAGAATGTTTGGGTCGAAAGTAAACGATCTGCCAGTTTTAGTACTTAATTGAGTTTTCGTTTTAATTAATCTTCACTGGTAAAGATGAAATTTAATATATTTCCTATAGGTTTTTTTTAATTGCCAGTAATTTATGTGCTTTGATTAAACTTTGCTTTGATTAAGTTTTGATTGTTTTTAATAGGACTAATAATATTTTAACAAATTAATGATACCATATTTATTTTATTTGATTTCAACTAAAATAATATTTAAGATTTTTATTGGCCAACGTGCAATTTCAAAGATATTTTTATGATAAAACAAGTGCACGAGGCTTCTTCACCTTCACAACTGAAATTTAATTCTAAATTTTATGTGTTTTTGTATGACATGTGTGTCTTTTATCATGAATGTTACACTGAAAATATTCCAAAATAAATACTTTGTAATTAAAGGTTCATTTTTTAATATATTTGTCGCAACATGATGCCAGCTAAAAATGGTGCAACATACATGCCTGATATACTCATTATATTACCCACCATATACTCGTACAAAACTTCTGTATTGTTCAAACCCGATGAAGTAAGTAGGTCCTCGAAGTCACAATGGAGCGTACTTGAGTAAGCTCGAAAGCTGAAATACTCCTAATTTAGATGCGAGTCAGCTCGACAATATGCTATGCCCTTGATAGGAAGGTAGATAATGAAATTCATGACGTGATTTCCTTTATGTTCTGTTTTAGTTGAATATGTTTTGACTTCGGATAATTATTATGTCGATATGATAGTCCCGCTATTTACGAGAAAAATGGATGGAAGATATTTGAATTTATATTGTCTTAAAAACTGTTACAGTAAGTTCTTTGGTTCGGAGATCGAATCCACCAGCTGAGAATATCACCCTTAATAATCTTAATCTATCTATATATAAAGTAGTTCCGTTACTGATTGTCTCACTAACTGACAGTCAGTCAGTGAGTTTTTTATATGATTCAACTTACATTCCCTCAATATTTTCGATTTAGCTTAGTTCTTGTATTACAATTTAGCGCTTCATCCTAGATATTCCAAAGCTATCAAGGAACATCCCTGACCTACATCTAGCGAAAAACTGCTGTGTTCTCGCTCTAGCATTGTTCTTTATTGCAAGAAAATGCAGTGGGTCGTGGGAATATAGAACAAATGTTGCCACGAACTGACTATATTACACTTTGATTAGATTTGCTTTTTAGTTAAAAGTTGTCTAAACTGCACTGTCGGGATATTTTTTCAGTTTTCTTGAATAGGTAGCTAAACTTTTAAAAAACCAGTTATTTCTGACATCCACTTCTAAAGTGGAATAGCTTCTCAATACTTAAATCAATGCGCATTCCAACAATTCGCAACATATTCGGTGACAAATATATCACTCGATAACAACAAACATTATTGTACGTCGGCCACCCCTTCGCGCATATATACGGCGTAACATTGAGTTTGAAAATAAGCTTGATAATATATATTATTTTTTATAAAATGTTGGATTTGATGAAGAAATCTAATTTATTTTCTGTTATTTAGTAAGTCACAATCATGTGTAAACATATTAAAAAACCAAATCTTACTTCAATATCGTTTAATAATAAAAGACATACAATTAATTTGAATATGAAGCGCCTTTTTCTCACCTCATGCGGATTACACATAACTCGAACATTTTATTTAGCTTCATCTCACCATTAGTGCCCTCACTCTAGAAAACAATATATCATATCTGTCCAGTGGATCTCTCATCTCAAAGCAAGTTGTGAAGAGATGGCCACAAAAAGACACAACTCGAGAGCACTAGCGATCTTTCCTACCATTTTCGAATATTCTCCATATTGACGGACCGTTGTTTTTGAATCACTATTCATATTTCTAATATAGTAGGTATTGTAATTTTATTAGGAAGAATAGAAATTAATGATTCCAATTCAAGGTTGTGTTCCCACCCCAAAAAATCTAGAGGGTGTTTTTACGGAACTCTATCAACGCCCTCTCATTTCTGTATTTTGATATTACGCCTCTTTTCGTCATTGATTGGTTCTGAAGGTTTAATGGTATGCTGATGGCATCTTTCCCATTTAGCGTTAAAACCATTGTCTTGACCCAGATTGATCGGCTCAAAATGTCAGAACGTAAGTGAAGAATAAATTACAATTTAAAGCGTTATCTACATCATCTTAGAAGTGTTAAATTTTATTATTGTAACTTGTCAAATGAATTTCGAATGTTCGTTGCTTTGAGCTTTTTATATATTTTTCAAATTATAATATTTAAAATATCGATATGTAAGAAAACAATTCATATAGCAATAAGATAATGTTTAAACGTTTTAATGATGTATGTATGTGCCAGCATTTTAGGAATCATGCCTCGAGGAATTGTTTTATTTGTAACGGTGTTCTTGATATTTTTTTGTATTTTGTTTTTAAATGTTAATTCAAACTTAATATTATTAAATTATAATGTGAAGGAAAACTAAACTTAACTAATATTAAGTAAAAAGTTCGTCACATACTCGCTTCTAATATAGTAACTGACTTGTCACACATACATAGTACAAACGCATTTGAAGCTTTGTTTGTTTGAATAATTGGATTTTATAAATATGTCGCAATGATGAGAACTTAATGTGAAAATAAAACATTGAGAAAGCCGTTACAGTGTGACTGAACTTTAGGTCGTTACACTAGGGACTCGTCAAAAGATATTTGAGGAATATTAATGGCTGTAAGGTTTTTACCAAATTACACACTTTAATGGCCTATCATGCATTATTATGGTGTTTTACTAGTTCAAAGATTAGAAGTCAAAAGCAAAGAAGTAAAAGAGAATCTGTGTTTTGCAAATTGTGCTGTATTAAATAAAAATGTAAGGTTCAAAGGGGGCTGAATCAAAGTTTATCTTTTTATGTATTTAAGTATTTTTTTGTTCATTATGTGCAAATAAAATATAAACATGAGGGTTTGTGAATGTATCACTACTTTAACAAACTAAACACGTAAAAGTTCAGAAAAATATATTTAATATCATTTATGTTTTCGCACGTAAGAATTTGCAAACGCTCGCTTTCTAGAATAAAATTTTCTTAATCCTGACCTCAGTTATTGCAGGATACAATTTCATTCTTCAATTTCACAGCAATAACATTGCAATCCGACGGGATTTACCTCGGTCGGCTCGCCTCTCTGCTATGAATCCTTTATCTTTCCCGGCATCTATCTACCTACCTTACTATTGTAATACATAACATAACATAAACGTTCACGCCGAATATCCCCGAAGGGGTTGGCAGAGGTATTAATACTTCTGAACATCACGTGACTTTGTCACCTGGTGTTCAGAGTACCCACGTTTTGCATGGACAGTGTACTCACGTGATAGGGGGCAGGCCTATCGCCGTTTTGTACGAATACACTGTCACATGACTAAGTACAACTCAGCCATGTGGGTTTCCTCACGATGTTTTCCCTCACCGTTAACAACCATGATAAATTAACCACACATATGTCTTTAGAAAAGACAAATTGGTGTAGGCCCGACCCAGGATACATAGTCATCATTTCAAAAAATATATATTACTAGCTGACCCGACAGTCTTCGTACTGTAAATTTGCTTATGCCAAACTTTAGGCGTTTCTTTCGATACTCTGAGTCCAATCAGGCGTGAATATTTTATTGGTCATAACTTTCCGGGATAAAAAGTATTCTATTTGATAATTGGGGTCATTATCTAGCATTCTGCTAAATTTCATTTATATACATTCTGTAATTGATAGGCCTTTTCACCTCAAACACACAAACATCCAATCTAAACTTTCACATTTATAATATTAATAGGATATTTCTATTATAAACGTGCGAAGCATGTAGAAAAAGTCATGCTGTTGTAATTTCAGCGGCTTGTATTCTTGTAAATATTGTCAAGCAACTGATAAATGTACCTTGATAATTTTTTTCGGTACTTCCCAAAACCGCAAAAGTTTTTTTTTATGAAATACCAAAGGCCACATGTTTAAGAAACAATAAAGTATAAGCACTTAAGATCACGTTAATGTAGTATCCATTATTCAGAATTTCAGTCATTTTTACAAAATATGCAAGTAGCAGGCTAGGGATATCAACTCAATATATGCAAAATGCAGAATTTTCCAGTCAGTTTATTATCCTTAGTGTATTGCGTCTCATAAAAATCAATACACAAATCAATTCTCAGACATAATAACAAGATTGTAGTCATAAAATGTTAGTTCAATTACGAATCTAGCTCATGTCTCTATTACACGATGGTTAAGTTGTTTGGGTATCTTACACCCTTCGACCTTCCCGCGACAGCGCCGGCCAAATATCATAAAACTAAACGGCCATGTGCGTGTACACTAGTAACTTAACTTGAGATTTTCACTGCGAAATTGCTCTTTAAGAACATAGCGATACGAGTGTACTGGAGATGTTATATTTCAGTACGCAATACGGTTAAACGTGAGTTTTTCGCGAACATTCCCCGATATTTCATAAAAAGAGGTTATGGTTAATATTTTAAGTATAACAGACTATTCGAAGCGTGCTTTGAATTTTTGGGCGGTTATATAATTGGAGATATGAACAAAATCAAATCTAAGTTCCAGTTAAGTCGAATGTTGAAGCAATAGATTTAAGATAGTATGTGGAGATTTATTAACTGATCCTAATTACGATCTTAATGCAAAAATTGGATTATTTAAATTAGTTTGTTCCTGATATTAAAATGGATAGTTAAAGTTCTTATTGAATATTTATGCACTGTCATTTTCTCACCTACTCTACGTCATTTTCATTCTAACACTAATCTAAAATATTATGTACTAATATCAAAAAAACTATTAACTTGAATAGCGAGATTGATACAATGATTATAGCATCATCCATCTTACTGAAGGTTTAGGGCAAAGTGATTGATTGTGACGTAACACTCTTGTTCACGTAATTCGAGTAAAGTTTAGAAAAAATTAAGATAGTATTCTTCAGAACTAATTATATTTAGAACCTAATATCCAGCATATGACTTTTATTTATTTAGAATTATTACGAGAAGCATGCCAATAGAAGTTAGATACTCTTTTCTCATTTAATTGACACTGGCAAGCTATACACCATCTTATAGGCTGGTTTTTTATTGACATATTTGAATATAGAACACACTTCTTTTATTATTTTTTTATTTGAATGAGCATCATTTTTCCGAGAATCTGGCGGGAATTCACTTGCAACAATGGAGCTCAGTCGACGTGATTTTCGCGCTATGATTAATTATGACTTTAAAAAAGGTTTAAAGCCTCAATAATGTTTTGAACTTTTGGCTTCTACTTTTGGTGAGTCTGCTTGTTCCCGAGCAACGGTATTCAATTGGTTTGCTGCATTTAAAAAAAAACGGGGATGTCTCGAAGATGTAGCGAAGACAGGACGATAGCTGCTGAGCTTCACTTACTTGTTTCTACTTTACGTACCATTTTAAAGAATAGAGAAGAAATTAAGTAGTAGGAGAGTAAAAAGCAAATGGTAAGAAAGTTTGATAAATTGGAAAAAGTTTTGGTGGAATGGCTTCATCAAGCACGAGCTTTAAAACTGCCTATGTTGCTTCTTTGGATGAAAGTGAAGACGAACTGAAAAAGTTTAATTATAATTTAAATCTTTTTGTTCATGAAAACCTCATGTGGGGATTATTACTAATAAATAAAGAATAAATAAAGAAAAAGAAAAATTTCGACACAGGCGGGATACGAACCCGCGACCTTCGGGTATACGCCCCCGTCGCTCTTGCCAATTGATCTACCGTGTCAATTGGCTGCCAGCGCGAAATTCTTCTATCCTTTATTTCTTTTACACGTTTTAGTAGTGTTTGCGTTTCCTACCTCCGAATTTTTTAACTAATTCGGAAGGCCACTTGTATATTTTTTCAGATAGAATGCAAATGTTGAAAACGCCTAACTATCACATAATTTAAATCTTTTTGTTCATGAAAACCTCATGTGGGGATTATTACTAATAAATAAAGAATAAATAAAGGAAAGAAAAATTTCGACACAGGCGGGATACGAACCCGCGACCTTCCCTGCCTGTGTCGAAATTTTTCTTTCCTTTATTTATTCTTTATTTATAAGTTTAATTATGTTGAATTTCTTTAATTGCTAATGCATCAAAATCTTTCTGTCAAACCAAATTAAGTGATTATATTAAATAATGCATTGAATGTACATAATTTCAAATATTATGAACAAAATACATAAAATGTGGTACGTTTGTTTTTGGTGGGGTCCCTGAGAAATCGTCTTAAGCGGGTTATATACGTACATGTTACAAAAAAATATGGTTATTAAACTTTGTAAACATGAAATAGTTTTTAATGAAATAAAAGAAAGAAAGATATTTATTCGCAGCACAGAGGAAGCATAGTTTGAAAGCATTGAAGTTTGACCCCAGACCATTCTACAGTGTCATTGATTCAGTAACTGACTAATGAGATGGAATAAATAACTGAAAACCTCCGCTCCTAAACTCGCTTGTGGCGTCATGCTGCAGGTGCAGAGCCTTGTCTTGTACTCGCATCGTCCGGAATCGTCTCCAATCGATATATCGCTTCACCGTGCCCTTGCCAGCGCACTCTCAAATACTTTGACCGGTTCTTTCACCCTATACTGATTATTGATTAAGCGACACAGCGGGCCGTTAGCGGTGGCCCTACCTAATTAGTTTAGCTTTTATTGTTTTGCGAAAATAAATACTATAGCAGTTACAAAACTGGATTTATGATTGATATTTTGTGGCTGAAAGGATTTTATACAATACTAGCTGAACCGTCAAACGTTGTTGTTTTGCCATATAAATGATGTCTAGGGAATTTCTAGTCAAGAAAATAAAAATAAAATGTTAGGGGTGGTCCTTATCACTTAGTAGTATAAAAATTGTTATAAACCCATTCTCAGACCTTCGGAATGTATATCCAAAAGTTCATTTGAATTGTTTCAGTTACAAAACTGGACTTATGATTGATATTTTGTGGCTGAAAGAATTTTATATAATACTAGCTAAACCGTCAAACGTTGTTGTTTTGCCATATAAATGATGTCTAGGGAATTTCTAGTCAAGAAAATAAAAATAAAATGTTAGGGGTGGCCCTTATCACTTAGAAGTATAAAAAAAAGTTATAAACCCATTCTCAGTCCTTCGGAATGTATATCCAAAAGTTCATTGGAATTGGTTCAAGCGTTACGGAGTAGTTTGGTGACAAACATTGTGACGCGTGAATTTTATATAATATATAATGCCACGTTATATTAACTGTTTTGTTTAGGTTAGATAAGGCAAGTCGTAGTTTATGTATGGTTATTCCCTTTTTCACTGATTTCAAAAAAAGGAGGTACTAAATTTGATTGTAAATGTGAGAGAATATGTATGTATGTATGTATGTAAATTTGATTGTATGTCTTTATCATACGTAATGTTACGCGATTACTCCTTTATTAGGTTGTGAATTTCTAAAGTTGTTTTGTGTTCCGTTGGATATGCTCTCAAAGCATAGTTAAAAAGATATTTCAAATAACAAAAAAAATGCATACGTGGAAAACATTGTTGTTTATCGAATTATGCACGAAAATTTGTGATTCCATTAAATAGCTATGAAGGCGGTCCTATTTTTTCTCAAAAAGACATAAAAAATTAAAGTGCTTAAAGTACATAGTTTGTCAATGGCGTTATAGGAATAGGGTAATTTTATAGACAATATCCAGTTACCGTTTTTGGTTTGCGTAAATTATGGGTTTTGTATTTACGTGAAACTCTATTTTGTGTTAGATTGAAATTTAGTGTCAGTTATCTCAAAATGTTTTCCCTCACCGTTAACACCCTTGGTAAACAAACCACATATATATCTTTAGATAACACACATTGGCGTAGGTCCTACTCGGAATGCAATCTGGCACCCCCTACTGAACTATCACACAGCTAATGAAAATATATTTTCAACTACAAATCTGTCTTCTACATTTGAGATCTGTAAATATTCCTTTTTAAATACAGGAACTATTTACGTGATTACACAAACAGAATTTATATGAGACCAGATTTTTCGTACCAAATCAAAGTCTACGTGAGCTGAATTCTATCAACTCTTTCCTATCAAGTGTAATGAAAGCTAAACTCAGCATTTCGAAAAGGTTCTTTTGCAAGGCAGCCATCACAAATTACTTATAAAAATATAATATTATGACGGTTCCTATAAAGCCATTGCTTATATAAACTTTCCAATGTGTGGGTGTCAGGGGGTGGCGAAGACAGCCAGCTGTGGGGGGATAACGGAGATAATACGATTAAGACGGCGACCTTCAACATTTGCCATTAACTAAAGTGTCTGCGACACACTGTAATCTTCTAAATGGTTTGATAGGCATTGTATATTTAAACTGAATTTGGAATAAAGGGGGTTGGTCTTTGGAATAGTTGATGTTATTTGCGACGTATGTGCAAGGGTGCGCGATAGGTCCTCGCGCAGCGGTGGTAGATCGAAGGCCCGTAGTCGGGGGGCTGGGTGTCGGTGCGCATGCGCGCGTGGCCGCCACGCCGCCGCGCCGCCACGGCAGCCGCAGTCGATGCACGCCTGCCCGCGCCGCGCCATGTCGACACGTTGCCGACCTCTCACCGCGGAGCCCTGCCTCGCCATTTTCAATAATTAACATCGAAATTTCCTTCGCGAGTTCTTGTGAAAAGTGTTGTGGAATCATCGCTGTTATTGGAAAGCAAAACCGATAGGGTAAGTTCCGTAGACCACCTGGTTTAGAGATCCGAATCAATATATCGTTAATGAGTTGCAATTGCAACTAAAACAAAGAGGTTTAACAGTAAAGCTATAATCAAGTTGTATTCATACATTTTTAAGAACTGTGGCGATGTCGTGTTAAGCTCTAGAGGGCGTCTGAAGTTGGAGAGTCTGATGAGTCATCGTTGCTGCGTCAAGATTTCATGGCCGTCGAAGAAGTGAACGCAGTGGTTCACGGGTTCCAGGTTGTCTATGTTAGGTGCTATCAGTAATTCGGTGCTAGCTACTTTCATTCGACGGCCGTCGCGCACTCGACTGAGACCAATTACTCATTTTTTATGTAAGCAGTGCGCGAGGATACATTTCAGCAACACATTCGCCAGTCTTCTGTCGAGTTCTAAGCAAGAAACAGTAAATTTCGTTTACTTGATCATTTGCTTTAGTGTAAAAAATATATTTGTGTGTTCTTTATATTTTCGAGTGTTGTGAAGTGTTCAACTGCATTTTTTCAAACATGTGTTGAAATTAAGTGGCATTGTGGATTATGATTTCAGTGTCTTGATTTGCAGGATTGTTTTCAATAAAGGTTAGCCTTGTATGCGTATTCTCTTCGTATTTACCACTGTGGGATCAATTTGGAACTAACGTTTGTTAAGAACTACTTTTCTAAACTTAAACTCATTACTTTATTACGTTAACTTGCTTGGTTTCAACTTAAAAAAATACTTACCTTTGTGCTAAGGCCTCCTCTACCTATGTTACACATAAATGCACTGAAGCATTCCAAATATTCACTCTTTATTCTTTGCATTGATGAAAGAACTAATTCGTAACACAAAATAAATCAGTCTAATTGATAGTACGAGATGTTTCGATATTTTCGATATGAATGTTACAAGCTTATAATAAAAAATCTGCTGTATAAAAAGATGCCAGCACTATATAGTCCTACAAAGAACAGAACTGGAAGCTTACTTATACCCTAAATTTACTTATATTTTAATAGAACCTAGAATAATTCTTTTGATTATTTCATTTATTTTAAATCTATAACTAGTTCCATTTGGTTTTGGAGTAAATAAAATTGCTGATTATTCTTTTATTATTGTGGTTGTAACACAATAATTCATTGAAGCAATAGTTTTGTCATAAACGAAATAATGTAGTATAAAATTTTGCATGCGCAATAGAGAATTGATATACAATCATTTTGATTACCTTGAAAGTTAACATTGCAATAAACCAGGTTGTTGCGAAGTTCATTTTCGAATTCGTGCTCATCATAAAATACTTTTACTCTGATCAATGGGACTTATAAAAAAACATAAGCACTATAAATTAGACTGTTGTGATATGAAAATGGATCCTGAATTATCTCCTCATTGGTTTTTTTTTGGTTTTGGCTTGTCAAATTTGCTATTGAACAAATTAAATATTATATAGCATTACTACATATTAAAATCCAATGATTTTAAGGATTCAAATATTATTAATTTAAAGAAGTTCGTTTTTAATGAGTTAAATTTAATTATTTGACCTCAAGCTAAAGAGCATTTTACATATTTTTCTGTCGAGAACAATTCTAAAAAAAAATTATTTAAATGTTTATTTTTGTTTTATATTTAGCTAAATTGTTAATTTTTTTGAAATGCGCTTTATGGAAGTAAGTTACATGGTAGGTGATGGTTTTTCCTGATGTTTTTCTTCACAGTGCAGTATTATAAATAAATCTTCATCAAACAGACCGATACATTTTGTTTTAAATAAAATTTATAGATTTATTTTATTGAGACTTATATTTCAAAAACGAGTACGTATAAACTTTAGGTATGTTATATTAGAATAACCAGGAGTTTTTAGCCACTTTATGGTCTTGGTGCATCATGCGGGTATATGACGACAAAAAAACTGTAGCACAATATCCAAACGTTAAAAACCTTTACAATTTTAACCATTTAACCATGAAACTTTAACCATGTGTCTTGCAAACAAACAATTTATTGCCCGAGTTTTCCAAAGTCCAAATATATTTTAAGATAATAACTTGTGGAGAGCCCAGAATTAATATTCTAAGCTACTAATACTTCTGAAAATCGCCCAATATTAATGACACGGTTTTTAGAGTACCCACGCTTTACTTGTACAGTGCATCCACCTGCCAGGGACGCAAACCAACAGCTAATTTAACAGTAACATCAACAAATTGCGGTATCATGATATAAAGTCTGCCCGTGCGTTGCGCAGCGGACCGTGACGACCAATTAGACGGAATCGGACGGCTGACCGACATATCGAACAGCGTTCTACCGACTCGATTATTTCGTAACTATTACTGATATTGTTACGATTGATCTAAATACGATTCGATTCGATGTTTTATGTTACGTGTTTTTGAGTTTCGTGCAGAAGAAGTTGGTGGGCTGGAATTGTTAGTGGTTGCTGAGGTTAATGAACAAAGAGTCTAGTCTAGTCTGACGCCACGAAATAGAACCAAAAAGTACGTACAAGTATCTATACCAAAATCTCCGAAAAGCTTATGTTATTGGTATCGTGCAATTGACTAGTCTGTTTATCTTTAGTCTTATTGGGTAATACTAATAGGCATCCAGTGAGGCATTCCTTCATTAAACTTACTTGTGCTAATATAGAGATGTTTGTTTGTGCATACACTTGTACGCAATTTGACAATATAATACTATTAATTTGTATAAATTTTCAGCAAACACTAACTATTACTATTTGTTAGAACACTTGATTCAATTACTGCTATTGTTGCCTTAAGGCAAGGTCATGTCATTCTGATATTAATTATTCATACATACGTATTGAATACTCACGCCATCAGTTTCAACTGGGGTAGAGATATATTATATATATACACGACCCTTGCGAACCTTTCTAGCTTCGTTTACATCCATCAATCTTTTCCTTCATACCCTTTAAATCTTCATTTAACGGCGGCCTGTCGAGAATTGTGAGCACTCTCTTCATTTGGTCTAAATACGCCCTCCGTGGTCGACCTTTACTAAAGGCACCATCCATATTGGCCCATATAAATATATATCATATAATATTCAATTATTAATATAAGGAAAATGCTAATTTCTGAAAATCTTATTTCCAATATTTTAAGTAAATTGAACACAAAAACCTTAATATAGTTCAACCAGGATGTGTACATACGAATTTCTGGCAATGGGCAACTGTGTTTATATTATTTAAATCTTTTTGTTCATGAAAACCTCATGTTTTATTACTAATAATTAAAGAATAAATAAAGGAAAGAAAAATTTCGACACAGGCGGGGATCGAACCCGCGACCTCGGGTAAACGCCCCGACGCTCTGCCAACTGAGCTACCGTGTCAGTTGGCTGCCAGTGCGAAATTCTTCTATCCTTTATTTCTTTTACACGTTTAAGTAGTGTTTGCGTTTCCTACCTCCTACCTAGTGTTTGTGTTTATATTACCAAAAACTTATCTAGTTAAGCTTTCTCATGCTCTTACGCAAAACAGCATTAAATTAACAGCACTAAAGTTTTATACTTAAAATTAACTTTTATGACGTAATAGGACTCGTAAAATGGCACTAGCGGTGGTAGTTAACTTTTTTTCACGAAATACTTAAAGTTTTGAATGCAATAAGTTCTTTGCATTATAAACCTGGAGATTTAAAAATGTAGATTAAAAGCATCAAGAAAATCTACAATCAAAAGTTTCCTTTCACCGCGTCTTAAGAAGATATTATCAGCATGTTTTCCTCAGGCGGTTTCCTCTGGGAAATTCCGGAGCAATAACAATTAGTGACGTCATTAGACGTTTCGGGATGGCGCTTTACACCGTCACAACAGCGCTAAGTGAATTGATATGATAATGGTTTGTTGTCGTCACTCCTCGCTTTTGTGCTAAAAACGACATTACTGTATATAATTACGTCGTGATCACTGAGATGCACATTTTTATAGCGCTTTCTCTACAATTGGAATTTTGTTATCCTAAGAATTTAGATTTACTTTCGGAGAAAGCGTATTACTTTATTGTTGGTAGAGTTTTCGGTTTCTCGTAGTTTGTCTTGGTTAACGGATCTTTTATTTGCAACGGGAGCTGCTTCCACGGTTGCAATTTAACTGTTTGTTTTCGGTTCAACTTCTCATTGAATTTACGATTGCGTTTATTTCCTCCTTTCTTCGTCCGCTCTTTTAGTATTTTTAATGAAATGAGTTATAGTTCGCTTCAGTTCACTGCTCTGTTGCTTTTAACAATATTTTTCTGAGGGCTAATTACCGGAGGTTAATTAGATGTTAAAATAATTTTCATAGAAACTTAATATTACGGGACAGAGTGAATCTTCATAAAATAGATAAATTTGGTTAGACACACTTGAACTTACAAAGCAATGATGTTGTGGTTTTATTGAAATTCATAAAAAGAAAAGTTCTGTAATAATGCTCAACGTACCCATTGGAAAAAAATGCGGCAACGAATCCTGTGAATTTCATATGATCGTTTTAATTAACTTATTTCTTTGGTGGCTTTGTTTTTTTTTCCAAACAAAACCTTGTTCATCCTTATGTCTTATTTCATCAGTATATTCTGCACCAACTTGAAGTTAATTGTATGCCCCAATGGTATATTTGAATTGTCAATATTAAAATTCAAACCAACACAACAAGCGACCATTTCTTAATATCACTGACCCTTTTTGCCCCGCTGCTGCTGTGGTATATGTTGACTTAGGATATTGAGGCTTTTCGAGGCAACACGATTGGAGACTCATCTCCAACAACTTTCAATTTACTCTTCCCCAGTAAACTTCAAAATGAGGCTGGAGATTTTAATTCTGAAGTTCCCTTTTTGAAATTTATAGCTGTAATAATATATGTATGTTTAAGGAATATAATATTGTTCCAGGTACAAAATCGGCACGTGACCGATGAATTGAGCGACATCGCGGTATCATCGTAAAGAGCGCGAAGGCACCCGGCAGCCGGCACCATGTCGTCGGTGAAGGTGGCGGTGCGCGTGCGGCCGTTCAACTCGCGCGAGATTGCGCGCGAGTGCAGCTGCATCATCGAGATGACCGGGAACACTACCGGTTAGTATTGATAGACTTTGAATGTTTGGGGGAATGTCTGTTGGTTAGATAGATATGTTTGAACCTGATGAGGTGTAAACAGGGGCATTTATGTACTAGCTGAACAATCTTTAAAAATATGATAGAGACCAAAGATTCGCGGGGTCTGAATAGAATACTTCTATAGAATAGAATAGAAAACTCTTTATTGTACATCACAGATAGAAACATTTATGCACATTATTTATTAAATAGAAGTACAAGTAAAATTATGTTGAAAACTGATAAAGGTTGGGGCGGCCCCACCTGTGGGGTTTTATAATCGCAATAAAATTTACACAGCTTTACTACGTAGCTACTTACTATAAAGACTTAGATAAATATTCATAAAACAATTTTAGAGTTAATTGCCAAGCATAGGCTAACTGAAAAATCTAGCTTAACTTCGCGGCACACTGATTAGTTTATAACTACACCTTGGCCTATGTTGTTGCGCGGATTAATGGAAAATCTGAGGAGAATAATTATAAAATATAGTATCGTAAGGTCTAATGTAATGTGTTTTTCTTGTAATAAATGTCTTTATCTTATCATAAAGGTGGCAGAGAATTGTCACTATGTACATTAAGTGTTAAATTCGCATTAATCTTTAAGTTCGCATCACGTCAAATTTTCTGCTGCTACTTGGCTATTTTAGTTGTTTGCGAGATAATCATCCCGATTTCGATCGTTGAAAACCAATATATGTCTGGCTTAGGTAGGTGATACTACCGGTAAATATTGATAATTATTGTTGAAGTTGATGAATTTGTAATCTACTGGTGGATACGTCAAGATAAACCATGAGTTTATTGTCATAGATGAGTAGTTGATAATCATTTGTCATTTTGTCAGTATGTCATGCGATATACTTTGACATAGATGATGGGGTAATTTTGTTAGTTAGGGTCTTTTAACACTGGTATCCATCACCAAATTAGACACGATAAAGTGCAGGACCATGCTGTTCAGCTTTCGCACGTGGCAGTTTACCCAGCAAGGATATACAATATTTTCCCTACTTAACTATCAAAAGTAGCTGAGGAACTGCTGATTTAAAGCTCTAGCTAAACTTTGGGATTTATAGCCGTAAATACATGTATATTTAGGCAGCGCTGGGTAGCTAACAATCTTAACGTGTGAAAAGAGACTCAGTTCCTTTTCAGATTTTCTTTAGCTTTCACACAACCCGGCGTAGTTTCAGAAAAAATAAAGTTTGCCTTTTAAAGCCTTTTCTAACGGTTGTCAGGTAACCGGTTCCGGAAAGACCGCAACCGGAACTAACATGTGAAAAGGAGCTTTTTGTTGAAGTTGATAAAAGTGTCATTTATTGGTATAGATATGCGTCTAGATAAACCATAAGTCTATTGCAAATTTGAGCATTTATAATTTAATTTATTTTAGTATAGATGATGCGACGCACTAAACGGTAAATTCCTATTACTCGCGTTGGCAGAGGTAGGACAAAAGTTTATAACAGAAATTTAGTAGAAAATTGTTATGTGCCCATTTTTCTCTTTTTGTGACCTTACTAAAACTTATAAAAAGACTCTTTGAATCGCATAATTGTAAAAGACTTGAGTACTCAATTGACTTTTAGTTTTTCGCATGCTGAATTACCAAATTTGTAATAAATTATCCCAATTTTTATTACATGTAATTAAGCTTAGATTTTTTATAATGACTACTCAAAATTACAATTTGAATAACAGACTATCTCATAACTGAAAGCCTCTAAGAATTTGAAGAAAATTTGAACTGGCCGAGAATATTCTCGAATCATAGCTGAAATTACTTTGGACGTTAATGGACCTAAAAGACTTGATCGATATAAATTTACTCGAACCTTATTCTAAAACGTCCATTAGTCTCCTTTTGTGAATCTAAATGGTTTTCACTAGCCCAATATTAAGAATCTTAATACAATCCGTCTGATATAACGGTGATAATAAATTAATAACCAACCGTGATAGCCCAGTGGGTAGAACACTCGGTTATCGTGCAAACGACTAGTGTTCAAATGCTGGGTCGGGCCTTCACCAATTTGTCTTTTCTAAAGACATATGTGTGGTTAATTTATCATGGTTGTTAACGGTGAGGGAAAAAATCGTGAGGAAACCCACATGACTGAGTTGTACTTAGTCATGTGAGTGTATTCGTACAGAAACGGCGATAGGCCTGCCCCCTATCACGTGAGTACACTGTCCATGCAAAACGTGGGTACTCTGAACACCAGGTGACAAAGTCACGTGAAGTTCAGAAGTATTAGTACCTCTGCCAACCCCTTCGGGGATATTCGGCGTGAACGTTTATGTTATGTTATGTTAATAAATTAATAAGCTTCGTTTAAAGTAAAAACATATGTTTTGATTGAGTTTTTGACAGTAAAGCAAGAAAGGAATCCATATGCAACCATTCAGCTAAAATAACATGATTCTCTCTATGAATTCGTATGCGCTCAAACAAATGCCAAAAAACTTTTGTATTGCCGAGTACTAATTCAGAGTACTAAAGATTATATTGTTCACCACCAGTTTTCTAACTTTGACGTTGTTTCAAATATTGGATTGAATCAGGCGTTACTTTGCGAGTGGTTTACCGAGTGGTCAGCTGCCGAACTGTCTACTAACTGCTCGTCAATGACTCGTGTTGAGTCGAAACGCGTCGCATGTTTGTGGTTGCCTGTGGTTTTCGCTTGCGGGTGTGTGTGTGGTGCATTGTCTGCTTTTCGATTTCTTGTAAGTGGGAGGGCGGGCGGTGCACAGTGCATGTTGCATGAAGACTGCAGGTATTATTTAGCGGAATTAAGCGAAGAAATTTATTAATATTAGTGTTGTTTCAAATGTTATTATTAGGTATGCCATTTGATTATCGTTATAGAAAATTACTATTGATTAAACAGTACGTAATGTAATTTTTATTTTTACTTAAATGCCCCATTACTTCTCATTTCAGTGATTCCCAATGGAATTGCTGGGACAATTAATCGTGACTGTGCGATTCTGACGAATCTCTTTCGCAACCCTTAAACTTAATGTTATTTGTTTATATAAACTGTTCTTTAACTGAGTCAATGAAAACTAAATATTTATTTATTGTATGAGTATTTTGTCGCACTCCAGAAAAGATTTTTCGATAATACAGTTGTTAAAGTAAAACATTGTATTCGTGGTGAAACTAGTGATAGTATTTATACATATTCCCTCATGATCTTTATTTATTTTAACTACAAAGAAAGTTACTTTCAATACAACTTCAACTCGAGATATTAATAGTCTGTCACACCTTTGGGAATCGTGGCATGAGTTTTCGTACATACGTGTGAAGGTAACTTGATACGTCAAGACCCGCGCAGACGGCATTTCTGTGTGCAACCCATTTCATTACCATTTAAAGTGGTGATTGTAGATATTTATACTTTAAGTTCCATTGCTATTGGCGAATGTAACAAATACGTAACAAGCAAAGTCGACTGTTCGCGCACACACGACCGGATCAATAACAGAGTAAATTTGGTCTCGGAATCGAGTTATATGAACTTTCCGCTGTGGCTACGTATTGCTAAGTTAAAGCTTTCGAATGAGTTTTCAAAGTTTGCTTTCCGGTTACTTAAGGATCATGCGGATGTTGTTCGTTGAGATTATAAATTAAGAAGTTATTGTAAGATTTATGCATTAAGATTAAAGATAATATGATTTTTTTAATGAGTTCCTTTAAACGTACCTTTACGAGTACCTTTATGCTGTGTAGTGTCGGCTTAGAATAGCATTACCCCATTTCTTCCGGAGGGTGTACGTAAGAGGCGACTGACGGTATTGGAGCTTTTAAGGGATTTTTGGGCGATGAGGTTGGAGACCCATCACAAACAACCTTTACCTCACCATCTTTTCCCCACTTAACTTTCCAAAAGTGGCTGAGGATTTTCTAATTCCTTAGCTCTGGCTACCCCATCTAGGGATTTATAGCCGTGAGTATATGTATGTAAGTTATTGAAAAATTTATGCACGGTATTTTTTATTATTTTCAAGACGTTCACGTTTTTGCATAAAATAGAGATAAAGAATTAAACATTCATCGAATTAACAACCAAAATTTTACTTAATAACTTATACTCATAGCTACTTTTCCCATTGGGGTAGGCAGATACTATCGATCACCACTTTAAAAAAATCTGACAAATCTCTCTGGTTTCTGTCACATTCATCATTATTCTTCTCATTGAAAACGTTCTTACAAAGAAGAAAGTCCGAAGTGAAAAGAATAAATGATATACGACAAAAAAGTTCACAAAAAGTCCCTTAAAAGGCTTCAAATATTAAGAATTCGGTATGCAAAGTTTTTTTTTGGTATTTATTAAATATTTTTATTCGATAGTAAACACGAAAATAAAAGACTAATTTGAATATTTTCCATTCAAAATGAGTAATTGTAAAGTTATGATTTTTAAAGATTGTTCAACTATTGTACTTAATGACGTCATCGATCGATAAAATTATGTAGCGACGTGCAAATGAAGCGAAATGTTTTTATAAAAATGTTGCTGATTGCAAAACATATCACGAATTTGTGATGTCAAATGAAATTATTACGATATTATACTAAACAAACCTATGATTTTCGATATTTTATTAATAAACTGCAAAACCGTATGTCTTTGAAACAACATTGAAGGTCAAACACTGTTACAGTTTTTTGATAAAATAACAGTCATCTTAGCTTTAATTGATATAATTTCATGAAAATATTGTTTATAACCATAATATCTCGAAATGGTTTTGTAATCAGCATCACTTTAGTAAAACTTTGCATACCGAATTCTAGATTTCACTGTTTTATCCACCTGAGAATCTATCACAGTTGTATCGACTACTTTTGCGTACTGATAACTTACTGTACTATTGTTAGTATGTTTTCAACAATGTCTCATGTAAATCCCTTAGGTGCCTCGTACGACACTTTCGGTTAGTATATAGTAGTTCTATCTGCTAGAAGCTAAACTTACACGACAAAAAAAAAGCTAAGACGACATATATATGCGAAAGCTTTAATGTTCAATCAACATATTTCAATATCTGCAACAGTTATTTACCTGGTATTATGTTTAAAGAAAGAAAGGTTTTTATTTGTTGCCAACTCCAATAAATAAATTTTAAAATAACAAAAACACAATTTACAAAATAAAAAAGAAACAACAAAACAAAGTGAAAACAATATTGATAGCAATAAACAAAAAAAAATAAGTCAACATCAACATATCAAGGAAAAAAAAACATTCAAAGGTTCCTTCTCATGTGCTCACGTCAGCAACAAAAGAGCATCTGACTCAGCATTTTGTTGTGAGCGCTAACCCACAACACTGATTTTCAGTCAGTACTCTATGTTAGTGAAATCACGGACACTATACACCATACTGGTTCTACTTCTATTCTTACCAAATAATAAAATACAACCAATAAATATAAACTTATATATATAGTGCCGTGTAGTGTCGGTTTAGAATAGCACTACGGTATGGGGCTATTAAGGGATTTTTGGGCGATGCGGTTGGAGACCCATCACCAACAACCTTTATTTTTACTATCTTTTCCCCTCTCAAATTTCCAAAAGTGGCTGAGGAATTTCTAATTCTTTAGCTCTGGCTACCCGTTCATGGGATTTATAGCCGTGTGATATGTATGTATGTTATGTATATATATTACATTTCATATTACAATATATGTATACGAGTATATATATCTTATATTTTAGTGATGAGGGTCAAGTCGTTTTTGTTCAATATCGTGTATACTCAAGATATTATTCACAAAATTCGAGGCGTACTCGAGTTGGTTAATTTTTCTTGGTTAGTAGCAGGATGGATAGCAATACTAAGATGATAAGTTGAATAATGTGTAAACGTAGAATTTATATATTGTTTAAAAAAGATTGTTTTCAATAGTATTGACAATGGAGTAGGAATTCGGTATGAAAATGTTATATACACACACCAGAGGGCGCTTTAACTAGTAAACACTGTGCAGTTCTATAATTATCTAATAATTATTTTTACAATTATATTCGAAACGTGACATTGATAATTGTAATAAACATGTTCTAATAAATTGGGATTAATGTTATCAGTGCTATCAGTGCAAAATTGAGCAGAATCGAGAACCGTTAAAATAAAAGTGAGTTGTGCTATTCCTGACATTGCTAGCGTGAAGTGACGTAGTGGCTTGTGAATGTTTTCTACACAAATATACAATAAATGATTTATAATTAGTGTTTCCGCTCAGTGAAAATGAGACAAAAGTGATATAATTTTGAAAACAAATTTAATTGCTATATGGGTAGAAGAAAGAAAGTTTTAAACTGTCGTTAATATAGTGACATCTACATTTTATACCAAGAACTAAAACGCAAACATAACCTAAACGACTTTTTTTACACCAAGTGTTCATAGATCGATAAGCACCGAACTTCAATAGCTCCAAGACAAGAAACTAGAGGGCAGCACTTAGTACTTTTAATATTATATTTAATAGATACTATTTTGCGTTAAGATGCCAGCTTGCGATGGATGCTTGGCTGAGATTAGAATTGGAGAGTTATTACAATGCGTGACATGTAAATCAAAATACCACCATAATTGTGTCAATATTACTTCGGCCGTTTATCGCGAAAAACTCAATGAGTTAAAATCTAAATGGTCGTGCAGCCGCTG